>OX463855.1:38321841-38792509 GCA_949825065.1 Odontocerum albicorne
TTCTCCAAGCGAATTGATTAGACGTTTGACTGGTAATTTTGATGAACAGGGTTCAGTAAGCGACCTTCCACCAATAGGTAGACCGCGCTCAGTTAGGAACGAAGCCACATCTCAACGTATAAGAGAGAGTGTTAGGACCTGTCCCGATGAGGCGTTTTACGCGCGAACCGAGTAGCGCGTTTTGAATGAATCAAGGTAAATTGATCTACTCGTAGCTTCGCGGTATTTATGAAATTTACAAACATGTTTGTTTCTGTAAAATGTCTTCTTCCTCCTAACTCAATCGCACGGAGGAAGAAGACATGTTACAGAAACATACATGTTCGTAAATTTCATAAATACCGCGAAGCTACGAGTAGATCAATTTACCTTGATTAATTCGAAACGCGCTACTCGAATCGCGCGTAAAACGCCTCATCTGAACAGGGTCTTACAGAACTTTAACTCGAAGCCGATCTGGACAGGTTGGAGTCTCTCAGATGTCGTCGTCTCCGGCATATTCTGGAAACCTCGAATCTATTTCCGTATAAAATTCAGGAGGTGCAATAAATGAAGCCACAAGTTTACCGGTGGCTTCAGCTGAAATATTGAAACTAGTTCGTGACTTTTGGCTACACACATAAATAAATTATTTAAATAAAAAGTTACTGAACGACAGGCAATATTTTTTTTATTCTCAATAACAAGGGAAATTATCTGAAATACGTGTAATATAGCAAAAATCAAAAGGTAACTTTGTTTACGTTTCCAAAATTAGAAAGGATTGTATTTTATAAATAATTGCATTGTACTAATAAATACATTTAAATAGTAATAGATTAAATGGAAGAACATTTATTATTTTCAAATAAAAAAATAAATACTCACCAAAAAATATGCTGGAGTACCAAAGTATGCAAAACGTTAGTCCTTTGACTATTTTTGGTAGCTCCATACTTTTGCGCTTCACATGGGATCACCGTTGATAACAAAAAATAAAATAAACAAAAAAAGAAAAACTGAAAAACAAAAAAAAAACATGAAAATCAAAATATTCGATAAAAATTGATACTCTCTGTGCTTTATATGGCACTCCGTTATATTTTAAATGAGTGTTTAAAAATTAATTATGTTTTTAATCAAATATAATCTAAAATTGAAACACTATTTCTGTGACGTTATGGCAGAGGTTGACATGTCCGGTTTTTTTTGCCATTTTGTGTTTATTCTCCCAATTTAAAGAAAATATTTCTCAGCATGTTGTGGCAAAATTTGGTGTGTCAGTCATTATCCAAACACAAAATATATATTGTTTGGAAAAACTTAAAAAATGCTTATTTGTACTGATTTTAACAGCTTATCAAAGTTAATATTGCTTCTCCTGTAAACTAAGGTAAAACTGACGTATCAACTTCTGCCATAACGCCACAGATTTAATCCACTTGTAAATAAATATTTAAACCCAACTAGTTTCAAGTTATACGTGACTTCTCCAGGAGTATTCCGAACTAACAGTTAGTTTGAATTGAACAATGTTTCAATTTTTTATTATATTTTAACAACAATGAATTTTCACAGTATTAACGCTAAAATTCTACATATATTATTAGTCTAATTTATTAACATTTTTAAGAAAACTTTTAAAAAACTCGTCAATGTAACTTTTAACTGATGTTCCCCGTATTATCCTAGAAGTAAAACTGAATGTCTACCCGGAGTGCTCACCTGTCATAAAATAAAAGATAGCAACGAAACCGTACAAGATACAGTTGCGTATATGTTTCAGAATCTAAGGCTTTCGTTCTGAAGTTTTTATGGTTTCTTGCCTGCATACACAATGAAAATGGATACTAATAAGCCGCGCTTACACCAAAAACCTGACACTGGTATGCTTTCAGCAAGTGGTACATACAATACCATTTTAGGAGGTAGTCCTTAAAGGAAGAGATGATGATGATTTGTTGATAAATAAAACTCGTTAGATCGCAATGCGGAAAGAGAGAGTGCTCTATTTTATTAGTAACGTAGGTATTTATAACATTTTAGAATGTGCGCGGGAATGCGCTCACGATATGCTTACGTCTCGTTTCTGCGAATGCAAAAACGATTAATGTTGTATGTAGGTATCATTCAAATACGGAACTGGCGAGACAAGCGTGGTGCGTTCTCGCTCTAGTATGGAATGCGGTCCGCTCCGGGTTATGGGTTGAATGGCCGGCGTGTGAACTTTGGACTTGTTTATTTAGATTTGTCGAGGGATGCAAAGGTCGCTTCATCGGTCATTGACCGTGTGTATGGACGCCCACAGTGTTCCGAGTGTGCGACTGAGTGTGCGACGACCGCCACACCATCATGTCGTTTCCCTATCGGGGTAGGCAGATAGGAGAGAGAGAGAGAGTGAAAGAGAGTGCCTAACTATTTCAATATTGTTTCAACTATTTCATTTCCCATTTGTCATTTTGTAAAATTTGGACTCCTCTGAGGCTTTTCTTTTTTTTCGTTCTTGCTGACAGTCAACCTGAGGTGGTATATGTGGGTTTACTTTTTATTTTGTTTTCTGCCATACGTTTTTGTTTTTTTATTTATTCTTTAATCTAGATATGCGAGGGTGTGGGATGGAAGCCCCCCGATGCCCTTGCGGCCGGGCTCGCCCTACATTGGTGGGGTGTATCTCGGCTGGGAGAATGTTTGTGGGATGAGCCCGGACCTTTTAATGTCTTCTCTCTTGAATGTATTATATTTTTTTTTGTCATCTATTTATTTTCTGTGTTTTTTTTATCTTCTTGTTCTACGTGTTCAAGGGTGTGAGCTGAAAAACATATGGTGTCCCCGTGGCTTGGCTCGCCCTATATTGGTGGGGTGTATCTTGGCCGGGGGATGTTATTAGATGAGCCCAGACCTTTTGATAGCTTCTGTTTTTTAATGTATTCCCTTTTTAATGTGTTCTTGAAATGTGTCTAAATGTATTATGTACATACTATGTTGCTATCAATAAACCTGTATTTATTTATTTATTATTTAAAGACTTTCCTATCGCGATATACATCTTTCGCCTCTTCTATAACCACACACCTTATCATATATCTCCTACAATTGTCTAACTTTTTACATTTCCTTCTTTCAAAATTTCATAGACTCGATCCAACCATCCTTCCTTATTCTTTCTCTCATCGTCAAGGATCCCATAGTCATTCCAACGTCGATTCAATTGGAAAGTGAAACTGTGCCGTGGAGTTTGTTTTTTTTTAAGTGAGTCAGTCGTTGCACACCAGCAAACTCACCGACAAAATTGATGTACTAGATCCGATGGCACGCCAAATGAGACGATAAGAATATACTAACATACTTTTTTTTTAAAGAATAGATGTGATTGAAGTCATATGTGTAGCTATCCATATGTGTAGCTATCCGTTAGGGTGTGGGCTGAAAAACATCTGGTGTCCCCGTGGCTGGGTTCGCCCTATATTGGTGGGGTGTATTTTGGCCGAGGGGATGCTATTAGATGAGCCCAGACCTTTTGATAGCTTCTGTGTCTGATGTATTGTCTGCAATTTATGTGTTTTAGTAGTGTTATTAAGGTGTGATCTTGTACATACTATGTTGCTGTCAATAAACCTAATATTTATTTATTTATTTATCTATCCTTATACCCCGGAGTACTTGGCGGAAAAAATCCAGTCATTCGAGGGGGATACCACAGCGCGAGGTTCGAACCGACGACCTTCTGCACGGAAGTACAATGCGTTAGCATGCAACTCAAACATGGGTATTCCTCTACCACGTCTTCCACTCACATTCGCACTGTATACTTGTATTAATTTTTTAGTATTTCTTCATCCATCCAATTTATTCCACGTGCCCAAATCATTTCAGAGTAGTCACCTTCATCTTGCTCAACGCCTTAAGTTCACTTTCATCCCTAATCACTTCATTCCGTATTATGTCATACATTGTCACCCCGTGTATTCTTCTAAGTGCACGTATTTCTACAGCATTTATTGCACTATTTTCAGTGTTGTTCCACGTCCTCATTTCCCACCCTTACATTGAAACTGATATTTAAATACTGTTATGGACCATTATCTTGATAGTTTTTGATACTGTCATATTCGAGAAAATCTGTTTTACTGTCCCATGACTTCGTTTCCTATCGTTACACGCCGTTCGATATCCCTCTTAACTCTTCCATCGTCTGAAAAAGTGACTCTGACGACCTCCGTGGACTGCTGGTAAGACACTTGTCTGCCGATCCGGAGGTTGCGGGTTCGATCCCCGCTGGAACCCAGATTTTTTTAAATACAATTCCAGTCTGGTTAACACTTAGGGCCTATAAAAACATCTTTCTGGTTGGTTGGAAGAGATTGCCACATGGCAATAAACTCGCCAGGTTATTAAAAAAAAAAAATACTACGCAAATAGCATTCCTCAGCTTGCTCCAATCTTTCATTACTCACCCGAATATTACATTTACTTTTCCTTTCTCACTATTGCATCACCATGACTTTGGATTTTGCAACGTTTGTTCTCAGATCTTTCTCTTTACATCTCTCATACAATTTACTTATCAGACTAAGTGATTCATCCTCATTCTTTGTTAACACTACCATGTCATCAGCATACAGCAAGTGGTGATGATAAGAAATCGATTCATTACGTAACTGCGGGGTGCAAAAAAAATAATTTGCTTGTGGAAGTGTATAATACGACAGACACGGCGACCTTCGTGATCAAGTTGATGAGAGGCAGCCCCGGTCGCAGCCCAGATTGGTGCGCAGAACTGGAGCTTCGTTAACCTTTTCCATCCTGTGCTAAAAAAAAAAGCGCGTTTCGGTGCTGTGTATTCAATACGCATCAATACATATGTAAAAATGAGCGATTTAAAATCGGAAAAATAAGAATATTCATAGCCAATCGCTTAAACTACTTAAATTTGAAGTCAAAATTGATAATAATTGCTGAAAACATGAAAAAACCATCGGCCGACGTTCACAAAACTGGCGAAGCGACCACCTCAAACGAAAGCCCGCGAGTTACTGAAGCGAACGAAGTGAAATTCTATTTCTTACGTTCCCATATACTGAAGTACAGTGAGGGTGAGAAGTCGATAGCGTCACTTCCTCACCCATAGCGTTTTTTTTTAGAATGAATATACCTACGTCACACACTGGCACACGTTTGATTGTATTGGAGAATTTATTCCCTATTTTCACAAAATATCTCTGATGTGGCCGATAAGTGCTAATTATTACTAACATTATTTTTTTCATTCAATGCGTAAATGTATTACGGAGGAATACCTAAAATCTGAACCCAGTATTTATTATATTTATAGAGATTTTAAAGTTTTTGGAAGCAATGTGTACTTGTTACACATCACAGGACAAGGAGGGTTAAAGTCGGAGTAAACGGAGTATTTAATGTTATGTTCAACAACCACGTAATTTCAACAAAAGCAAAAATGACGATACATAAAAGTGCGTTGGTGCCCACCTTGATTTGTGGAAGTGATACTTAGCAGAGGGATAAGAATAAAAGTAATTCTGTGGAGATGCGTGCACTAAGAAAACTTTGTGGTGTATCAATGTTTGAAAGAAGGCGGAATGAAGACATTAGAAATGAACGTATGGATAAAATAGATATTTAAAGTTAAATTAAGAATAGAACTTTATGATAGTTTGAACATGTGGACAGAATGAATGACAAAATAATGACTAAGCGAGTATACAAATCAGAAGTGCAAGGTGTGCGTGGAAGAGGATGACCGACGAAACGTAGCTGGATGCAACGGACACGTCGTGATGATATGTATAGTATTTAAATGTGACCCAAAATGTAAATAACATAATACTACATGTAGACAAAATGTAAATAATATAATACTACATGTAGACAAAATGTAATTAACATAATACTACATGTAGATAAAATGTAAATAACATAATACTACATGTAGATAAAATGTAAATAACATAATACTACATGTAGACAAAATGAAATAACATAATACTACATGTAGACAAAATGTAAATAACATAATAATACATGTAGACAAAATGTAAATAACATAATACTACATGTAGACAAAATGTAAATAACATAATACTACATGTAGACAAAATGATAATAATATAATACTTCGTGTAGACAAAATGTAAATAACATAATACAACATGTAGACAAAATGTAAATAATATAATACTTCAGTGGACAAAATGTAAATAACATAATACTACATGTAGACAAAATGTAAATAACATAATACTACATGTAGACAAAATGTAAATTACATAATACTACATGTAGGCAAAATGTAAATAACATAATACTAAATGTAGACAAAATGTAAATAACATAATACTACATGTAGACAAAATGTTAATAACATAATACTACATGTAGACAAAATGTAAATAATATAATACTAAATGTAGACAAAATGTAAATAACATAATACTACATGTAGACAAAATGTAAATTACATAATACTACATGTAGACAAAATGTAAATAACATAATACTACATGTAGACAAAATGTAAATAACATAATACTACATGTAGACAAAATGTAAATTACATAATACTACATGTAGACAAAATGTAAATAACATAATACTAAATGTAGACAAAATGTAAATAACATAATACTACATGTAGAAAAAATATAAATAACATAATACTACATGTAGACAAAATGTAAATAACATAATATTACATGTAGACAAAATGTAAATAACATAATACTACATGTAGACAAAATGTAAATAACATAATACTACATGTAGACAAAATGTAAATAACATAATACTACATGTAGGAAAAATGTAAATAACAATACTACACGAAGACAAAATATAAATAACATAATACTACATGTAGACAAAATGTAAATAACATAATACTACATGTAGACAAAATGTAAATAACATAATACTACATGTAGACAAAATGTAAATTACATAATACTACATGTAGACAAAATGTAAATAACATAATAGTACATGTAGACAAAATATAAATAACATAATACTACATGTAGACAAAATGTAAATTACATAATACTACATGTAGACAAAATGTAAATAACATAATACTACATGTAGACAAAATGTAAATAACATAATACTACATATAGGCGATACTTTGAGTATATTGATAGAAAAAAATTAAGTCTGGAGATAGCAGGGACAGTTGAGGGAAGGTGAGCAAGAGGGAGGTGTCCTATGAGATGGACGGATCAAATAAAGGAGATAAAATAATCATCTGTAAGCGCTGCGTTTAAAACCCTTATCATCACATTGTAACACAGGTGTTACACAAATTAAGTTTTTTTTTTAACGTAATTTAAAATATGGCAACATATTCAAATACTATACATGCACTATTGTGTGCAGTGGTATTATCTGGTGATAAATATTGACAACGCTACAACCTTTCAAACGACATCGGGTCAACATGTCTGAACAGCGTGGGCGCGTTTTGAAAATTGGGGTAAATAATCTAAATATCTTATTAATCACTACATGTAGAGAAAATTTTATTCAAACCATTTTATTTGTTGATAATTCAGCTATGTAAATGTTGTCGTGTTTTAGATTATATAATCATTTTATAGCCCTTTTTGTGTTTTATAAAAATTGATATTTGGCAATGTAACGGGGGTGTTACATATAAAAAAAACTATAAGGAAAAGTTGTGATTTTTTTTCTTTAATTTTCCTTCATAACTTACCATATAACAAGGAATCGCCAAAGAAAAACGTTAATATTTGGATAAATTGAACTTTGCCAAGATAAGGGTTAGTATGGCCCAGGACTGGGAGCGATGGATGGAGTCAAGTGGTGCGCCGAGTTGAAGACAGCAGAAGACCGAAACGCTCAGCATTGAGTGTGTGATGAAGAAAAGGTGAACTTAAGACTTATGTATTAAGTAAGATGGAGAATTCCATGCTGAGATTATTAGGGCATGTATAGTAGAACAAATTAATGAAGACAAAAAAAATACACGGTGCAAATGGGACAGGAAGACCAAGGAGAGTATGGTTGGATCAAGTGAATTGTATTTTGTGAGAATTAAATGAAAGAATAACGAAAACTTGTAGAATTTGTATGAGAAGGATTATGGACATTGAAGAAGCGAAAGATATGTGTCGCGATATGAAATTTTGGCGCTCTGTCACATGCCTACTCCGACTGGGAAACAGCGTTTTGATACCTTTATAGAATTATGCGTTGTCCAATTGCAAAAAAACCGTTATAACCGTACAATAGTCGTACGTGGTTCGACACAACGTCACGAAAAAAAGAAAACATGCTTATTTTATATAAAAAATAAATGACCAAGTCATCGACTGAGTGCATTTAATGTCGTATTTAAATTCCAATAAGTTTTAGGAAATAAATTATATATAGAATAATTAAAACTACATTATTTCTTTAAACTTTTCACAAAAATGATAATGTTTTACTATAATTGAATTCACTTCTCACCTTTAAAAAATGATATATCTTGACAGTTGACAAAATTTGTTTTATTTTTAATTTTGAACGAATTAGAATATTGATGTATGGCTACAATGACATAACCGTATGGAGCGATTGGTATCTTGTAATAATTAATTTTTAAAGGATTAGAATATTGATGCAGGCTACAATGACATAATCGCAAGATCTGGTATACCACAAGGATCTAATTTAGGTCCCCTGCTATTCCTCATATAAATAGACGAAATTCAAAATTCCATAAGTTACTCAACATGTTTATTGTTCGCTGACGACCTGAAAGTTTTCAAAAATATCAATTCACCTCCCGACTGTGCACAGTTACAACAGGACCTAGACTCCCTAGTCTCCTGGAGTGAGCTAAATCATCTTCTGTTCAACATTAATAAATGTGTCTGTATATCTTATAGTCGATCATTTTCACCAATCCACCATCAGTATACTATACAGAGAGTAGCATTAAACAGAGTTTCTGAATTCAAAGATTTGTGCGTAATCTTTGATGTCGAACTCACATTCGTTAACCATGTCTCGCGTTTGATATCGGACTGTTACAAACTACTCGGTTCTATAATGAGAATATCAAGAGAATTTAACAGCACCGATATCCTCCGAAACTTATATAATTATCTAATTAGAACCAAATTAGAATATGCATCTACGGTTTGGGCTCCTCATCAGCTCAAATATAAAAACAATATAAAACAAATACAAAAAAAATCCTCAGATATCTATGGTACAGAACAAAGAGGGGTTACCCAAAATATGCTCACCATGTCGAACTTCTCACGGTGTGTAACTATAGAAGCCTCGAAACAAGAAGGCAAGAATCCATTGCGATATTCCTACTTAAGGTTTTCCAAGGTTGCTTTAACTGTCCCGCGATTCTAGAAGCACTAAGTTTATATGTACCCAATAAATATAGCCGTGCAAGTAATCACCCTCTGTTCTACATACCAACTTACAGGACGAATATCATTGCTAAACACTCAGTCACGCGTGGTATAGAGATATTGAACCAACTGAATGACACTGTTGATATATTCTCGGTACCGTCTAGCAGTATGAGAAGAATCCTGGCTGATATTCTTCCTAACGAATAAGCTAACGCTAGAAGCAGACCCTCTTTGTGTAACAGGAGAAATCCGTGCAAAGTTGATTAAAAAAAATTTAATTAACCGTGTGGAGCGATTGCTATCTTGTGATAATTAATTTTGAAAGAATTAGAATATTGATGTATGGCTACAATGACATAACCCTATGGAGCGATTCGTATCTTGTAATAATTCATTTGACTAAATACTTATGTATTCGGTTGGTTAAACAGGGTTCCATTGAATGGGTGTACTTAATTGGGAATCAACAAATCATTGCTAAAGAAATTGCGTAAATTACAGCTTTGGGAGTTTTATTAGATAAAACCTCTACTTCCATTACCCACGTTAATAATACTTTTGTATTAACAGAGTTGTCAATGTTTTTGAATAGTTCTCTTTAAATAAACATACTAGATTTAGATTAGTAGTAAGACTTTAATTCAACTTTTATACTTAGCAGGCCGCAGTCAACTTGAACGCAATACAGTTGTATGGTCCCCTTACTTTAAAACACACATTAAAAAACGTTGATAGGGTTTAAGATAAATTTATACTTTCCCATAGAGAATATAAGCTATATATAATTGAATGAATTCCCATAGAAAATATAAACTATGTAAAATCGAATGAATTCCCATAGAAAATATAAATTATGTAAAATCGAATGAATTCTCATAGAAAATATAAGTAAAGATAATTTATGTAAAATCGAATGAATTCCCGTAGAAAATATAAATTATGTAAAATCGAATGATTTCCCATAGAAAATATAAATTATGTAAAATCGAATGATTTCCCATAGAAAATACAAACTATGTAAAATCGAATGAATTCCCATAGAAAATATAAATTATGTAAAATCGAATGAATTCCCATAGAAAATATAAATTATGTAAAATTGAAGGAATTCCCATAGAAAATATAAATTATGTAAAATCGAATGAATTCCCATAGAAAATATAAATTATGTAAAATCGAATGATTTCCCATAGAAAATATAAACTATGTAAAATCGAATGAATTCCCATAGAAAATATAAATTATGTAAAATCGAATGAATTCCCATAGAAAATATAAATTATTTAAAATCGAATGAATTCCCATAGAAAATATAAATTATATAAAATCGAATGAATTCCCATAGAAAACATAAATTATGTTAAATCAAATGGAATACCCATAGAAAATATAAATAATATAAAATTGAACGAATTCCCGTATAAAATTGAACGAACGAACTAAGTAAAATTGAACGAATTCCCATAAAAAATATTCGTTGGGTAAAATTGAAATCCCCATGGATTATATGAAAAAATAACTGAATTCCCATAGAAAATACAAACTGTGTAAAATTGAATGGATTGCCATAAAAATATTTTTCTATAAAGTTGAATTATTCCCATAGAAAATATTGACTATGTAAAATTGGAAACTATGCAAATTTTAATGAAATTCTATAGAGGATATTCACTGTGGGAAAATTTGAATTATTCCCATAGAAAATATTTACTATGCAAAAAAGATTGAATTTCCATAGAAAATATAAACTACGTAAAATCAAAATAACTCCCATATAAAACATTCACTGTGTAAAATTAAATGAATTTCCATAGAAAATATAAACTATGTAAAATTGAACTAATTCCCATTGAAATTAAAATCCATGTAGAATTGAATGAATTCCCATAGAAAATAGAATCTATGTACGAGTATTATAAAATTAAATGAACTCGCATAGAAATTATCCACTGTATAATATTGAATTATACCGATAGAAAATATAAACTATGTAAAATTTTATGAATTCTCATAGAAAATATAATATTTGTAAAATTTAACGAATTTCCATAGAAAATATTTGAATTGCTACACAAGTAAGTACGCTAACCAGTGTGTTCGATTCCTGTTGGAATCCAGTGTCAGTTATATACAGTACAACCTAGCGGGCTTATTTCCATGTGGCAATCTCATCCGACCAACCAGACATATGTCAAAGAGACCTTAAGATAAAACCAGACTGCCATCCTTTAAAAAAAATGGGATCCAGCACGATTCGAACCTCACACCGGCGACAAACGTCTTACAATCTTAAACCACAAATTTAAGTTTTCTGGTTGGCTGGAAGAGATTGCCACAGTGCAATAAACCAACCAGGTTGCACTATGTATAAGGAAAGCGTAAAACAATACAAAATATATTATTTATAATTAAGGTATTAATATTGTGGATGCTTAAAGACATTATAATCTCGTTTGTGCTCCCTGACGATGAGGTGAAAGCCTTGAAACCGGTAAGGTTATACCATTACAAAAAGTGGAATAAACAGTGTTTGATAAAACAAGTTACAATACAAAATATGTATTAAAAATCATGTCTTAAAACTTGACACAAAAATTGACATACGCAAATTCAAGCTATTTAAAATTGACATCGCGATAAGTATATATTATTTTACTGATAAAAGTCTCTCAGACCTCCAATCTTGGCCAAACAACAGCTGAGACAGTTAAAAGATGTTGATCAAGTCCCTTAAGTGACATTTTTTTATATTTTTAATCTAAGTAAAACAAACATTAACCGCAATTAGTTTGAACGCACTAACGGTAATGAGTTTTCATAAAAAAACAGGAGTTTTTAAGAACACTTACACTAAGAAATAAACGTGTTATCTAGAATTTGTAACATAAGTCTCTAGGGCAGTGGTTCCCAAGCCCCGGGCCGTGGACCAAATGGTACTGGGCCGCGCAAGGGCCTGCTTAAAAATCAAAATTACTTTTGAAAAATCGAACATACCCAATAAAACTTAATTATTCCGTTGAAAACCTCTTCACGCTAAGTTACCACCGACCTTCCGACAATACCTGTTCGAGACAACAACTCTGCCGGTGTTCTGGATTAGAGTCATGGCGGAATACCCTGAGATTGCCACCACAGCACTAAAATCCCTATTGCCATTTCCGACATCCTATCTATGTGAAGCGGGGTTTCTGCAGTGACAGCAACCAAAACAAAACAAAGCAATAAACTGGACATAAGCAAGACACTTCGGGTGTCACAATCTCCTACTCGTATTACCCCCAGATGGAACCATCTCGTTTCAATGAAGCAAGCTCAGGGTTCTCATTGATTTAGCATTAAGTTAAAATATTAAATCTGTTTTTATTCATTTTTAAGGGGTAACTGTATTTTATTTTGAAGGCATGTTTAAACACGATTCAATTAAAAATATTAAATCAAAACACATAAAACTTCAACATCAAAACTTTTAAAGAAAATAGATAAATAACATTCAAGTTAATATATCTGCAAGATATCAGAATAACATTAAAATCCCGATATTAAACCCCAAACATTCTCAAAATTCTTTTCTCTATCTTGGAAAAAAATACTTGCAACCTTCCGTTGAACCTTAAAAATATTGAAAATACCCATGAATCCAAAAGAAAATTAAAAAGTTATGTGAAACTTAATAATCTTTCATTGTTATTATATATATTTTTTCTTCATTTTTCCCACAAACCTTGTGTTTTCTCTACTATTATATGTCACTATAACTTATGTACCACAGTTGTAAATTTTATTATTATATATTGTACAAATATATTGTTATTAAATTTTAAAAAAAACTACATTCAATGTCCCCCCCCACCCAGTGGGCCGCGGTAAAATTATGAAACGTTAACCGGTCCGCGGCGACAAAAAGGTTGGGGACCACTGCTCTAGGGTATATTTGGCGTCGAAATATTTTTCCATTCTTATTCATTAGTTCGCAGTCCACTGGAGTGCGGCTCAATAATATGGAACCCAAAAGAAATACAAAATACCATAATGGTTATGGGAGTCGAAGAGATTTTTATTGTTCTAAGAAGTTATTCCAGGAAGTATGGGTTTTACCCATAGCCCTACCCCATGTTTTTTTAATGGATGCCAGGCAACTACAACTTAAGTAGGTATTAAAAGAGATTTAAGTGCATCTTTGTACATATACAAATTACTTAAGTGCATCTTTGTATTAAGTGCATCAATTAATTTAAGTGCATCTTCGTACATGTACAAATTACCGAATATCTTGACGAATGACAAATATTTCTTTAATATAACTAACTGGCAATTATTAATGTAATCATGAATTTAGATTGTTGCTAGGCTACGTAGTCGAAGATCCTCTCGCAA
Organism: Odontocerum albicorne; assembly: GCA_949825065.1. Lineage (NCBI taxonomy): Eukaryota > Metazoa > Arthropoda > Insecta > Trichoptera > Odontoceridae > Odontocerum > Odontocerum albicorne. The sequence continues at coordinate 38,335,590 of OX463855.1, forward strand.
TTATGACGTCAATTCAATTGGAAGACAAAGTTATCGAGTGAGTCGTTGCACACCAGCAAATTCTCACTGGTCATACCGCTGTACTGGATCCGATGACACACTGAAGTTATACGATCGGAGCACTTCGACATGTATTTTTTTCTTTTCTCATTTTGAAAGTACATATGTGACCGAAGTCATAGGTATCCTTATAATCTCGAATACTAGCCGAAAAAATTGCCTGTCATTCGAGGGAGGTAGTACAGCGCGGGGTTCGAACTGGCGACCTTCCTCGCAGAAGTCCAGACTGTTACCTAGCGACCATGCACCTCTTAAACAAGATCGGTTATAGAGAACACCACTACTCGCACACGGGATGACATTGTTTAACATTTTTTTCCGATATTGATAACTTCCATATCTCGGTGAATAAATTTAGGGTTGATCTTGTTAATTAATTTAGGAGACATCATTGAGTCACTTCACAAATTAAGCGTATGTTATCAATGCTCCTAGTTGTACGAGTATTTATTTAAATTTTCATTATATTATTAATTTTGTTTGATAAACCTGTATTAAATATAAAATATATGCTAACTTAAGGGGCATAAAGAGGCCCAGAAGATGACCGAAGGTACGCTGGATAGATGAGATCAGGAAGCATGGCAGCATCACATGGCATCAACGAGCAAAAAAACGAACTATTTGGAGTCAACTTGGGGAGACCTTCATCCAGCAGTGGATCGTCCCTGGTTGACAATGATGATGATGATGATGATATGCTAACTTAGACAGAATATCTCTATAATAAGTTTACCGGACTTAACAAAATATCATCAATAACCCCTGGATATTAATTTAAAAAATTTAATTGAAACTCAAATGGAATAGATTAAATAAAAAAAATTAAATAATGTATGTAATATAAACTGAGTATTTTTTTATTAATGAACGTAAATGAATAACTATTTTACAAAAATCACAAAAAAAAATAATAATCTAGACATATGTTATGCTATTTTTACAGCAAGATTCAAGGATGGAAAATGACAAACAAAAATTTTAAATAAAATTTTCCAAAATGTCTTCTTAAGCTACAAGTACGAGTATATATCATAGAATAATTTATCAAAAAATCTAATATTGTAAAATGTGCGTATAATTGTATTAATATATTTTTATTAAATCATATTAAAAAATATATTTCTTTTCGATTTTTATAAATTAATTTAAAAAAATATTCTAGTAATTTCGTTAAAAATAAATCGAGATTTAATAAGCATTGGATTATTTGTTTTTATTTACTAAAAAAAAAACGAAATAATATGATGGTAGCAACGAAATTTTCCGTTTTTTTTTTTAAAAAAACATTTGTAATTTAAGCCATTGCAACCCAAAATATAATTTTGAATCCTTTTTTTTAATTATATTTAATGCAACAAATGAAATTCTGTTACAACGTTCTAAGTTTTATTTTCATTTTGGTTGATTTTATAATAAAATGCGTACTTACCAAGTTTTCGTTAAGTAAATCCCAATGGCTAAAGGCAAAATGAAAGCACTATAAAAGTAAATAAATGTACGTACACCTTCACTTAGCACAGTTTTCTATTAACTCCCCGGGAAAGGAAGCTTTTGTCAGGTAGTCGGTTTGCACTATATGCACGGCAGACGTTCATATATGTCTTGTTCAGAAATACCCTTACAACTCAACATTTATATTCCACAAAAGGGGAATCGCATAATAGTCTGAAGAAACGGTTTCTTTAAGCTTCCTTTTCGGGAGTTGGCGCGGTATACATAAGTCGTTCTGTCCGCTCGCTGGGGGAGAAAATCAATACAGCCTCTCGGCCGGTCCATGGCTCACCCTGCTGCAGGGCCTCACTAGGAGTGGTGCCACCGATATGTGAAAAACAAAATTACCGCCCCCCATGGAGTTATGACCACTTATCTACAATATTACAAACAATTGGTTTTAAAAAACACATTGGAGTTTTATTTAATCAACCCCTTTGGATTTACAATTCCGTTGTCTCGTTGGTGAGACGACTGTGTTCAAAACAGGGGTTGCGGGTTCGATCCCTGCCTGTACCTATAATTAATCTATAATTTTTTTAAGTTTCTAGTCTGGTTGATTAGAAAAAAATTAAACATGGCAACAAACCCGCCAGGTTGTACTTTATACAACGAAAGTAGAATATTATGTTGTAATAATTTGGATATCTGCCCCAACACTTTATTAGCGATGTTAATATGGTCTGGAGCACTTGTAAATTATTATTGTAATCCTGGTTTGAAAGCTACTTTTAATAGCGTTTTATTTATACGTAAATTTATTCAGTGGCGTTTATGAGTTGCTTATAAATGGTATAGTATTTTTTTTAAATCGTTCTTTTTTACATGTGTATTCAATACACAGCACCGGAACGGTCGAATTTTTTTAGCACACTAAGGGAAAGGTTAATATCGTTATGCCAACCAACATGAGAACACTAATTACAAACATGTCTTCCACCGTTTGCAGAGTGTTAGGAAAATTTATACTTTCTAAGAAAATAAACATATGAAATCGGTATTCTTCTTTAACCTGTTCACCGCGTTAAAAATCAAATTCCACGAATCCTGTGCGCGGCACAATTTCAGTGTTTTTTATAACACATATTTTGTTTAGAACCACTGATATTTGATTACAACACCAAGTAAACAAGACACTTAAGTAATTTTCTGATAATAAATAATAGTCATTACTCTTAAGGAGACTCATTAAATAAAGAAGATGAACTAAACATTACGTAAAATAAACAAAGGAATGCTACGATTAAATCAATGCTTTGATGCAAAAAGCAAATCAATGCTTCATGACACTCACCCAATCAAATGCATATAGCACTAGTAATGTTTATTTACGTAAGAGAGACTTAGTAATGTTTATTTACATAAGAGAGACTCATCACAGGACTCGATCCGCGCGACAGGTCGTTAATGCTGGAAATATTGAGAAACCAAAAAAATCGGCGCTCTGTTTATTCAACAATATCTCATAAACTAATATATTATTTGACAAGGTTTTCAGAGATGTCGCTAGAATAAAGATTATTTTAAATTTTAGTTCAATTTTTATTCCGGTTTTGTGTCATTTTTTTTAAGTATTTGTGATTTGAAACTTGGATTGTCGTCAGATCACAGGCGTTTGTGCTTCCCGCGGGGAACACGTTAATAAACGTGATATTATTTTGATAGTGAAAGCTAATTATTTTAACAGCGAGAGCTTATTATTATGATATTTTTGATAGCGAGAGCTTATTCTGTTAGTACTGCTATAGTTAGGAAATTCTAGGATGAGTCCTGTGACAACTCACAAATTTGCCCCAATACAACATTGTAACGATGTTCAATAATTTTAATTATTTTATCAACTTTAATATAAGCCTCAATTCTAATAAATAGCAAGTTATTTAGGTAAATACATTACATAAGGTTGTATTGGGGCAAATTTGTAAGCTGTCACAGGACTCATCCTAGAATTTCTGAACTATAGAACACATTCTGTATTCTTAATAAGTGTAATCAACTCAATATAGCTCACTATCTGAGAATACCCGAATTTGAGTGGAAAGTAATTATAGAAAAAAAAGAACCCGATTTTGAAATTCACAGAAAATTCCAACTTATTATTTGAATCTTAAACACGACGTAAGTTTCACGTTGTGGTGTCACGTTATTGAGTTTTTAATAAAATATATATTTTTTTATTTGTATGTAACGACTGTTAATTTTTTTATATACTCGTAGATAAGAAAAAAATTAAAATTAGGGAACATATGATATGTCTAAATGAGAATAATTTTTTTGGAGTTCGCCAACCACTTGATTGAAAAAAAACTATTCGTTTGATATCGATCGTAGTTTGTAGATTCTGCACACGAACCGAGGTGGATTGCAGCTGAACAACTGATTGATCGATCGTGGTTTGTAGATTCTGCACACGAACCGAGGTGGATTGCAGCTGAACAACTGATTGATCGATCGTGGTTTGTAGATTCTGCACACGAACCGATGTAGATTGCAGCTGAACAACTGATTGATCGATCGTGGTTTGTAGATTCTGCACACGAACCGAGGTGGATTGCAGCTGAACAACTGATTGATCGATCGTGGTTTGTAGATTCTGCACACGAACCGAGGTGGATTGCAGCTGAACAACTGATTGATCGATCGTGGTTTGTAGATTCTGCACACGAACCGATGTGGATTGCAGCTGAACAACTGATTGATCGATCGTGGTTTGTAGATTCTGCACACGAACCGATGTGGATTGCAGCTGAACAACTGATTGATCGATCGTGGTTTGTAGATTCTGCACACGAACCGATGTGGATTGCAGCTGAACAACTGATTGATCGATCGTGGTTTGTAGATTCTGCACACGAACCGATGTGGATTGCAGCTGAACAACTGATTGATCGATCGTGGTTTGTAGATTCTGCACACGAACCGATGTGGATTGCAGCTGAACAACTGATTGATCGATCGTGGTTTGTAGATTCTGCACACGAACCGATGTGGATTGCAGCTGAACAACTGATTGATCGATCGTGGTTTGTAGATTCTGCACACGAACCGATGTGGATTGCAGCTGAACAACTGATTGATCGATCGTGGTTTGTAGATTCTGCACACGAACCGATGTGGATTGCAGCTGAACAACTGATTGATTGATTCACAAACAAAACGCTTTTAAGATTTTCATTTATTAGAAAAAAGCGCTTTACCAATCATTCATTTATTATTATAATAATAGCTGTTGGAACACGCGGCCACCCGCCGAATTAGCCGCCTGCGTGCATTGCATACATTCTACTTAAGGGTACGACGGCCCTGTTTACCGCCCCTTACTGGGGTTTGCTCCCTCCCTCGTGGCCTCACGCGGGAATTTCGAATATCAATCGCCCCACTTTTGTTCTCCCTAAAAGGGGAAACTATGATATATATATCATAGACGCTTGTACAATTTAAATATACTGTGGTCCAATAGTGGGCACTCTAGCCAAACTTTGAGGTTCATGGCCGTATTGAAGAAATATAAAAGTCAGAGCAATTGTAGGGTATGGATGTAGAAGAGGCGATGGATGTGTATCGAAATAGGTCAATTTAGCGCTCTGTCCTCTCTGCCTGCCCCAACACGGAAAGTGCGTGATGGTATGTACGTATTCGAGGTGCATGGCCGCGCGGTAACGTACTGGACTTCCGTGCGAAAGGTCACCAGTTCAAGCCTCGCGCTGTGCTACTCCACCTCGAATGGCACAGACATTCTTTCCACCTAGTATTCAAGGGTATAAGGATACCTATGACTTCGGTCATATCTATTCTTTTGAAAAGAAAAAAAAAACAAGCCGGTATGCTCCGATCATCTCACTTCGGTGTGCCATCAGATCCAATAGAATGGGTGTGGCCGATGAGTTTGCTGGTGTGCAACGGCTCACTCAACGGCTCACTCATTTAAAGAAGAGGAAGAAAAAAAACCAAACTCCACAGCACAGCTTCGCTTTCCAACTAAATTGACATTAGAATAGCGAGGGGATTCTCAACTATGGGACTCAAAAACGACGACCACGACTCTAGCCAAACAAATAGATGACCTTAGTTTGATTCCTGGCAAATTTGCACCAGGTTTTTACTCTCAGATATTGTTTCATTTGGATTTGTATTTTTATATGTGAATATATTCCTCTTGGCTCCAGAAAAAGACATATACCAGGTTAGAATGAAGAAAGTAAGAACATTACGAGTATGATGGAGTTATACCAGAGGACACATAACCAGGAATCGAAGAACACTCTTCTAAAATCTTTGGATTGCACGTATAATCAAAAGTGGGTGGAAGAAATGAAAAATCTAGATTTTATACATTCCAGCCCCAAAGCATGGGCTTTACTAAAAAAAGTTGGAACATACGTCTCACATCGAAAAGCTACTTATTGCACGAACCACCACTAATGACATGGTAAAGTGCTTCTACTAAATAGTAAAATAAATCACTCGAATCGCTCCAGAAAGTGAACCGTAAAATTTTACTTTTTCATAAATAATCAGGCCGCAGCTAAAAAGGCCGCACCTATTTCTGGATGTTAAAAGAACACTATCTGGAAAAACACGTATATGAACATCCAAAGTAAGGTGAGGATATACAAGACCTGTGTCCGCCCCATAATGACATACAGCAGAGTCCAGAGCCGATACTGTCAGACCCAAAAATCTCCTTCGAACCAGCGAAATGAAGGTACTCAGGAGTACGATGGCAAAACCCTTCGTAATAGAGTACGAAAAACAGAAATCCGAAGGATGTGCAAAGTTGAAGATATTGTCATAAGGGGACGACAGAGAAGAAGGTTCTGGAACGAACATGTATCCAGAATGGCGGAACCAAGAGCTGTAAGAATAGCCAGGGACAGTATCCCCCAACCAAGCAGACCTCCAGGACAATCTTCCAAAAGATGGAAAGACAGCTGGCAGTCGATGCTTAAGCAAACGGAAAAGCAGTCCGAGGGAATGATATTTGACAGAAATTCTTGACCCCAGATACAAAAATGGTTGACAGCTTTTTTACCAACTGCACTCTGACAGGTAAAATACTAAAAAATGTAATACTAAAAAACAGAGAAAATAGTCCAACGGTGTCAGATCACATGATCTTGGTGGCCAATTAACATCACCGTTTCCGGAGATTACAATACGTAAAATAATTCAACAATTTGAACACATTGTTGTATTTTATACGACTTCATTTTTATAATTGTCACACATTACACTTCTCAAATGGCACAAGACCCAGGTAAGTTCGTGACGCCATCTGTGTTTTATCTAAGAATTTAAAAAACCGCTCAATTTGAAAGACCCTTTATAACAGTTTCAATGCATCACTTTTAAAATTACCCTCCCAACGAAAACAATATGTCTCCTCCCTCCCGGTGTATTGTACTACACTTGTATACAGTACAAATCTGGTGGTTTCATTGCCATTTGGCAATCTCTTTCAACTAACCAAAAAGATATTACAGAAGTCATAAGTGAAATCCAGACTAGTTCAAAATTTCAGCTACCAACAGGAATTGAATCTGCAACTCCCAGATTGGAAGACGCGTTAGGCAATGGAAGGTATACCACAATTTGTAAAAACAAGACTATTATACTCCATAATTAGGACAATTTGTTTCCTCTGCATTTAGGATAGATAATTTTTTCACAATTAATCATAATGAAATTGATCAAATTATAACGTCATCAATGATATTTGGTGATATTTGGAGTTCCGCCCCATCACTCCAACTGTCTCCATTGGTTTCAAAGTTGTGAAAGTACTTAAGAGGTTTGTACTTAAATAAAGAAGAAATATGAATATGCTGCTTAGACATACATTGTTGACTTGTGTGTGCGATTTATGGTTGAAATCTTCATATAAAACAGCTCCAAATATCCTGACCAAATCATCCCATTTTAGCAGGGTTACTCCCATTGTTTGTTTCTTCTGCATTTTTCAACCATGAGTTTTAGCAATGATCCTCATTTTCTTTCCTCAAATTTCAACCTAATGCTGGATTCTCACTAAACCGAGGTCATATTATAAGCTTGCTTGCACAACCTATTCAATAACCAACCATTGATAACAGATGTTATACTTGAACCCTGTCTTCATGCGTGCATCTATGGTCAGCTCAACCCAAAGCTTGGTGTTGCTAACAGCCAAAGTATTTTTTAATTATTATACTATTTACATCTAAGTTATGGTCAGTGAATATTTTATGGAAACCATATGGGTACCATAAAATAAAGCAGAATTATTTTATTTATTTTTATTTAATTAATTATTTAACACTTTTATTACAAATACAATCTGGCGGGCTTATTGCCAGGCGGCAATCTCTTCCAACCAACCAGACAAAAGTAAATGATGCAAGTTACGTGGTCGCATAAATCATTCAAATGACTATCCATCCCCACGGAATCTATAAACATATACGTGAGCACATGCCCACGAACCCCACAAAGACGGACAATCACCCGAACATTATTTTTCATATAAAGTGAGACATCATCAATCAAAAGGAAAGAAAGGGATGGTGGGGAGGAAAGGAAAAGAAAAATCAGGAATGAAGCACGTTATTTTACTGACTAGAAATTAAGAGTTATTTCAGTCGCTTCTTAAAGCATGCGAGCGAGTCTTATATTGGTTTGTAACCGATTCCAGAGTCTCACTGCATGGACAGTAAAGGACGACGTAAAAAAAGAGGAGCGGTGAACTGGAAAGGCCAATAGACAATCTCTGTTTGAGCGTAGCGCTAATCCATGATTGAAAAGAAGCTTAAAATTTTCGGCGAGATAAGAGGGGGCAGCGGGACAGTTAAAGATATTATACGATAAAGACAGTATGTGAATTTGGCGTCTATTTCTAGCATTCAACCAGTTCAATGCCTTCTGGTATGAAGTTATATGATCGTACTTTCGTAGGTTGAAAATAAATCTTAGACAAACACTTTGAAGACGCTGTAATTTGTCCAGCTGTTCCTCTCTGTAAATATTAAGAGGGGAAAGAAAATAAAAAACCTATTATGTACAAATTATTTATAATGAACAGATATATTTTTACAAATGATACATATGCATAATCCCTATATGTTAGTTGATATATATTTGAAATGATTATAATTATACGCTTCAAACATTCCTATCATTGTACTTCATAATGAGGTCAAAAAGAGTTTTAACGGGGTTCATTAAACAATTATTAGTCACTTCCCCACTCCCAGAATATCTGCGTTAACTGGTTAACATAACAAAAATTAAATGCGACATTCACAAAATATTTACCATCAGGTCACTTGCAATGTACAAAATTATTACACTCCTTTTTGGCTTAACATACTTAAAATATAATTGAATTATAGTATAACAAATTGGTTAAATCTGATCATTAAAAAATAAGGGAGGCTTCATAATGAAATGTTAGTAAAGAAAACTTTAGTTAAATTTTGTGAGAACGATTCTAAATTGAATAACTGGACTTGCCCTAATGCGGTCAATTCAATTATTACTCGATTTACTATATATTAGAAGTTTTTTATATAAAATAATGATTATGAAGGATATTCAGCGGGTTTCCAATAATCGGATTAAAATTTATTTTTTCATGCAAATACATCAGACTGATTAATTTTTTTAGCATCTGTAGCAATTTCTTTCAATCAAATAGTAATATCTTGTATGTTGTTAAACTTAGCGTGAATAAAAAGGCTCCTCCTTTGGAAAATTATCCCTTAGTCGCTTCATATGATAAAAATTATCCCTTAGTCGCTTCATATGATAAAAATTATCCCTTAGTCGCTTCATATGATAAAAATTATCCCTTAGTCGCTTCATATGATAAAATATTTCTTTATATTAGTAAATATCTAAAGAAATTTTTAAGAGATTCCTTCATTCAAAATTTATATTAATAAACAAATATGTATCAAAAAATTTAAGAGAAAATAATACAAACACATTAAAATGTTGAATTAATTAAACAAGAAAGAAAAAATCCATAAGGAATTGATTCCAATTGAATATATTTGTTCATGTATAACTGAAAAGCGACACTTTAATGAAAGAAAAAAAGAAGTTCTAATATATTATTTATAGTTAAGGCATTAACATTGTGGAGGTTTAAAGACATTGTAATTTGTTTTTATCAAACACTGTTTATTCCACTTTTTGTAACGGTATAACCCTACCGGTTTCAAGGCTTTCATCGTATCATCATGAGAGGGAAAAACAAGATGTATCATTTGTGCTCCCTGAAGATGAGGTGAAAAGCCTTGAAAACGGTAGGGTTATACCGTTACAAAAAGTGGAATAAACAGTGTTTGATAAAAACAAGTTACAAGAAGTTCTAATGTTCTCCAACAAGTTACAAGAAGTTCTAAAGTTACAAGAAGTTCTAATTGTTTTATGATTCTCGTGAAAGATTCCGAGACAATATCTGTTGATTATTTAACAAAACTTATGTTGGAAAATGTTTGACCATATAAAACTTATAATAATTATGGAAACCTTTACTTGTTTATAAATTTAATGTACAAACAATATTTATAAGATATCAAATGCATCAAACTGTTGGATAATTTTTCTGCAGAATTATAAAAAAAAAAAAAAACCTTTTTAAATACACAAAAAGACTGTTTGACTTAGGGAACTATATAAAAGAAACTTAGTTTTGATTAATTAATATTAAATCAAAGAAAATTACTTTTTAATACATCAGATATCTCTTAAAATGATATGATTTTCTTTTTCAATAAAAAACATTCACACCTAAACAAGAAACAAAAACTTTGAGTTTGTAAAAAATATTATATAATATTCAAGATATTAATCCTGAATATTATATAACCTTTTAGATTACCAGGACAAGTGTCCATCACAAATAATATTCAAGATATTAATCCTGAATATTATATAACCTTTTAGATTACCAGGACAAGTGTCCATCACAAATAATATTCAAGATATTAATCCTGAATATTATATAACCTTTTAGATTACCAGGACAAGTGTCCATCACAAATATTATATAATATTCAACATATTAATCCTGAATATTATATAACCTTTTAGATTACCACGACAAGTGTCCATCACAAATAATATTGAAGATATTAATCCTGAATATTATATAACCTTTTAGATTACCAGGACAAGTGTCCATCACAAATTATTTTTTGATTTGTTTATATATGAATGAAAACACACCTTATGGCTATATTCCCATTTGACCGTAGTCATACTGCGACAATGCTTTAGGTCGGCTGTGAGTATACCGGGGCTTGCGTAGATTTTTTTTCTGAAGGTGTGCCCAGTCAGATTATTAGATTGATTGCCTGTATTTTTTGACCATTTGTTGATTGTAATTAAATATGACTGTCAACTGGGATTCAGCCTATGAGTTGGCACATATTAACCTTTGAACTAATACATCTATGGATCTACGTAATGTGTATTATTTACTTTCGATATAATATACAAATTATCTGTTATATTTGTACTCAAAACTGTATTGACATTGATTTGAAAATAATGGCTGTAATGTGAAAAATTCAAACTGAAAAAAATATTCTACGTGGGTCGTCCAGAAAGTAAAGAACGTTTGGGCATTACTAAATAAAAATGAAAGATATCAACACAAAACTTTATTTACAAAGTCACAGTACCTTACTCTATTTTTCAATGTAGTCGCCATAGCTGTCAAGGCACTTATTGTAACGTGGAACCAATTTTTCAACTCCGATGTTATACTCTTCTACCGCCAAAGATTTGAGCCAGGATGTCACTTCTTGTTTGAGGTCTTCATTGTTTGCAAACTGTTTCTAACCCAAAAATTCCTTTAGTTTCGGGAATAAGTGAAAATCACTTGGTGCGCAAGTCAGGGCTGTAAGGAGGATTTCCAAAAATTTCCCACTTAAGACGTTGAAGTTCTCACTGTGTTTGTGCTAATGCATGAGGCCGTGCATTGTCATTAATCAAAACCACCTTTCCTGACAACATTCCACGTCTCTTGTTTTGGATGGCGCGTCTAAGTCGTTGAATAATTTCACAATAGGCCTCTGAGTTTATTGTGTGTCCTCTTGGCTTAAACTCCACGTGGATCAAACCTTTTCGGTCCCAAAAAACTGTTGCCATCATTTTTCTGGTGTTAAGATTCGGTTTTTCTTTTCCGAGCACATATTTTTTTGTAGCCAAGGTACTCTGTCACTATTTCATGTAGGAGCGATCGTGAAATTTGTGGGAAACATTCATGTACTGTGTTTAAAGTTGCCTATAAATTTCGATAGGCCGAACATTTTGTGCATTCAGCAAACGAATGACACTACACACTTCACATTTGGCGAGATTTTCGATGGGCACAGCCATTTTGAAAGGTTACAGAACAAAGACGCATGACCGTTCAGCAACAAAACTCGGCTCGCACTGAAGCGGGGGAAGGAGCTAAATGGCACCCATACAATTGCGGTGGTGGAGGATCGGCGCAGGGCATGTTATGCAATCGTTCTTTACTTTCTGGATGCACCTAGTATATTTTGGGCAATTTAGTATAGCTCAATGAATTCATTCAATATTTGCATGTATGTAATAAAATATAACATATTTTATATGCAATCGATACATAAAACATTTTACAAATTATAGAACTAAAAAATAAAATGATTTGGATATAAATGAAATAGACATGTCGAGAATTATTTTTCAATGTATATTTTATCCATAACCACTACTGCAAATTTCTTAACCTTTCCTTCCCTGTGTTGGGTATCTTCTACACGTTGCTTCTAATAACCATCAATATCTCTATAAATATTATAAATACAAGGTTAAGATTTTAGGTATTCCTCCATAATATATTTACGCATTGATTTAAAAAATAATATTAATAATAATCAGAATTTATCGATTACATCGAGGTGTTTTGTAAAGATCGAAAACAAATTCGCATTTAAACGCTGCGAGTGCCTCGTCTTGACGATAGGTGAATAGTATGCGGGAAGCGCGACACTATATTCGCATCTCACTCTTGCATACTAGACTGAATTGCGAGGAGTTGAATTGTCTCAAAGCCGCAAGCAAAGGCGTAAGCGCCGGGGTATGCGACTGACATTCCGCGCCACTAGTAGCCTCTAGGCTTGCAAATAGGTTAGACGTACGCCCGTTCCGTGAGCGTTTTTTAATGTTTTCAGCAAATAAATCTCAATTATTATAATTTTTAACTTCAATTATAATTAATTAAGGGGATTATCTATGAATGTTCTTATTTTTCCTAATTAAAAACGCTAATTTTTGATTGTGTACTCACTACCCAACACCGGAGCACGCGTATTATTTTTATCACCGTAAGGGAAGGGTTAACAAACAAAATGTTTCTAACGTTTAGTAAAAATCGATAAAAACCTTTAACGAACCTGTATTGTTAACTAAACATTTAACTTGAAATTACAGATGCACATTTGTAAATGCACAAGAGACCAATCAAAAGCAATTATATTTAATGAAAAAATATAGTGTCATCATAAATTTACATCCAAATCATTCATTTTCTCACAAAAAACCTCATCAAAAGCCTTCAAGATATATATTTCAACTTAGCCAATATCTGCTTGACTACGCCGAGTTTGAAGGTGTTTTATTGACATTTTCTCTTGTTTCATTTGCATAGAAATTATAACATCGAATATAAAACAATTCCGAGTCATTTTTGAGTTCTTATAAACGGGTACAAATTTGTAAAATTCTTTATTGACTGTCGTATTAATATAATAATACATGATGATATTATAAAAAAAATGTTAGTTCATAAAATAAAAAAATAGCACTAAAAAATAAATTTACCTTCATGAACATAATGCCAAATTTATCTTCATGAACATAATGCCAAATTTTGATATTACACTAAAATACAAGACTTAAAAATAAACATAATATTTTCAATTGCAATTTGAATTCGTTATCATTAAAAAAATATATAACACAATCGTTAGGAAAATAATGTCTTTTAGAAATTTTACGTTCAATGTATTAGGTGTTAACATAAGTTGCGTCCGTTTTTTTCCAATTTAAAAATGAGCACCAAAAGTAAAACAAAATGGTAAAGGTTATACGTCATTCTTCTACTCTACAAGATATTGTGTTTGCTTTTACGTTACGTATATTATTTTATTTGATTACAAGCCTTCAAAATGGAATGTCAAGTATATGAAAGTGAGCATTTTCGATACCTCCTTCTGTTCGCGTTCAATTGAGGGAATAAAGCTGCTCGCGATATTTGCGAAGTATACGGTGAAGATGCTATAGAAAGGACAGCTCGTCGATGGTTTTTGTGTTTCAAATATGGTTATTTCGACCTGAAAGACATGGAGCGTTCCGGACGACCAGTGGACTTCGATGAAGACCGCTTAAACCATATTATTCATGAAGATCCCCTTCAAACATTTTTCATCACCATTGTCAAACCATTTTTCATCACTAATAATGATTTGGTAAAGAAACCTTTGCTTGAGGCCATGCGTAGCTCGATAACGCGCGAGCAAACCAGCAGAAATTGTCGAATGTTGATTTTTGTTTTCACTCAAAACATGTGGAACCCAAGCGCCGAACTTCTGGACTTTTCACAATAATTTAAGATGGCGGTATACAGTCATGTGACTAGGCGGTATACAGTCATTCATCTGCTCAGCCAATTCTACGGTGGTTTGAAGGGGATGTTCATGAATAATATGGTTTAAGCGGTCCTCATCGAAGTCCACTGGTCATCTGGAACGCTCCATGTCTTTCAGGTCGAAATTACTGTCTTTGAAACGCAAAAATCATCGATGAGCTGTCCTTTCATTTATAGCATCTTCACCGTACACTTCGCAAATATCGCGAGCAGCTTTGGCAGCTTTATTCCCTCGATTGAACACGAACAGAAGGAGGTGTCGAAAATGCTCACTTTCGTCTACTTGACATTCCATTTTGAAGGCTTGTAATCAAATAAAATAATATATGTAACGTAAAAGCAAACACAATATCTTGTAGAGCAGAAAATTTTCTTTCGAATGACGTATAACATTTACCATTTTGCTTTACTTTTGGTGCTCATTTTTAAATTTGAAAAAAACGGACACAACTTATGTTAACACCTAATAGAATAACAAATATGAGAGTTTTATTAGATTATAATATGTATTATATATTGTGTTGTATTATACTTTCGATGTATACAGTACAAATCTGGCAGGTTTATTGCCAAGTGAAAATCTCGACCAGATAGATATTAGACTTATATAAATAATAGACTGGGACATTAAAAAAAAAAAAAGGATATTCACTTGGCATTAATATTTCAGAACTAATAAAGTAAGATGGTGCATATTTTTTTTAATCTAAAATGGCAATACTATTTTATGAAATATCTGCAAAATATATTTAAAAAAAGAAGATAATTAGTTTAAACTTGAAATCATTTTAGAAACCAAACAAATTTAAAAGTTGATAGGCGGACAAAATTTACAGGTTATGTCAATTTTGCTGTCATCGACTAGGCCTACAATTTCCTCAAGCAAGTAATTAATAGTGATAAATTAAAGGGATATAAAATTAATTACTCGTATATTAAAGACCATAGAGTTGAGAGAAAAAAATCATTTTGATTCAAATAACTCATTTTATGGAAATATGCTAAATACTTATATGCAAGATCATGACAGAATTACGTGTAAAGGGTGCTGTCTGAGAAACATACTTTACTGAGGTGATCAGAGTTTCAAACTGCTTAACCCTCTAGTTGAAGTTGATCGATGAATACACCGGGGTACTTCAATTGATTATTTAGAGCGGCTGGCCCTTTAACACGAAATAGACTTCCTCTGGACTGTAGGTAGGCTGATTGTATAGGGACATTCAAGAGGATTCTTAAGTGCAAGCTATTTAATACATGTAATATTGAAACTTAGGCATCCTTGAAGCGAGTGATGTGTGAAGTGAGTGAAATGAATCAAGAAAAAGAATATTAACTCTTTTAATCCAAGCATATTTCGCATAAAATGTGCGAAAAATCCCAAGCATTTTTTGGCAAAAAAAACAGTAGTTTATATTTTATTTTTTATCTCAGTTAATATTTAGTTTTAAAACCTAATTTTTTTGTGGAGACCTCCCTGTAGAGTGTAAAATAATAAGTAACTTTCATATTGCAAGAAAAAAATTTTTTTTTTTTTTATTCAACTAAAAAACTTATATGAAAACTTTGAGGGCGATGAACGGGCCCTTGGAATTTTTCGCATACACTAGTTGGGGCGGATAATCGGCCCCGTGGGATTAAAAGGGTTAATGCGAGAATACATTATGGCCACAAAGCATCCAATTTTGTTAGTATTTTTATCAATCAAGGACTTTTTTATTAAAGTTTTTTTATTTATCTGGCCTGAATCAATGTGCAGTATAATTTAGCTTAATTTTTTTTACTCTGATTTGTAACTTACATTTATATCCAAACAAAGTAAAAATATTCATAGTACATCATCGAGGCAACTAAGGTGCATACCTTTGACCACCTATGTAATGAGGGGTTTCTGCGTTCTCCCTTTTTTTTTTTCTACCTGGCGACTTTATTGCCATGTGGCAATCTCTTCCAACCAACCAGAAAGATGTTTTTTATAGGTCCTAAGTGTTAACCAGACTGGAATCCTATTTAAAAAAATCTGGGTTCCAGCGGGGATCGAACCCGCAATCTCCGGATCGGCAAACAAGTGTCTTACCACCAGGCCACGGAGGTCATTCCTTATCACTTTATCTGCTATCCCCTCGCTACAGTTGTTTATTTTAAAAAAAATTTAGCTTCCACCACTTTGGCAGAACGCTGACGACTCTATTGACAGAATTTAACTGAGCTCTTAATGGCTGACTTTATTGAGGACGCAAGGTCGCTAGTATAGGTTCCTATTTGTGGCATTCATATACTTCTCGTGGGGAGTTTAAGCAGTATAATAAAAATATAAATGTCCGTAAAAATTGAAATAATAAATGTTACGGCAATATACGAAAACATAGAATGTTACATTTAAACATATACACAGTTAACAAAACCCTCATCACCAAAATTATAAATATAATATAAAAAGTGATAATTGTTCTAGACTACTTGGAAGTTAAGATACATTTACAATATGAATGCAAATCCCAACGTTTCTTACTCTTCTTTTAAAAATACATTTAATTTCAAATAAATTAAAAAGTTTAGTCAAATTATATTCTTAAACAATTTGATAGTTAAACATCAGATATTGCAGGAACACGTAACTCGATTTTTTGGTGTAAGTAACTTTCTTTATTTTTTATCATGGATCCGCTCGAGACATTTTGGTTAGTGATTTGGGCCTCAGACGTGCCACTGCAAAACTGGTGCCGAAAGACCTCAATTTCATGCAAAAAAAGGACCGCGTTGAAATTGCGAAAGACATGATTTCCATGAGTTTTTGACCAAAAACAACACGAATACTATCGACCCATTTTTGCATTAACACATACTACCTTGATCAAAGAGTTTTAGGACCGGCCACCGTGTGGCGATGTCAGTCACCCGATTGGAATTCTTTTTTTTTTCTGTTAGGTTACCACATCTATCATTGACACTTCCCTCCAAATTTCAGCGTCATAGCTCGACATTT
Organism: Odontocerum albicorne; assembly: GCA_949825065.1. Lineage (NCBI taxonomy): Eukaryota > Metazoa > Arthropoda > Insecta > Trichoptera > Odontoceridae > Odontocerum > Odontocerum albicorne. The sequence goes on from OX463855.1 coordinate 38,352,794, forward strand.
GTAAAAGTTACGCTGTACTGACTACATCTACCTTTGTGCGTGTTTTCGATTTTTTACAAGTTTGAAAATGACATCAACGAGTTTGCATTAAATTTTGTGTGAAAAATGGATTTAACGGTCCGCAGACCTTGGAAATGTTGGAGAAGTGTTTTTCGGTGGCACGAACGCTTCAGAAGTGGTCGGGAGTCGATCGAGGATGACGAACGCAGTGGCAGTCGAAAACCGATGAAAACATCGATAAAATCAAAGAAATGTTGGCTGAAAACCGCAAATTGACCATCAGAGAGCTGGCAGACGACTTGAACATCGCTTATGGATCCGCTCGAGACATTTTGGTTAGTGATTTGGGCCTCAGACGTGTCATTGCAAAACTGGTGCCGAAAGACCTCAATTTCATGCAAAAAAAGGACCGCGTTGAAATTGCGAAAGACATGATTTCCATGGGTTTTTGACCAAAAACAACACGAATACTATCTAGCAGCCTTCGAATTCACCTGATCTGGCTCCCTGCGACTTTTTCCTGTTCAACCGACTCTAAAAACCGCTTTGCGGAACGCATTACAGCACTCGAGGATGTCTTGAAAAAATCAAAGACGGCTCTGATGGACATACCTAAAATTGAGTACCAGCGGTGTTTCGAGGATTGGATCAAGCACTGCGCTGGCGTAAGTTCGTTGCAAACTATGGGGAGTACTTTGAAGGGGACCATATAGATTTTGATGTATAAACTTGTATTTTCGATTTTATGAATAAAGTCTTAAAACTTTTTGAGCAAGGTAGTATATTTATTTTCAACACGAAACACATTATTTATTCGTAACTGCAATACCAAGTGAAGTTTTTATTTTATTATATTTTTGCAGAAAAATTGTTTTTTGTCTCCCCTGTAAAATTTGGACAATCCTAGATACGTGTTCCTGCAGATACGTGTTCCTGCAGTATCAGCGACGATATCTTGATAATGAATAATGCTATTATTTCTAATATGTATTGGACTATTTATTATAAGCATGTACTTTTATATTTAAGGAACAAAAAGTTCTAAGAGAAAAATTTTCAAATTGGGACTTTAGGAATATTTTGTTAACACGTTCACTGTGTATAAAATACTTAATGTCATACAGAGATGCTGGAAATTCGCGAATTTTTGAAAACCCATAACTTTGTTAAAAATCAAATTCTACTTTCTATTGAAACATCATATACAAGTGTATTCCTTCGTGTCTTCAAAACACATGAAACCGGCGACGAATCCTTATCGGGAGACGTTTATGTGTGCACTAAACATTCAAGGATTCCCGTGTCCATACAAAATATTTGTATGGACACGGGGGCCGTGTTCGACGCAGTGAACGTGTTAATAAGTAAAATAATATATTTTTAAATGTTTAAGAATTCAATCAAAAAGAATTCATAGAATCAGTGGCAAAGTGTGTAGGCACCACAAGGGGGTGGTGCAAAATTGGACATGTAAAAAAAATGTTAATGTTTATTTTAATGACAATTGACGAATGGTTCATAAACTTTTTAAAACTCTGCTTCAACCCATCAGTAATTTTTTTCACATTGGTAGATTTGCACTCTTATATGAAATAATTTAATATGTATCCATCTCGTCGTGTAGCTCATGCCTGAGCATCATGACTCCCATGATAGCCACTCATGACTCCCATAATAGCCCCTCATGACTCCTCTAAATTCTGCGGTTCAAAGGACAATGGTAAACCTGTTGCATCTCAACATGAGTAGATATATTTTAATCAAGTAAATATGCATTTTCTTGTGTTTTTTTCTATTATTAGGTGAATGTGAGTTGCTAAGTATACATTAAAAAATGTATTTTTTGGGAGCTTTCAATACTCAATTTTACAATTAATCATGTTTTTTTGTTTTTTAGATGCATTTAAAATTAGTTGTATAAGATCTTTCAGGATGTGGTATCGCGTGGTTCAGCTTATAATGGCATTATAAGGCAAACTACCTAGTACAACACTCCAAAAGACTTTATACACTGATATAAAGAACTGGGAAAATTTCGAAACATATTTGCATGACAAATTGTCGCTGAATTACTTGTTCTATAATAATATCATTTATAAAAGGATCAAGTTTTATATAAAGTAAGCAAAAAAAGAGCGGCAGACGCTTTTTACACTTACTGTCTTTTCGTTTAAGATAATATTCTTTTCAACATTTCCAATTATAGAAATAAACTCTTATTGCCAGATATCGAGTGTCCGATCAAAGTTTCCAAGTAGCCTTTTAACAATAAACTATGGCAACACACTGTGAAAGCTGCGAGATGATCCTTATAGACTACACTTAAAATATATATTATCACTGTTTCATTTTAATGTGATGAGACATAAATGCCTTAACAAATTAAAAAAATATTCTTAAACCTTTAAAAATAGAAATGAATAGTTTAAAGAAAAATGAAACAAGTTAACTAGTCTATTCTACCTTTATATTTGATTAATATTATTACATAATTCACAATACCTACACCTACCTAATAAGACAATTTGCTATATTACACATATTATTCCTAGTGGCAACATAACTTTAGATTAAAATTAGTTACCCTTTAATAAAAAACAACATTTTTCCACATAAGTAAATCATGCCGATCAATGTGTGATATCAATTTGTAGACATTAAATAAAATCAATGAGAAATTCACACGTAACAATTATCTGTCAAACAATGACATCTCACAAAACAGCTAGAATCTTATTGCACGCTGCACACTCAAATTAACATTACCCCTTCACTTAATAGAATTGGCCTTTCCAATACCGCGTTAAATACTTCTTCTTGTCGTGCCCAATCAGGTCCCCCCGACGTTGGCAATCACTCCGGCAAAGGCTTCTCTATCTTGCGCAACCCGGAACAGGTCCTCCACATGCCTCATCCCCGTCCAGTCTCTTATATTGCCCAACCAAGATGTTTGCCTTCTACCAGGACCACGCTGCCCCTCGATCTTGCCCATCAATATCAACTGGAGGATTTTGTAATTCTCTCCACGTTAAATGTGACCCAGATAGGATATCTTGCGGACCTTTATATCTGTCAGCAGCTGTCTACTGCAATAAGCTCTCCTCAAGACCTCCGAATTGGTGATCATATCAGTCCACGGTATACGAAGCATTCTCCTGTGCAACCACATCTCGAACGCTTCCAACCGATTCATAGTATGAACCTTCAGTGTCCATGTTTCCGAGCCATACAGCGGAACAGACCAAACGTAGCACTTCAAAATTCTCTGCCTTAGTTTCAGATTCAATTTAATAAGTGACAATTTAAATTCATTACGGTATTTCATACGCCTTACTGAAAATCTCGCGCCGTCGCAAAATGAATTACAATTCTGTCTCGTGCGTCAAACGCATGTTAAGATTCCTTCACCGAACACATTCCTTCCTTCATTTAACTTGATGGAATTATCTGTGAAAATATATGTCTACAAGTAAATTTGAACATTAATAAAAAGTACGATGTCTCTTCGAAATTTGAAGCGACACTATTTTGCCTATAAATTAACGGGTCTAGCGACAGTAAGACGTGTTTCCATTTAAGCGAATGCTTCTAAAACAACTATTCTAAACATAAAACTGAGATCAAGCGTTATACATTCACTGCACATACCTACGTAGAGGTACGTACTGTTTATAATAGAAATTTCACAGCAAAATTCTAACACTTATATTTTGTAAACTGTATACACAGATTCATTTCAAATGTATTGTGTTACTTTCTAAGATAAGGTGACATTCAATTATTTATCTGCAAACACCAAAATGGAGATATAAATATCATACAATATTTTTCAATTCTTCAAATCAAATCAAAATTATGGGGGTGTACATTAAGAAATATATTTAAAGGTTTGTTTTTGTTTAATCAAAAAAAAAAATTAAAAGTTTAAATAAAAGTAAATTATTCCGAAACACATAAAACATTAATATCGAGACTTTATGCGAGGAAGCAAATTCGAAATAATGAAAAATTAAGACACAATGTATATTATTTTTCACTTAGCTAATTATGTATTTACAATTTCGTATTTTAACATTTTCTCAACTACAACATGTGTACAACACAAGTTAAATACTATCATCAACATTGCCATCACAAAAATAACATCTCTCTTACGAATTAATTACAAGACAAGTGTCAAACATGTCAAGTGGTCAACAAAATATATTTTGACGTACATATTTTGTAAACTTTTATCGTGAATTTGGTTGAAAAAATGTATTTACGAGAAAAAAGTCATATCGGTTTACTGGATTCAAACCCATCAAAAATTATATATAATTGAACATATCGCCTGTTGAGTATCATTGTAGCGAAACTCCAAAAAATCGATTTTCAAGTTAAGACTACCGAATGGCACTAAAATGACTTCTTTTTTACGTGCATAAGTGGCGAAAATATATTTCAACTCCTTGCCGCATCAAAAAGTTGAAATATACTTTCGCCACTTATGCACGTAAAAAAGGAGTCATTTTAGTGCCATTCGGTAGTCTTAACTCGAAAATCGATTTTTTGGAGTTTCGCCACTATGATTCTCAACAGTCGATATGTCCACTACTTCACATTTGTCAGACCATACTTAGAGAAAACTACTAAAATGCAGAATGCCTATTGATACCGTCCAGGCAAAAGTGTGTAACTTGAAACAAAGTACAAGAGTGTGAAATAAGTACTAAAATATATAACAATTCAATTTCAAATAACAGTTTTACAACTAAATAAAACTTTTACGTATTTACTTATTTTAATTATTTTGTGTATATGGTATGACTGGCGAGTTTATTAATATAAAGCATATTCTTTCAACCATATTCAAAATTGTACAGTTTTTGTCCCTCCTGTCAAATTTGCAAGATGACGGTTGCAAGGACGGTATCAATATGATTAATTCATTTTGATTTGCGATGCGTTTTTCACACGAAAATCGAACAACTCGCATGTAATTTAATTTTTAAAAATAAAGCATTACAAACTTGATTTTACTTTTTAAAAAGCACACACTATGAAAAGTTACATCCCATCGAGTGATGTAGTATGTAAATACATCCCATCGAGTGATGTAGTATGTAAATACATCCCATCGAGTGATGTAGTATGTAAATAAATTAAGAATTGTCATAATATCACAATGGGTAATCGAAACAGATTGCTTATTTATTTCTATCAATACATAAAAATACATTTCTAACAATGGTAACCAAAAAAATTGTGCACAGACTCCAAACCTTAGAAAGCCAGACACTTCTAAGATAAAAACAAATATAATACATGTATTGCTCCGTATATAATATTTTACGTTTCGTTAAACTGACTGCCGCCAACATTTTTGATAGTCAATCAGATTCTCTATTCATAAATATTTCTTTTAAATTTTTCCACCAAATTTAATTTTTAATTCATAATGCTATTTCATTATCAATACATATTTAATCAAATAATAAAGTAATTTGATCTCCACAGATAAATTACAAAATTTCATGGGATGAGTTTGGAATAAAGTCATTTGATGACCATAGATTAGTTCCCCTATTAGATAATTTCTTTCGATATAGAATATGTTATGTCATAAAAGGAAAGAAAATCTGAAGACCAGTGTTAATAAGAGTAAAAAATATCCATCTAGCTCGGTACACTGTCTTGTCAGATACTTTGCACTATAATTCGGAAAATCTAGGATGAGTCCTGTGACACCTCACCAATTTGCAATTAAAATGACTGAACATCGTTACAAGGTTGTATTGGGGCAAATGAATGAGCTGTCACAGGACTCATCCTAGAATTTCCGAACTATAATCAATCATATATACACAATATAAACCATTTTTTTTATGTAGATTCCCAAAATGCGTGTTATAATAATTTTAACGTAATATAAAATAAATATAAGTTACGAGTTAAGAAAGAATATTTTCTTAATAATTTTTTGGTAAGTAAATAAAGAGGAATGAATATGTCCATAAAATGTTAATTTCAAATAAGATTGATTGAATATTCAAGTGTATGTATTGAAGGCGAGTATGTATCTCATCACTTATGGATTGAATATTCAAGTGTATGTATTGAAGGCGATTATGTATCTCATCACTTATGGATTGAATATTCAAGTGTATGTATTGAAGGCGATTATGTATCTCATCACTTATGGATTCTATTGTAAAAAGAAAGAAAAATACATTGTTTTTTTATCTAATACCATACAACGAAAATGTGATAACACATGCAAAAATGAAACGAACGTGAATATGTATCATATTAGAGTTTGGGAATCACTAGTCATAAACCTTCATCCGCAATATAATAATTACGTTGCAGGATGCTTACAAATGACAACACGACACGAGCGCAAAGGAATAACTCGAGCCTCGATCGAAGACCAGAAATGGCAGGGCTAATCAACACCCTTGCGGCCCGTGCTGCTAGCCTTACCGGAAGAACGCCTCCAGCATCTCGATGAAAAGCTTGTTCATGTGGACCTTGCCCTCTCGGTTCACCGAGGACCAGAACCTGCGCACTATGTGATCCGCCTGTCTCAGTGCAGGCAGGATAAGTAGGAGCTGCTGAAGGACACTGGATGCGTTGTACGGTCTGAAAAAAATATTGTGAACATCTATCTGATGAATTTATTTTTGATACAGTGGAACCTCTCATAACGAGAATAATTCATTCCAGAATCTTACTCGTTATGTGAAACACTCGTTAAGCGAAACAATTTTTCCCATATAAATCAATGTAAAATACGATAATGCGTTCCATGCCGAAAAAAATATTCAATTTTTTTATTTTTAACGTTTATTCAAATAAAATTACATACTTATAAATTGTTAAGGAGCGTAACAACCCGGAATGCGATTTCGATTTGCAAAAAACAATAAAAAAATCGAAATAACTAGTTTATTATTTATGACAAATAATTAATTATTTTTTACTAGAAGTAAAATCCGGTAACTCTCAGAATCTACGAGCTTCTTATAGTCGCTGATGAAGTTCTCTGCTGCCTTTGTGTCAGAGCTTGCTGCTTCACCGTGCCTCACAACGCTGTGGATGCCGGTTCTTCTCTTAAATTTCTCGAACTATCCATGACTTCCCTTAAATTGTACTTCTTTTTCGGCAGTTGATGATCCTGGTGTCTTCTTAACGAGGTCGGCGAAAGTAACTTTCGCCTTCTCACAAATGATGTTTTCGTTAATAGTATCGCCTTGCAATTACTTTTCGTTTATCCATATGAGAAGCAACCTTTCAACATCATCAAGAATAGGTAACCGTTTCGTAGACATTCTTGACACTCTTGTTCTTGAGGATAGAGCAAATCGTTGATGTAGACCGATTGTATGTGCGCGCTAGATCAGCCACGCTCACACCTCGTTCTCGCTTTTCAATGATTTTACGTTTCATTTCTACAGTTACTTTTATTCTCTTATGGCTGACTTCTTGTGGCTTTTTCTTCAGGGACATTTTTGCAAGGGTTATTAAAGTTTGCACAAAATACAAATAATGTCTGAACACAAGTTTGGAAAAATGTGTGATCACATGTGACACTAACGTGCTAGCGGAACGAGTGCTAATCAGAGACTGAAGCACTCGCGCGGAAGTCCCGGCTCACAAGTGAGTGACGTGAAGATGGGACTTCTCCTTTCTGCGTCACTCGTTATGCGAAATATCACTCGTTAAGGGAGCATTTTTTTCACAATCTGTTTAGCTCGTTATGCGAATTACTCGTTATGAGAGGTTCCACTGTACTTTTTTATTTTATCATTTTAATCCGGTTTTTTTTAAATAATATAAAATTTAAAGCTAGTAAATTTTTTTAAAAATAACAAGTGCAAAATATAACCACCCTACTTGCCCGCAGCCTGTTATTGATGTGTGTGTTTCAGTATACTACCATATGAGACTATCAGTGACTCAGTACTCAACTACAATGAAGTGGTTTTAGAAACTATTAACATTTGACACATGTGGCTCAATATTTCACTACCCCACCCTACAGGGAGTTCGTCAACTTCAATATTTTTTTAATTTTAACCACTCATTTTATAAAAGAACCATGAGCAAATACAAAATAATAAAACTCTTATAATTTCTCGAATCTTCGAAAAGACTTCAATTTCACTTTGTGGTGCCATGTTTTATATAAAAAGAAATAAAATAAATAAGTAAAACACTTATTTTAAATTTTTGTGTTCACCACTAGTTTCTTTTGAGTCTACTACCGGTTTCGAAGATCTCCGTCTTCATCGTCAGGTAAAGATAAACTAAATTGTTAAAAATATATTTCCTGTACAAGTGTAAATAGTATAAGAGGAATAAGATAGGGGGAGAGAAGTGAGGAGAGTTGTGATTCAATGGCAAATGGGGCGGAGAAAAAAATAATAATCTTACGGGCAGACCGGGGTGTGGATATCCAAGGGGATGGATTTTAAATGGGAAACATATGTAGCAGAGGGTTATTATTAAAATTGGTTTGATTGTTTGTAATATAGTTTATAATATTATATATACCGTATTTTACGGACTATAAGACGCACTTTTTTCTTCAAAAAATTTGCTCCAAAATTCAGGTGCGTCTTATACTCGAAATTAATATAAAAATGTCCAGTGTTTGATTTAGAATTCCCGCCAGTCTTAAAAATGGCCATATATTCGATGGCGCGAGAAACCTATCTCTATCTGGCAACATTGGATTCAACTGGCAGCAGCAGTGCACCGATGCGACGAACATGAGTTGCGGGGATTGACAAGCTTGCTAACACTGTCTCCCTCCCGCCCCGCCGTATTGAAATGGATTCAAGGACACCGTCAAAATGGCATTGAAATTAATACAAAAATGATTCAAATACACGCTCGTAAGTTAAGATTTTTTTTTAGTCTGGCTTTGCAATCTAATAATAATAATAGTGAAAATGTTATTTTTTTTTTAAATTGCCTTTAAATTAAGGTGCCTCTTATAGTCCGTAGTGTCTTATAGTCTGTAAAATACAGTAATAAAATATGGATATATTTACCTTAGAATATTTAGACAGTCATTAAGAGATGATATGATACTGTCTTTGAATTTCTTTAGGTGTGTTTGCTCTTCCAATCTGATATCCGAGTTGGCCAATACGAGAGCTTTCAGCAGGTAATACTCTTCCTTCAAAATGGCGACTCTTTCTAAACGAGATATTACCTGGACACACTGAAAAAGATAACCCAAAAAAGAGTTTTATAAAATATATCTTTATTTTGTTTGCTATACATTTTGGAATGGTTAGTCAAGGTTTAAAATATTAATTTGTGATGCTCAAAATTTTTAAAATCATTCACTATCAAATTTTTCATCCCTTCGCATCTCTCAAACAATTTATTTACCAAACTCTGTAGTTCATTCTCTTCTATACTTGACAAATTGTAGCATGGTCCCTGTGACAGTTCACAAATTTGCCCCAATACAACCTTGTAACGACGTTCAGTAATTTTAATTATTTTATCAACTTTAATATAAGCCTCGATTCTAATAAATAGCAAGTTATTTAGGTAAATACATTACATAAAACTAACAATAATGACAAGTTAATACATCTTGTTGTTACAAATTAGCAAAAAAGTGGCAGTTTGTTAAAATCAAATAATATTTGGTGACGTCTGTCAAAAGTCACTACGTTAGTCTGCATTGTCTAGGGATGGGGTATACGATAATTGAATTTTCCATTTTTTTATACATAAAATTCAATGTTCGTAATAAGTATTAATTCATAGTGGATCTTGGCCTATTTAAAGATAGATACAAATCATACAATACATTAGAAAGTCAGTATAATGAAAATTAGGAATTAAAACGTCAGTTTAGAGAAAAGCAATTTTTCGATTTATAAAAAAACGATTCGATTTGTAAAAAAAACGATTTTACCCCATCCCTTTAAGACATGACATTTCAAATGTCACGGGGACTATCCTACATTTTCTCAAGTATAACAATATCATTTCATCAGCACAAAGCAATCTGCATATACACATATTCCCATTTGAATTTATATTATAAAAAAGGTATAAAGAAGGTAACTAACGTGTATGTACAGCTCGTGGGCTCCAGCTTCCTTAGCCTCTCTCTCGTCCATAGTGAGGTCAGCAGCAAACCTGAGTCGCACACTGCTGCCTGGGCTTTGCGTGAGGCTCTGTAAGACCATTACATCAACAATGTTATAACAGTGATAAATAGCATCCTATACTATCCTTCGATGGAGCATTCCATCATTATTTTGTAATCATGTCGATTCATTAACCCTTCCTGTTCTGTGATGTGTAACTAGTACACATTGCTTCTAAAAACTTTAATATGTCTATAAATATAATAAATACTGGGTTCAGATTTTAACAGGGCTGTGGAGTCGGAGTCGGAATTGGAGTCGGAGTTGCGGAGTCGCGGTGTTTGGGCCGGAGTCGGAGTCATAAAAAACGAGCGACTCCGACTAATTTTTCGTTAAAATTTAAAATACATTTTTTTTTTAATTATTATAATGAATGTGTATTGTGCACGAATATTAAACTTGCAGGCGCAAGTCGCGCCGATATGGTGAATCACCGAGATCCATTTAATGCATAAAGTATACGAAAATGTGTTTGTCTCCTTCTTTCTCACGTCGAAAGAAAATTCTGTTGGCTGGGATCTATGTTAACCCCATGGTTCGATCCATATTGACGGAAGAACAAATAAATAGAGCGAAAAACGCTATGTTTGAATTAACCGTTCGTATGAAAGGCCTTCGACTAGAAAAAGAGACGACAGCAGGCAGCGTACACCAAGTATCATCATCTTCATCCGACACCGCTGAATCTGAAGACGATTTAGAAAAATATCTCAATGAACAAGATAAACTAAAACGTCCTCATTTGAATCACAGTCCCAATATAGATGAAGGAGACTATTTCAAAATTTAAAATTGAATTTTATGATGCATTGAAAATAATGGAAAAAATTGACCGAACTTATAGTTAAATGTTGAAATGGCAATACAGCGGTATCTAGAAATGGTAAAAGATTCAGCATTGATCGTTACAGCATTACCCCCAACCCAAATATCCGTAGAGCGGTTATTTTCCGCTCTTAAAATTCTCAATTCTGATTTGAGAGCCTCTACGAATACAGATTTAATAGAAGCAATGTTGTTTTTAAGAATAAATTCTAATAAATAATTATTAAAGTTTGATCTTGTTTTATTTTTATCCCTATAACATGAAAACATGGCTATATGCAAAGGTAGGAAACAACCTGATAAAATTGAGCTTTTTTGAGTCGGAGTTGTGGAGTCGGAGTCGTGGAGTCGGAGTTGTGGAGTCGGAGTCGTATTGTTGGTAAATATAGGAATCGGAGTCGTGTTTTTTTTTAGCGACTCCACAGCCCAGGATTTTAAGTATTCCTCCGTAATACATTTACGCATTGAATGAAAAAATTAATATTAATATTAATTATCGGCCACATCAGAGATATTTTGTGAAAATCGGGAATAAATTCACCAATACAATCAAACGTGTGCCAGTGTGTGACGTACATATATTCATTCTAAAAACCGCTATGGGTGAGGAAGCGACGCTATTCACGTCTCACTCTCACTCTACTTCGGTAAACGTATACGCAAAAAATAGAATCTCAGTTCGGTCGCTACTCTCGTTTAGTAGCCAACCAGCTTTCGTTCGAAGTGGTTGCTTAGCCCGTTTTGTGAGTGTCGTTCGATGTTTTTTTTCATGTTTTCAGCAATTAAATTTCATTTAACCTCACTTTTGACTTCAAATTTAATTAATTTAAGCGATTGGCTATGAATATTCATATTTTTCCGATTTTTAATCGCTCATTTTTACATATGTATTGATTTGTATTGAATACACAACACCAGAACGGACGGATTTTTTTAGCACAGGAAGGGAAAGGTTAAAAAATGTCTTATAAAATATAAACTTTTGTCTTCTTTATCGTTTTCGTTTGTTTGATTCATACATCCGATGCCATGGTGTGACTTGTTAAATTTTTTTCTCTGTTTTTGTTGGCCTTTTTCTCGAGATTTTTGAAATTATGTTGAAATTTTGACGTAATACTTTTTTCTTTGTATCGGAGTGAATGTGTCAATCAGACAAGTGTGTTACCTCCGTGGCCTGGTGGTCAGACACTTGTCTGCCGATCCGGAGGTTGCGGGTTCGATCTCCGCTGGAACCCAGATTTTTTTTAATAGGGTTCCACTCTGGTCTACACTTAAGGCTTATAAAAACATATTTCTGGTTGATTGGAAGAGATTGCCACATGGCAATAAACTCGCCAAGTAAAAAAAAAAAAAATTATAAGTATATATAATATATATTTTTTTCCGTATTATTGTAGTTTACAACATTTGACAAAACACCTAGATAATTATAAGGCACCACTGTAACTTCAGTCCAGGAATCAAACCCAAGATACTAGCGAGCGCACAGTGACAAAAGTCTATAAATTCAAAAACTAGATTTTTTCTCTTCAGAAGATGATATATCATAAAATTTACCTGATTCAGTGACTGCATAGATCTGAATGCAACCATGAGGGTTAACATCTCAGCCCAGGTGCTTTGCAGGAGCCTCATCTGGTCGTTCAGTTGCAAGTCCGTGAAGCCTGAAAAAAAAAAAAAACATTAAATTGGAACCAAAAATATCTGAAAACTTACTAATGCCAATTCTCAAACAAAGTTGAAAGAAATAAAAATTGTATCGTCAAAAAATTTTATTTGATAAAAAATAACAAAAATAGGTTTATTGACAGCAACATAGTATGAACAAGTAACAAAATTTAAATACTTGGGTGCTAGCATAATGTGCAATAATGACCTCTATCGCGAAGTACTTGAACAATCACAAAAGGCCGCAGCTATTTCCGGATGTTTAAAGAACACTATCTGGAAAAACAAGTATATGAACATCCAAAGCAAGGTGAGGATATACAAGACCTGTGTCCGCCCCATAATGACATACAGCATAGAGTCCAGAGCCGACACTGTCAGAATCAAAAATCTCCTTCGAACCAGCAAAATGAAGGTATCAGGAGTATCGCTGGCAAAACCCTTGGTGATAGAGAACGAAACACATAAATCCGAAGGACGTGCGAAGTTGAAGATATTGTCAGATGGGGACGACAGAGAAGGTTCTGGAATGAACACGTATCCAGAATGGCAGAACCAAGAGCCGTAAGAATGGCCAGGGACAGTATCCCCCAAGCGAGCAGACCTCCAGGACGACCTCTCCCAAAAGATGGAAAGACAGCTGGCAGTCGACGTCACAAGAGGCAAACAATGATGCAGGACCATAACAGGCCAACAGGCCTAAAATAAGATGAAGAAGAAGAACATAGTATGTACATATATGTTACAAATACATTCCGAAATCACATATATCTCAAGATAAACTGCAGAAAATATTGGGTGTACAAATAAGTCACCGCCGTTTGACAAAAGTTGGCGCCACCAGTAAGTTATGGTTAAAATTGTCAGATGTAAAATGTCATTATCGTAAGGTTGGACATCTGTCAACAACATGACCTTGAAATATTAGTGAATTTTTATCAGTATAACATATTTTTTTGTGTTCGAAAATGTCAAGTTTTGAGCCGAATAAGCGTCATTTGCGGGAACTTTTGATTTACTTCTTCAATTTGAAGAAATCTGCAGCTGAGGCGCATCGATTGCTTGTAGAAGCATATGGTGAGGCTGCCTTAAGTGAGATAAGTTGTCGTGAGTGGTTTCAAAAGTTTAAGAACGGTGAATTTGACATCGAAGACAAAGAACGTAGCGGAAGGCCGAAAGTGTACGAAGACGCGGAATTGGAAGTATTATTGGATCAAGATTCGTGCCAAACGCAAGAAGAACTTGCACTTACATTAGGAGTGACTCAACAAGCAATTTCACATGGGTCGAAATCATTGGGAATGATTCAAAAACAAAGAAATTGGGATTCATATGAACTGACACGGAGAAACTTTGAATGCCAATTTTCCACATGTGAAATGCTGCTTGCCAGGCATAAACGAAAGGGTTTTCTGCACCATATAGTCACTGGTGATGAAAAATGCATCCATTATGATAAACCAAAAAGGAAGAAATCATGGGGATCCCCTGGTCATGCTTCAATATCTACGGCTAAGCCAAATATTCATGGAAAAAAACTTTTGTTGTGTATTTGGTGGGATCAGCTTGGTGTCGTGTATTATGAGTTGCTCAAACCGAATGAAACCATAGCTGGGGTTGTCTACCGAACATAATTGATTAGATTGAGTCGAGCACTCGAGGAAAAGCGCGCCCACTACAACGCCAGACACGACAAAATTATTCTCCTGCATGATAATGCTAGTCCACATGTTGCGGCACCGGTCAAAACCTATTTGGAAACACTCAATTGAGAAGTTTTACCCCACCCGCTGTATTCACCAGACATTGCTCCTTCTGATTACCACTTGTTTTGATCGATGACGCATGGCCTGTCTGAGCAGCACTTCACATCATACGAAGATACCAAAAATTGAGTCGATTCGTGGATAGCCTCAAAAGATGATGATGATGACTGACGCGGTATTCGTATGCTGACAGAAAGATGGGGAAAAGTAGTGGCAAGCGATGGGTACTACTTCGAATAAAACATGAGGTTCCGTTCTTTCACAATAAATGCCCATTTTTTTATAAAAAACGGCGGAAACTTATTTGTACACCTAATACATTTAAGAGAGAAGCTATCAAAAGGTCTGGGATCATCTCATAACATCCCCCCATATAGTATACCAGATGTTTTTTCAACCCACACCCTATTTAGTAACAATACTTCCTTGACCGGTTTTGCTGTGTGCGATGATGCATTATCATGAAGCAAAATCACTTTGTGTTGCCTCTTTTGATTTTCTGGTCGTTTTTCACGCAATGCTTGGTTCAAATACATAATTTGTTGCCGGTAGCGTTCAGTATTAACGGTTTCGCCAGGTTTTAGCAGCTCATAATAGAAAACACCCTTCTGATCCCACCAAACACAGAGCATTGTCTTCCGTCCATAGCGATTTGGCTTTCCAGTCGATGTCGCTGGTTTGCTTAGAGTTACCCATGATCTTTTACGCTTAGGATTCTCGAAATATATCCATTTTTCATCGCCAGTCACAATTCGATGGAGAAATGATTTTCTTTTCTACCTGGCGAGCAGCATTTCGCAAGTGGTTTTTCGGTTTTCCTGCTGTCTTTTTCGGTTTTCATTCAGTTCATGTGGAACCCATTTTCCCACCTTCTGGATCTTTCCCATGGCTTTCAAACATATGGAGACGGCTTCTCGTGTCACATTTAATTGATCCGTGAGTTGTTGTTGCGTTTGAGCGTCATCCTCATCCAACAATACTTGCAATTCTGCGTCTTCAAACTTTCTCGGTGGTCTTCCACGTTCTTCGTTTCTCACGTCAAAATCGCCACTTTTGAATTTTTTAAACCACTCAAAGCACTGTGATTTACCAAGAGCATAAGCTTCGACTAAGCTTCAACAAGCATTCGATGCGATTCTGCAGCAGTTTTCTTCAAATGGTAACAGAAAATCAATGCTGTCCGCGAATCGTAGTTTTCAGGCACAAAAACAGACATGTTCAACGCCATGAAAACATATATAGTTGTATTAAACTTGTATTGTTGTGAGTTAAAAGTCTTTGACAAATGTAAACACAAGAAAAAGGCGCCAATGACGCGGCTTGATAGTCACAACATTGACAACTAGAGCCATCTATGAGCGAATTCCGGTTTCATATTTACAGACCTGATATACTATATATGTATGTATCATTATTCAGAGTAAATATCCAGGAAGATATTGATGCTACTAACCGGGTATTTGCTTAGCCCAGCCGATAATGCCGACCAGCTCCCTGTCATACAGATCGCTCAGCAAACACAGCAGGGTGTGGGGGGACAGCGGGCCACTCGGTGGGGAGGCCACGAGGGGCTCCGGCTCGTAGGAGCACAGCACTTCCAAGACCTTTATATCTGAAAGTTAAATAATATTAAATTTATCATTTCTCTAAGTAGAATATCAATTTTGTTGAGCTTCTGTTTTAAAGCTATCTCTTACGGGAGAAACATCCAATTGTTGAACTTCTGTTTTAAAGCTATCTCTTACGGGAGAAACATCCAATTGAAATCTAAATCCAATCCCTTTTTATTAATACTGTCCCAAGTCTAATATTTTTTTTCTAATAAATAATATGAATTTGTGAATTGAGAAAGTATATGTGAGATTTTTCTATTTACTCAGAACATACAAATGTCATTTGCTTAAAAAATTAAATGTCAGTGATCAGTATTTTTTACATAATATTAAAAATATAACATATTCCCCATAAAAAGTTTATTACATAATGTAGACAGATATATATTTAATACATATCTAACAATTTTTTCAGTAATGTTTGCGAAAGGAGGCTTAGCCTCTAAGCGAGTGAGATTTTGTAAGTAAAATAAAAAATAGATTTTGTAAGTAATAAAAATAACATAATTGCGGCCGCCATATACAAAATAATAGAGTAGATAAAAACATTTGAGCCTTGTCCGTTTCATGGATAAATTCATGTATTCGGGAATCAAAACATTGGACTCTTTTGTAAGACTCTTCGACTCGAGCGGGTCAATCTTTGCCTACAGAAACTCAGCACTCATTTACAATTTTTCATTCTTTATTTGAAGCGATTCAATATCTTCAGTCTTTTTTTCACACAAGGCAATCCAACCCAACCCTATCACAAATTTCATCATACTTTGACGATAAGAAGGAAACCGATTTCATTACTTCCTCATTTTGCCATTTGATGCCCAAATATAAAATGTTGATTTCCTCTAAATTCATGCTAATCAGATCAACAATCGAGTCACTGCGGATATAGATAAAACCAAAAGCGACTCAACTATACATGAAGAAACAACTGACATGTTGTGTATGAATAAAAAAATTTCATACTTTGATGATAAGAAGGAAACCGATTTCATTACTTCCTCATTTTGCCATTTGATGCCCAAATATAAAATGTTGATTTCCTCTAAATTCATGCTAATCAGATCAACAATCGAGTCACTGCGGATATAGATAAAACCAAAAGCGACTCAACTATACATGAAGAAACAACTGACATGTTGTGTATGAATAAAAAAATTTCATACTTTGATGATAAGAAGGAAACCGATTTCATTACTTCCTCATTTTGCCATTTGATGCCCAAATATAAAATATTGATTTCCTCTAAATTCATGCTAATCAGATCAACAATCGAGTCACTGTGGATATAGATAAAACCAAAAGCGACTCAACTATACATGAAGAAACAACTGACATGTGTATGAATAAAAAAATTTCATACTTTGATGATAAGAAGGAAACCGATTTCATTACTTCCTCATTTTGCCATTTGATGCCCAAATATAAAATATTGATTTCCTCTAAATTCATGCTAATCAGATCAACAATCGAGTCACTGCGGATATAGATAAAACCAAAAGCGACTCAACTATACATGAAGAAACAACTGACATGTTGTGTATGAATAAAAAAATTTCATACTTTGATGATAAGAAGGAAACCGATTTCATTACTTCCTCATTTTGCCATTTGATGCCCAAATATAAAATATTGATTTCCTCTAAATTCATGCTAATCAGATCAACAATCGAGTCACTGTGGATATAGATAAAACCAAAAGCGACTCAACTATACATGAAGAAACAACTGACATGTGTATGAATAAAAAAATTTCATACTTTGATGATAAGAAGGAAACCGATTTCATTACTTCCTCATTTTGCCATTTGATGCCCAAATATAAAATATTGATTTCCTCTAAATTCATGCTAATCAGATCAACAATCGAGTCACTGTGGATATAGATAAAACCAAAAGCGACTCAACTATACATGAAGAAACAACTGACATGTTGTGTATGAATAAAAAAATTTCATACTTTGATGATAAGAAGGAAACCGATTTCATTACTTCCTCATTTTGCCATTTGATGCCCAAATATAAAATGTTGATTTCCTCGAAATTCATGCTAATCAGATCAACAATCGAGTCACTGTGGATGTAGATAAAAAAAAAGTGACTCAACTATACACGAAGAAACAACTGACGCGTTGTGTATGAATAAAAAAAATTGACCAAGAAATGTGGTCACATTAAATTACCTTCCAATGCAGGCCTCTGTTGACTGTTGAATGGAGAGACGATGGCATGGGGCTGATTGTCGTTGTGTCTTCTGTACTTCTGGCGGCCGCCGCGCACCCTATCCAGCCGTACGCCCTCCTTGAGCATGCCCGTACGGAGACACTTGCGGAAGCGGCATGCCTGGCACGCCTTGCGGCGCCGCTTGTTTATTTCACAATCATTCGAAGCAGGACATGTATACTCAATATTTCCTAAAATAAAAAAAGTGAATTTTCTTCATTAATTATATAAGCTACATTAACAACTTACCAGTTTTGCCCGAGCACGACTCGGACACGGAGTTTCTTTTTATACTGACGAGCCCGAGCCTCGTTCGGACAAATCTTGTTTCGACTTGTTGGGAGTGTTTCTCCCGAGCGTCGTTTGGGCAGATCTTGTTTCAACTTGTTTTCTCCAAACGGAATATATTTTCGTATAGAATTTATTCGTTTACAGTTCGTCATTGTGTTACGTCGCGTGTTAAAAATCCGACTGTTAAGTGGTTAATGGGTGTATCTCTCTCTGATGAATTTTGATATATTGTAACATATCTAGAAGTAAGCTTGAATTTTAATACATATAGAAGTAAGATTGAAGAAAGCCTCGGGATAGACGGTAGAAACACGTGTAGCGGGAATAAATTTAATTACCGAATTTTTATTTTATTTTATTTATTATTACACACGACAAGAAATATACATATTTTGCGAAAAAACAACAGGTTATTTAATTTGGACATATAATTTTAATGGATCTGGCTTTGTTGCCTTTTATTTGTCATATCCCCAGTAAACTAGGCTTTTGCCTGTATCTCACTGAGGAATCTAGTTCACTTGTGTCGTAAAGTGAAAGATTTTAAGTAACTATACTAAAGAAAATGTAGCATGGTCCCTGTGACGTTTAACAAATTTGCCCCAATACAACCTTGTAACGACGTTCAGTAATTTTAATTATTTTATCAACTTTAATATAAGCCTCGATTCTAATAAATAGCCAGTTATTTAGGTAAATACATTACAAAAACTAACAATAATGACAAATTAATACATCTTGTTACAAATTAGCAAAAATTTGTCAATTTGTTAAAATCAAATAATATTTGGTGACGTTCATCAAAAGTCACTACGTTAATCTGCATTGGCTAGGGATGGGATATAGGATAATTGGATTTTTTTATACCTAAAATTAAATGTTCATAATTAGTATTAATTCATGGTGGATCTTGGCCTATTTTAAGATAGATACAAATCATACAATACATTAGAAAGTCAGTATAATGAAAATTAGGAATTAAAACGTCAGTTTAGAGAAAAACAATTTTTCCATTTATAAAAAAACTATTCGATTTGTAATAAAAAACGATTTTACCCCATCCCTTTGAGACATGACATTTCAAACATCACAGGGACCATGGTATATTTTTTTTAGTATAATTAGAACCTGAAGATACACAATATGATTTACAATGATAAACTATTTGCTAAAATAATTAGAAAAGTATATTTTAAGAAAATTAGTTGAGCATTGCGATTTATAGAATTCGATCGTGACAAAACTTGTCAGGTTTTTTTTCTAAAGAGTACATAATCAAATTGATTATATTTTTTAACAATTTATGACATGGAAATATAATCCTTCTCGCCAGGTTCATGCTTTTCCCCTATTACAGAGAGAGGTTACTTCTTTCTGTAGGACGGCGACAAGCCTTTCGGCGGGAAAAACAATGTCTCGACGACAAATTCGAAAATCCGGATACTCAGCCGGTAAAGACAAAAATCCGGATACTCAGCCGGTGCTTCTTTAAAGGATTTTCAAAGCACCAATGAAAATGTCATCCTATCACACCAATTTTACATAGAACATTATTAACACCTTAAATTTTGCCAATTTTCTGTCTGTATTTTCATATATTTCCCATAAAATTGAAGTAATTAGATATATTTTAAAGTAAAATGAAGAAGAAACACTGCCATGAAATTAAAAGCGTTTTATATGAATGTTGCCAATATTTAAATTAAAAATGAGTATGGAGTTACACCATCTATTTATTGTATTGTAATGATTATGGAGTTACACCAACTATTTGTTGTTTTGTAATGAGTATGGAGTTACACCATCTATTTATTGTATTGTAATGAGTATGGAGTTACACCAACTATTTATTGTGTTGTGATGAGTATGGAGTTACATCATCTATTTATTGTTTTGTAATGAGTATGGAGTTACACCAACTATTTGTTGTTTTGTAATGAGTATGGAGTTACACCAACTATTTGTTGTTTTGTAATGAGTATGGAGTTATGCCAACTATTTGTTGTTTTGTAATGAGTAAGGAGTTACACCAACTATTTGTTGTTTTGTAATGAGTATGGAGTTACACCAACTATTTGTTGTTTTGTAATGAGTATGGAGTTACATCATCTATTTATTGTTTTGTAATGAGTATGGAGTTACACTAACTATTTGTTGTTTTGTAATGAGTATGGAGTTACACCAACTATTTGTTGTTTTGTAATGAGTATGGAGTTACACCATCTATTTGTTGTTTTGTAATATTAACTTTCTTCATTTTCACACATTGTCATATACTTTATGGCATTATCACTGTGGATTTAAAACAAAAAGTATAAAAATCATTCCATGTCCTCAGTGAGATACAGGCAAAAGCCTAGTTTACTAGGGACACGACAAATGAAACAACAAACCCAGATCTATTAAAATTGAGGGTCCAAATTAAATTACCTGTTGTTTTTTCGCAAATAGTATATATTTCTTGTCATGTGTAAAAAAAATAAATAAATAAATAAAATATTTTGATCATTCAAATTGCTCGAGTTAGAATATATATATATTTTTTCATCAGGAAACACTTTTCCTTAATATTATTTATCCCATAGGTCGCCCGTAACAACCAATAATTATTAAGTCTGACATTTCGGATCGAGTGGATTAATATACATATGCCATTATTTAAAATTAATGTTTAAAAATTCAATTCAAAGCACCTGCGAATCAAATTGAATTCCAGCTTATGTGATAATGATACGAGTAAAGTTGAGATTTTTTATTAATTTAATTTCGTATTCATAAAATCTGTAATATTAAGACAAAGATTATTATAGTTGGTCAACAGGATCAAATTACATTTGCAATAGAGGAAAAATGTTGAGGAAGACAAATAAAAAAAATGAATCGACCAACTGAAATATTTTTTAGTTCATCCTCTTTTAAATCTATTTATTAGTATTTTTCTTTCTTACAAGATAATTGAGATGCACTATTTTAGTCTATGTAAGCTAGTTAGGTTATATTACGATATCTTGAATTCTTTACTTTGGGTAAAAACGGCTAAATCATATGAATGCATGATAGGAGACAAACTATGGAAAATATTGAATATGTCGTGTTATGTCATTATATGCTAAAAGTTGAGCATGTTTCAGAGTAAACGGTGCCTTGATTAAGTGGTTTCATATTACAAAAGGGATAAAGCAAGGATATGTTATGTCTCCCTGGATGTTTCAAATTTAAATAGGTTCATGTGTTAAGGAACTGCAGAGGTCTATGAGTGGCATCATACACATGTTGAATGGGAATGTGTTAAGGAACTGCAGAGGTCTATGGGTGGCATACACATGTTGAATGGGAATGTGTTAAGGAACTGCAGAGGTCTATGGGTGGCATACACATGTCGAATGGGAATGTGTTAAGGAACTGCAGAGGTATATGGGTGGCATACACATGTCAAATGGGAATGTGTTGAGGAACTGCAGAGGTCTATGGGTGGCATACACATGTCGAATAGGAATGTGTTAAGGAACTGCAGAGGTCTATGAGTGGCATCATACACATGTTGAATGGGAATGTGTTAAGGAACTGCAGAGGTCTATGGGTGGCATACACATGTTGAATGGGAATGTGTTAAGGAACTGCAGAGGTCTATGGGTGGCATACACATGTCGAATGGGAATGTGTTAAGGAACTGCAGAGGTATATGGGTGGCATACACATGTCAAATGGGAATGTGTTGAGGAACTGCAGAGGTCTATGGGTGGCATACACATGTCGAATAGGAATGTGTTAAGGAACTGCAGAGGTCTATGGGACATACTAGGTTAGTCAAAAAGTTTTGAAAGCGACATCTATGGAGCAGTAGAAAATCAAAATTTCTACGCCATTTTAATATTTCATAAGAACGTACTCAAAATTTCATTTCGATCTGTCAATTTATTCTTTGTTTACAAGCCATTTGAAGTTGACGTGTCAGTGTATTTTTTAACAATGGAAAAATCCGAATATCGTGCAGTGATTAAATTCTTTGTTTTGGAAGGTTTATCGGCTACTGAGATCCATGCAAAGATGGTGAAAGTATTAAAGGAGTCTTCTCCTTCATTTCCATCCGTTCACCGATGGGTTTTGGAGTTTAAGCGTGGCCGTACAAGCGTTGAAGACGATCCACGCTCAGGACGTCCAAAAAGTGCGTCAACACCAGAAATCATAGCGAAAATACAGGATATGGTTTTGGAAGATCATCGATCGACTGTGGATGTGATAGCTGACACCATAGGCATCTCACATGGAACAACATGGCATATTTTGGCTGAAGTTTTGGGTTTCAAAAAACTGTGTGCACAGTGGGTGCCGCATTTGCTAACAATGCAACAAAAACACGTTCGAATGCGACTTTCTGAGCAACATTTTGAGCAATTTCGAAAGGATAAAAAGTATTTTCTGCGTCGATTCATCACTATGGATGAGACTTGGGTCTACCACCATGATCCTGAATCAAAACAAGAGGCTAAAGAGTGGTGTGAACCAGGCACTTTGGCTCCGAAGCGAGTTCGTGTCCAGAAATCGGCCAAGACGGTGTTAGCATCAGTTTTTTGGGATGCAAAAGGAATTTTATTGATAGATTATCTCCAAACTGGTAAGACAATCAACTCTGATTATTATTGTGACCTTTTGGACCAGTTGGATGAAAAAATTTGTGAAAAAAGACCCGGTTTGCAGAAGAAAAAAATCATTTTTCATCAAGACAATGCACCTGCTCACACAGCTCAATAAACCATCGCGAAAATCAGTGCATTGGGGTACGAATTGTTGCAGCATCCACCCTATTCGCCAGATTTAGCTCCCTCTGACTTCTGGCTATTCTCACACCTCAAAAAATTCCTTCGTGGAAAGCATTTTTCATCAAACGAAGAGGTTATAGCCGTCGTAGAGGAGTATTTTGCAGGCATTCCAGAAAGTCACATCCGTGATGGGACAACAAAGTTGGAAGATCGTTGGACCAAGTGTATTGATCTTATGGGAGACTATACTGAGCAATAAAAGTGATTTCCCCCCAAAAAAAATGTATTTTCATTTCCGCTTTCAAAACTTTTTAACTAACCTAGTATGTATGGATTATTGGTACAGGTTATTTATTACACAGGAAGAAAGAATGACACTTATAGGGAAATTTAAAAATTATATATAAAAAAAAATATCAGATTATCTTTCTTTATCTTGCGTAAATAGTTTTCTGATTTTCAGAATCTTACTCTGCATATATAAAACATTTTTGATGAATCATATAAAACATTTTTGATGATCCTATAAAACATTTTTGAAGGATCATATAAAACATTTTTGATGGATCATATAAAACATTTATGATGGATCATATAAAACATTTTTGATGGATCATATAAAACATTTTTGATGGATCATATAAAACATTTTTGATGGATCATATAAAACATTTTTGATGGATCATATAAAACATTTTTGATGGATCATATAAAACATTTTTGATGATCCTATAAAACATTTTTGAAGGATCATATAAAACATTTTTGATGGATCATATAAAACATTTATGATGGATCATATAAAACATTTATGATGGATCATATAAAACATTTTTGATGGATCATATAAAACATTTTTGATGGATCACATAAAATATTTTTGATGGATCACATAAAATATTTTTGATGGATCATATAAAACCTTTTTGATGGATCATATAAAACCTTTTTGATGGATCATATAAAACATTTTTGATGGATCATATAAAACGCTATCGCTTTTAAATCCCAATTGCTCATGACGAGTGGATCATTAAAAAAATATACATGAGGCATTTAAATTTTTTTTTAATTGAAAATTGTAATTAAAGCAATAAATGCAACGTTATCAAAGTTATAAATATCGTTCTAAATCTAAGTAATACTTTCCTTCCATACAAGATAATTTGAATTTAAAACAAGTATTGGGTGTTAACATAAGTTGTGTCCGTTTTTTCCAAATTTAAAAATGACCACCAAAAGTAAAACAAAATGGTAAAGGTTATACGTCATTCAAAAGAAAATTTTCTGCTCTATAAGATATTGTGTTTGCTTTTACGTTACATGTATTATTTTATTTGATTACAAGCCTTCAACATGGAATGTCAAGTAGACGAAAGTGAGCATTTTCGACACCTCCTTCTGTTTGCGTTCAATTGAGGGAATAAAGCTGCCAAAACTGCTCGCGATATTTGCAAAGTGTACGGTGAAGATGCTATGAATGAAAAGACAGCTCGTCGATGGTTTTTGCGTTTTAAAGACGGTAATTTCGACCTGAAAGACATAGAGCGTTCCGAACGACCAGTGGACTTCGATGAGGACCGCTTAAACCATATTATTCATGAAGATCCCCTTCAAACCACCGTAGAATTGGCTGAGCAGATGAATTGTAGTCACGTGACTGTATACCATACCGTCATCTTAAATCAATGGGAAAAGTCCACAAGTTCGGCGCTTGGGTTCCACATGTTTCGAGTGAAAACAACAAAAACCAACGTTCGACAATTTCTGCTGGTTTGCTCGCGCGTCATCAAGCTACGTATGGCCACAAGCAAAGGTTCCTTTACCGCATCATTACTGGTGATGAAAAATGGTTTGAAAATGGTGATGAAAAATGTTTGAAGGGGATCTTCATGAATAATATGGTTTAAGCAGTCTTCATCGAACTCCACTGGTCGTCCGGAATGCTCCATGTCTTTCAGGTCGAAATTACCATCTTTGAAACGCAAAAACCATTGACGAGCTGTCTTTTCATTCATAGCATCTTCACCGTACACTTTGCAAATATCGCGAGCAGTTTTGGCAGCTTTATTCCCTCAATTGAATGCAAACAGAAGGAGGTGTCGAAAATGCTCACTTTCGTCTACTTGACATTCCATTTTGAAGGATTGTAATCAAATAAAATAATACATGTAATGTAAAAGCAAACACAATATCTTGTAGAGCAGAAAATTTTCTTTCGAATGACGTATAACATTTACCGTTTTGTTTTACTTTTGGTGCTCATTTTTAAATTGGAAAAAAAGGGACACAACTTTTGTTAACACCTAATACTTTCCTTCCGAGATAATTTGAATTTAAAACAAGTATTACTCGTAAAAAATAGCAAACATGATACGTAAAAAATATTTAAAAAATAAAACACTTCTTGTTACGAAAAGCATACTTTTATATGTAAAGGGTCTTTCAAATTGAGCTTTTTTTTATTCTAATTTTTTTAATTATTGAATAAAACACAATTTGGTTTGATTTCAAAAAAACTTTTTATTTGTCATTAAAGTATAATGTATGACATTTAAACACAAAAAAAAATATCCGCCAAATGTCCACCTCTTGCAGCTCCACAAATGTCCACTCTTTTGTCAAAATTTTTGACAATATTTTGACATAATTGCGGTTCTAATTCACCAATAATGTGAATAATTTAATCTAGCACAGGAATTGATTGGGGTTCATTCTTACAGACCTGGCTTTTCATGTAACCCCGGAGAAAATAGTCCAACGCTGTCAGATCACATGATCTTGGTAGCCAATTCAATTGTTTCCGGAGATTAGAATACAAAGAATTCAACAATTTGAACGCGTTGTTGTATTGTATACAACTCCATTTTTATAAATGTACACGTTGTTTTATTGTATACGACTGTAATACACTTCTCAAATATCACAAGATCCAGGTAAGTTTGCGACGCCATCTGTGTTTTATTAAAGAATTTAAAAACGGCTCAATTTGAAAGACCCTATACAATAAACACACATCCACTAACTGAAATTTGCATTTTGTTACACTTCCATTGAATATACACAACAAACACCATGTTTTTACACAAAATCTTAAATTTGGTACATTTTTTTGCAAAATTAAACCTTATATTAGCCATGTTTTTTACACAGTAAAATTGGCTGTGTAAAAACATGGTAAATATAATGTTATATTTGCCATGTTTTTACATTAAAATTTTTTTTCATGTTTTTATACAACAAAACGTTAAATTTGCCATGTTTTATAGAACAAATTTTGAATGTTTTGCTGCTTAGCCCCTGCCATGTTTTATACAAAAACTCCTTAAATTTTCCATGTTTTCAAATAGCAAAACTTTATATTCATATGCAGTAAGACTCTGAGAAACAACAAAATATATGAAAATTTATCTTACTGGAGTAAGTACCTTGTATAGTCCGCTTGAAAAATGCTTTACAGGCCTCACACGAGGCCACTCCATAGTGGAACCCTGAAGCCACGTCGCCACACACTAAGCAAAGCCTGCGCGGAGATTCCTCTTCTTTGCAATTTTCCTGAAACAAAAAAAGAATCACAATATATTTATTTATTTATAAGTAAACGGTACAAAAATAACAAAAAAATATAAAAGCTCAACACATTAAGTTTGACAGATTAATACAAAATAAATAAAAAAAATCACAATTACAACAAAAATATTACGAATGAAACAGGTATCAAATCGTAAAATCACACGTTTACCACATGTCACAATATGGGGATGTCCGTAGGAGCACAGCCCGCATTGCGCAAAAAATACGTACAAAATAGACAAATAATTGAAAAACAAACCAAAAACAAAATAAAAGATGGAATCAGACAGGTACAACTTCACAAAACCTCAAAAAGCACGGGGAGGGTGGGGGGGTCTCAAATAGACAAATAATTGAAAAACAAACCAAAAACAAAATAAAAGATGGAATCAGACAGGTACAACTTCACAAAACCTCAAAAAGCACGGGGAGGGTGGGGGGGGTCTCAAATAGACAAATAATTGAAAAACAAACCAAAAACAAAATAAAAGATGGAATCAGACAGGTACAACTTCACAAAACCTCAAAAAGCACGGGGGGGTCTCAAAATAGTAAAAATATACAATAATCAATAAAAAAGCAGTTCGAAAAAGGTCTTCAAAAGTCCTCGAAAGATACGCAGGATCCCACTTGCCTCACACTCCTTATAGGTCAGCAAACTAACTCTAAATATAAGACCGTAGCCTATTCATTTAACCTGTACACCGTGTTAAAAATCAAATTCCACGAATCCTGTGCGCGGCACAATTTCGGCGTTTTTTAATTTCTAAGTTTAAATGCGTATTTTGTTTAGAACCACTGATATTTGATTACACCACCAAGTAAACATGACATTCAAGTAATTTTCCGATAATAAATAATAGTCATTACTCTTAAGGAGACTCATTAAATAAAGGAGATAAACTAAACATTACGTAAAATACACAAAGGAATGCTACAGATCAGATCACAGGCGTTTGTGCTTCCCGCGAGGAACACGTTAAAATCCTGTGCAGTCTAGGTACGGGAGAATTCACATAATATTTTGTTCTATAATTTTCATATAGAAATATGTCTTGCAGCCTGGTAATTCTTGTCTTAACTTGAATAATAGTAGTAATACTTTGCATTAGTACATTAAAAAAATTATTGTATTTTGCATTAATAAACAATTAGGGATTACTGTTTGTAAGACGGATATAATTTAAAATGAGTTTTTTCCTCCCTGATATAAATTTAAAGAAATAATTTTGTTTAATATTTACTTAGATTCATGTGTGAAGGAACCACAGAAGTCAATGGGTGGCATACAAAACTCAAATGGGTATGTGTACAGATTGCTCTATGCTGATGATATCGTAGTGTTAGCGGAAAATAAGAATAAATGACAGAGTTTGATAAGTAAATTGTATCTGGTAGAAAAATATCTGAGGCGATAGAAAAGTATGATAGGGAAAGTAAATGCGATAGATAAACGGGTGAAAAATGAAAGATTAGCCGGTTCGTTGCCACGAGCGTGTTGACGCGTTCTCCGATTCAGTGCTCGCCAGGCCAGCCATACAAAATGAACGCGTAAACGCGCTCTCTTTTGAGCTTGTCGCAAGCTAATATCAAACCCAATTGTATTAATTTATAAATTGTAACACATAGTGACATCTATTGGGATGGTCAAGAAATACTTAAATATTACAATTTACCGATATTATCAAAGTTACAGTCATCTTTCTAAAAGCTTCAACTGACAGTCAATACATGTCTTTGATACAGGGTTACAGACTACAGTTTTTTGCGACGTAATTGCGGCGATTTATAATGACCACGTTTCTAGTTTTCTTCAATGGTTGATTTTTAACTTTTGTGCATTATTTTTGTAAATTTTTCAAAGTATTTATTTACAAAGTGTGTTTTCATGTATTATTTGGTTATTGGCGGTAGTTTTGCGGCATAATACGACGTTTATATAGACTTTTTACGGTTTTATTTTATAGTTTATTTACCTTTTGCGCTTTACTATACATCATACAGATAATTTGTTGATTTTAGTTTACAAAGTATATTATATTCCACTATATTTATAAGTAAACGTGTTTTCTGTGTCAAGTTGTGACAACCTTGACATTTTGTGAATATTTTAACTGTGTTTTTCTGAGTGAACGACAGTTCAAACGCCCCACGGTATATATATTTAGTAAGTTTTCATGATATCCTTTATATCTGTATACAAAAAATATAAATTTTTTAGGTTTTATTTTTGTTGAAAAAATCCCGGCCTGCTGGGTACGGCCATACTAATAACTTCTGGCACTTAAAGGGTTAGAGCAAGTTAAGGAATATTGCTAGGTGCATTATACAAAAAATTGTTAGTCAACAAAAGGGTTTGCTTATTTTCCAGTAAGCAATTTATATGAACAGGTGCATAGATCAAATATAAACTAGACTTTTTTGTTTTAAAAAATTAAAACAAAAAAGTCCCGTTTATATCTGATACACCCTCGTACAATATGTTTCACTCCTGATTTTTCTTTCCACTTCAACATCCCATCCTTTGATCGATGATATCTCATTTCTTTTCTTTTGATCGATGCTATCTCATTTTGTATTTTTACTATGTACAAGTATTGTATATTGCTCATGAATTTTGTAAAGGTGAATAATTATTTGAATATAATTTTTCTGACCAAATAACTTCCTTTATTAAATTTTATCTAGTCGGTTGGAAAACATTATCATCTGGCAATAAGCCCACTAGATTATTTTACAATGAAAAGTTAAATAAATAAATGTTTGGCGATGTCTTCTTTGACTACCCCGATAGGGAGGAAATGGCACCATAGTATGTATTTTTTTTTTATCAATCGATTCACTGCCACGAGCGAGTTGACACGCTCTCTGATTCAGTGCTCGCCACGCCGGCCATACGAAATGATCGCGTAAACGCGCTCTCCTTTGAGCTTGTCGCAAGCCAATATCAAATCCCATTGTAATAATTCATAAATTATTACACATAGAGACATCTATTGGGATGGTCAAGAAATACTTAAATATTACAATTTACCGATATTATCAAAGTTACAGTCATCTTTCTAAAAGCTTTCACTGACAGTCAATACGTGTCTCTGATACAGGGTTACCGACTACAGTTTTTTGCGACGTAATTGCGACGATTTATAACGACTTCGTTTGTAGTGTTGTTCAATGGTTGATTTTTAACTTTTGTGCGTTATTTTTGTTAATTTTTCAAAATATTTATTTTCAAAGTGTGTTTTCATGTATTCTTTTGTTATTGGCGGTAGTTTTGCGGCATAATACGACGTTTATATAGACTTTTTACGCTTTATTTTATAGTTTATTTACCTTTTACGCTTTATTATACATCATACAGATAATTTGTTGATTTTAGTTTACAAAGTATATTATATTCCACTATATTTATAAGTAAACGTGTTTTCTGTGTAAAGTTGTGACAACCCTGACATTTTGTGAATATTTAAACTGTGTTTTTCTGACTGAACGACAGTTCAAACGCCCCATGGTGTATATATTTAGTAAGTTTTCATAATATCCTTTATATCTGTATACAAAAAATATATTTTTTTAGGTTTTATTTTTGTTGAAAAAATCCCGGCCTGCTGGGTACGGCCATACTAATAACTTCCGGCACTTAAAGGGTTAAACAAAGTAAAATATTGTACAATATTTGTCAAGGCCTCTATACGAATTTATTACTTAACCAATCTTAATTATACATTATAATTTATGAACTTACTTAATCTCATTTTCCTACATGTCATTTTATTTTTATATTTTATAATCTTAATATATGATTTCTTAGAAATAATTAACACCTACTTACTACTTATAACTAGATAACAATTCTTACAACTAACCATAGTATGTATGTGACACATTCTTCTGCAATTAATTTGATAAATTTTCTAACAAATAATTGAACTTAAATTACTTGTTTTCTTTGGACGGTGCCAGTGAATGTCACTGGATCTACACACTTACGACCAATTGTTATACTCTTCGTAACTTAACCTTGGTTTGATAATAACAAGAATTTTAAATGTGGGAACAGCATATTGTGGGAAACATAGATACTGATCTTGTTATATACCTTCAAGTTGAGACGCAATCATAGAGTGTCAGATTGATTTGTACTCAAATATGAAGTGAGTTCTTCATTATTTGACACTAATATATATACTCAGAGTCGCGTCTGCCTAGGGAGACGTCCAAACCGAAAATTCTCAGTGACAGAAAGAAAATCACACATTTTCTATCGATGATGCCAAATTCTTACATATCACTAATAAGGGAAATAAATTTGACAGATTAGAAATCCTGAAAATATCCTAGTCACTGAATTGGGATGAACATCTGGCAAATACATACATTCCCTAGATTTCCCCGCTACCTTCTGAAATTATCTCCAGTCTCCCTCCCCGCACAATCCTCAATCCGAATTTTTACCGTTAGATGTGTGTATATGTCAATACCAGTTCGAACATAATTCAGACTTGTTTATGTTCCCTAATGATGAGGAGAAAACTTTGAAACCGGTAGGATTATATACCAGTATGTTAAGTGGAATAAACAGTGTTTTACTAAACAAATTACTATAGAATGTCTCTGAACCTCCACAGAACCTTCACTTTAAATATACACCAAAAATAATGGGTGACTGTGGGAGTTATGACTCTGCTACTAGCTGTATCTTTTAAAAAACCCAATCCCAGGATTGAATATACTCACCAAATCAAATAATAAACTTAATAAAAGCTTTTTGATTGACACAAATATGACTGAAAACCCTTTTTGGCTAAAGAAAGAAAAAATACCAATGGTTTGTTATGATAACCTTTAATTATTATTAAATTCTCATTCATCCTTAACGTTTACGCATAGATATAAGAACTGGATGAAAGTGGTGATACTAGTAGAAACAACTATGAGTCTAGTATAGCAGAGTGGTGATACTAGTAGAAACAACTATGAGTCTAGTATAGCAGAAAGTGGTGATACTAGTAGAAACAACTATGAGTCTAGTATAGCAGAAAGTGGTGATACTAGTAGAAACAACTATGAGTCTAGTATAGCAGAAAGTGGTGATACTAGTAGAAACAACTATGAGTCTAGTATAGCAGAAAGTGGTGATACTAGTAGAAACAACTATGAGTCTAGTATAGCAGAAAGTGGTGATACTAGTAGAAACAACTATGAGTCTAGTATAGCAGAAAGTGGTGATACTAGTAGAAACAACTATGAGTCTAGTATAGCAGAAAGTGGTGATACTAGTAGAAACAACTATGAGTCTAGTATAGCAGAAAGTGGTGATACTAGTAGAAACAACTATGAGTCTAGTATAGCAGAAAATGACGAGCGTTTGGAAAATCTAAACGAGATCAGTCTACAAGAAGTACGGACGGTATTTATTTTAATTATTTTGTGTACATAGTTAAATACGAGGCATATCCAGAAAGTAAGTGTACTGAATTTTTGTAGGTTACAATTTTTTTTATTTAAACAAAAAAATTACGTGGTTACCGTAGTACATACTATATGTAAGCTATTTTTCGACATAGTCGCCATTCCTCTCAATGCAGGTGGTGAAGCGGGGTATCAACTTTTTGATGCCTTCCTCGAAGTAGTTTCCCGCCAACCCCTCCGTTCACTTCTCCACCTCCTCCTTTAGCTCCTCGTCGGTTGAAAACCTTTTTCCACCCATGTGCAGCTTCAGGAAGGTAAAGAGATAGTAATCTGAAGGTGCTAGGTCAGGGGAATGCGCGGGATGGTTCAGGACATCCCATTTGAACGAGGCTAGCAGTTCCTTCGTGGTGTTGGACGTGTGTGGTCTGGCATTGTCATGCAGCAGGCAGACTCCCTTTGTCAGCATGCCCCTCCTCTTGTTCTGAATCGCCCTCCGCAATTTTTTTAGGGTCTCACAGTATCTTGCAGAGTTGATGGTCTCCCCTTGAGGCATATATTCAATTAAAATAATGCCTTGACAGTCCCAAAACACGGATGTCATGATTTTCTTGGCTGAAATTGTGGTTTTGAACTTTTTAGCGGAGGGTGAAGAGGTGTGACGCCACTGTTGAGACTGCCTTTTGGTTTCAGGCGTGTAGTGTGCAACCCAAGTTTCATCTCCAGTAACGATGGATCGGAGAAATTCATCTCCATGGAGTTTGCAGCGCCTCAAAAACTCTTGCCTTTTTACAAAATTTCGCACTTGGCGGGAGATTGGGTTGACATTTTTCACGAAACGTGTTGTCGCGTCGACACTTCTCAACGTACTCAACGTACCTCGAACCGGTCTCGTTGCGGAGGGGAAGGGTCAGGCTACACGGATGTGTAGCCAACATGTCGAAAATAAAATCCATCCGGTCGTGAGAGCCTCAGAACACTTATTTTCTGGATACGCCTCGTATAATACATCTGGCAGGCTTATTGCTTCGGGCTCTTTTGCAGGCTTATTGATATAGAGCTCTTCTTCATCTTACTCAACACATCACCCTTATTCACATTCATCCCTTATCACTTAATTCAGTATTCTGGCATACACTGTCACCCCGTATATGCACGCATTTCTACAAGATTTATTCGGCTCCAATCAATCTTCTCTCACACCCACATTTCCCTCCCATACATTAAATTTGGCACCAAATAATACTGTTAACCTCTAAGCGAATGAGATTTTGTAAGTAAAATAAAAAATAGATTTTATAAGTAATAAAAATAACGTAATTGCGGCCGCCATATACAAAATAATTGAATAGATAAAAACATTTGAGCCATGTCTGTTTTATGGATAAATTCATGTATTTCTCTTGAGGTAAAAATTCACTCGCCGTATGGCCATACTCGTTTAAGAGGTTAAAACCATTTTCTCAGCAGAGTTTGATACTGTTAAGTTAGGTTACTCGTTTTTTTTATTGCCCCATTAACTTTGTTTCCTATCGCTACACACCCATTGATATCCCTCTTAACTCTACCCATATATCTGATAAAATACTACTCAAATAGCAGAATTCCTCAACTTGCTGCAATCTTTCATTATTAATTCATATATCAAAATTCCATAAGTCACTCGACATGTTTATTGTTCGCTGACGACTTGAAAATATTCAAAAAGATCAATTCACCTCACGACTGTGCACAGTCACAACAGGACCTAGACTCCCTAGTCTCCTGGACTGAGCAAAATCATCTTCTGTTCAACATTAATAAATGTGTCTGTGTATCTTATTGTCGATCGTTTTCACCAATCCACCATCAGTATACTATACAGGGAGTGGCACTAAACAGAGTTTCTGAATTCAAGGATTTTGGCGTAACCTTCGATGTCGGACTCACGTTCGTTAACCATGTCTCACGTTTGATATCGGACTGTTACAAACTACTCGGTTTTGTAATGAGAATATCAAGAGAATTTAACAGCACCGATATCCTCCGAAACTTATATAATTATCTAATTAGAACCAAATTAGAATATGCATCTACGGTTTGGGCTCCTCACCAGCTCAAATATAAAAACAATATAGAACAAATACAAAAAAAAATCCTCAGATATCTATGGTACAGAACAAAGGGCGATTACCCAAAATATTACCCGAACTTCTCACGGTGTGTAACTATAGAAGCCTCGAAACGAGAAGGCAAGAATCCATTGCGATATTCCTAATAAAGGTTTTCCAAGGTTCCTTTAACTGTTCCGCGATTCTAGAAGCACTAAGTTTATATGTACCCAATAAATATATCCGTGCAAGGAATCACCCTCTGTTCTAGATACCAACTTACAGGACGAATATCATGGCTAAACACTCAGTCACGCGTGGTATAGAGATATTGAACCAACTGAATGACACGGTTGATATATTCTCGGTACCGTCTAGCAGTATGAGAAGAATCCTGGCTGATATTATTCCTAACGAATAAGCTAACGCTAGAAGCAAACCCTCTTTGTGTAACAGGAGAAATCCGTGCAAAGTGGATAAAAAAAATAAAAAATAAAAATATCGCATTTACTTTTCCTTTTCTAACAATAAATTGACATAATTCCAAGTTAATTGATAACCTCTTTTTGCATAAGAAGAAATTCATCGTACTTAAGAAAAATAATCATACTATATCGATATTATCATTGCATACCTCCTTGATAAACTTAATGTATTCATATGCTTTTAAATGTACAACTTGATTATTTATCCCTGTGGTATATTAATTATTAACTATGGAAACACTACATTTATTCACACAATATAATTACTAGTTATTGTTGGAAAACCTTGGCATTGAAGATATATGAATATCGTGACAAAGCATTTTGTATTTACAATATAATGGATTTAATCGTATGCAACTTTGAATCATAGAATTTTAATTTGTCTATATTTAACACAGTTAAAAAATCAGTGTTTATTTCTTTATTTATATTTTGACATTTACAATATAATGGATTTAATCGTATGCAACTTTGAATCGTAGAATTTTAATTTGTCTATATTTAACACAGTTAAAAAATCAGTGTTTATTTCTTTATTTATATTTTGACATTTACAATATAATGGATTTAATCGTATGCAACTTTGAATCGTAGAATTTTAATTTGTCTATATTCAACACAGTTAAAAAATCAATGTTTATTTCTTTATTTATATTTTGACATTTACAATATAATGGATTTAATCGTATGCAACTTTGAATCGTAGAATTTTAATTTGTCTATATTCAACACAGTTAAAAAATCAATGTTTATTTCTTTATTTATATTTTGACATTTACAATATAATGGATTTAATCGTATGCAACTTTGAATCATAGAATTTTAATTTGTCTACGAGTATATTCGACACAGTTAAAAAATCAGTGTTTATTTCTTTATTTATATTTTGAAATTTACAATATTTGTAACAAATAGATTTGTATTAAAAGAGTGCGTCAATACAAATATTTTAGAAGATACAGAAACTATTAACATTAAAGCATTTAATATGACACATAGAGAATCTTCTAGAAGTTTATACACATGTACTACTATACATACAAGCACAAGGGCTCAGAAGACCCAGAGCCGCCATCCTAAAGTATTCTTAAAAAATAAGAATGTACAAAAAAAAAAATTGCTCTTAAGAAAAATAAAGACAAATATGTCGTATGCCATTTCTGTAAAAATGAATTATATACAACTAGAAATAGTTCAGAACTACACATACTTAGGAAAACATATTTTGCTTGAAATTTTTCTGGAAAAAGTCTGAAATTTTGAAAAAGCCAGACTTTCTTATCAGAACACACTCTTCTACGTCCATAATTACTCTCAAACATAAACCTTAACGTCCCCAGAATCTCCGCAAGACATACTAAATGGCTGAACATCCCCTTTAGTGCGACCAAATACAGACAAAATTCATTCTTTGTAAGAGCTTCTAACTTCGTAAACAACCTGGAAGACTTCCCGGAATTCGATTTATTCAACTCTTCCACGAACTCGATTAGATTACGCATAGGCGAGAACTGGTTTGGTGTGGATATCTGACTGTCTCATCCCTGACTGTCTCCTAGTTAACAATTTTCAACATTACTTAAAGCCTACCTATTACCTTCTTACCAATCTCCTAACATAATTAAGTGTACATATTGAAACCATATGCGAAAACTGTTAAATGGTGTTTCGAAACCGTAAATTTGTTTGTTTTATTAGTCTTTCTTAATTCATTCGTTCCACGCACCCAAATCATCTTAGAGTGCTCTTCTTCATCTTACTCAACACAACAGCCTTACGTTCACATTCATCCGTCATCACTTCATTCCGTATCCCAAGAATAGCTGTAAAGTAATGCTGATGTTCGTACGTTTTACTTTGCTGCTTTTTGCAAATAGCTAAAAGAATCATAAATGTGTATACCTTATAGTAGAGCTGCCCAACTTTTGTGTACACGTGGGCACCTTCTTTTAAAGGGTGACATCGCGATGTATCAGTGTTTAGAAATAATCACTGACTTCCATTTGTCGCTAGCATCTAACTTGATATTAACACAAAACGTAAGTCGCAAATGTCTTCATAAGTATTAATTTAAAATACGTAGACACAAGAGCTAAGCTACATCAAGATATACGTCGATAACAAAAGCAACACAATGACGAACTGTGAACTAATAAATTCTATACGAAAATATATTCCGTTCGGAGAAAACAAGTTGAAACAAGATCTGCCCAAACGACGCTCGGGAGAAACACTCCCAACAAGTCGAAACAAGATTTGCCCGAACGAGGCACGGGCTCGTCAGTATAAAAAGAACTTCGTGCCCGAATCACGCTCGGGCAAAACTGTCAAGTGGTTAAAGAACAAAAATCTGTCAGTCGGTAAGATCCTTATATTTCACATTTAATTAATATAATTTTTTTTCAATTTGTCATATTTCTTATTAGAATTGACTAAAATAATATTTTTTAGCATTTAAAATGGAAAAAAAAGTAACGATCAACTAAAAAACAACCGCATTCGATTGGTAGATCTCGATTGACTAGTTGGGTTAGGTTAGGTTAGGTTAGGTTAGGTTAGGTTAGGTTAGGTTAGGTGAGGTTAGGTGAACCCTGCCCTATAGCGATGAGATCAAGTATAATATTAAATTCACTTCAACTAATTAATTTTCATAGCCTGCTGTCACATTCTTCTATAATTTATACATATAACTTTACCTCCAAACCATGATCAATTGTTGCCGAGGCATTGAGTATCTTGTATAACATGATCTTTGTCGGAATGTTTCTGTGTCGGATAAACTGAAGCGCCATGAATGTTTCAAATATTGTGTATTTATATATATTTACGGTAATTTATTGCCTGATTATTTTTATTATACTTATTGTAATGATCCTGGCTGATATTATTCCTAACGAATAAGCTAACGCTAGAAGCAGACCCTCTTTGTGTAACAGGAGAAATACGTGCTAAGTGGATAAAAAATAAAAATAAATATGGGACCGATTTCTGCTTATGCCCGTTAAAGGTTTAAATGGTCGAAATCAACCGTACATTGGAAGAAAAATAAAATTTGCACTAGATTTATTTCCTTCGGCCTTCCACTACCATCAATCTCATGATCTGTATATTAATTTGGTATTTTGTCTGTACGAAAAATTTGAAGAAAAAAAAACAGAAAAATCGAAGGAATCATTTTAAAATTCCCAAATTTTCTTCAGTTAATTTGATGGTATAATCAATGACTCACAAAAAGCGTTATGCATTATAAAAAAAAAACAGAAATATCGAAGGAATAATTTTAAAATTCCCAAATTTTCTTCAATTCATTTGATGATATAATCAATAACTGAAGGAGAGACTCACAAAAAGCGTTATGCATTATAAAAAAAACAGAAATATCGAAGGAATAATTTTAAAATTCCCAAATTTTCTTCAATTCATTCGATGATATAATCAATAACTGAAGGAGAGACTCACAAAAAGCGTTATGCATTATAAAAAAAACAGAAATATCAAAGGAATAATTTAAAAATTCCCAAATTTTCTTCAATTCATTTGATGATATAATCAATAACTGAACGAGAGACTCACAAAAAGCGTTATGCATTATAAAAAAAACAGAAATATCGAAGGAATAATTTTAAAATTCCCAAATTTTCTTCAATTCATTCGATGATATAATCAATAACTGAACGAGAGACTCACAAAAAGCGTTATGCATTATAAAAAAAAAACAGAAATATCGAAGGAATAATTTTAAAATTCCCAAATTTTCTTCAATTCATTCGATGATATAATCAATAACTGAAGGAGAGACTCACAAAAAGCGTTATGCATTATAAAAAAAAAACAGAAATATCGAAGGAATAATTTTAAAATTCCCAAATTTTCTTCAATTCATTCGATGATATAATCAATAACTGAAGGAGAGACTCACAAAAAGC
The DNA here is from genome assembly GCA_949825065.1 of Odontocerum albicorne. NCBI lineage: Eukaryota > Metazoa > Arthropoda > Insecta > Trichoptera > Odontoceridae > Odontocerum > Odontocerum albicorne. The sequence goes on from OX463855.1 coordinate 38,391,589, forward strand.
GTTATGCATTATAAAAAAAAACAGAAATATCGAAGGAATAATTTTAAAATTCCCAAATTTTCTTCAATTCATTCGATGATATAATCAATAACTGAAGGAGAGACTCACAAAAAGCGTTATGCATTATAAAAAAAAAACAGAAATATCGAAGGAATAATTTTAAAATTCCCAAATTTTCTTCAATTCATTCGATGATATAATCAATAACTGACTGAAGGAGAGACTCACAAGAAGCGTTATGCATTATAATTATGTATTTAGTGATAAGGTTTCAGTTATTTGTGCCGAATTATCAATAGTTGACAGCTTATCATCTCTCAGGGCATTGAACTTAATGCCAAAGAACAAACTTTTGACATTGGATAATCCAAGCCACAAATACTTGACCTTGACACTTTATTTCACTTTTTACATAAATATAAATGTCTTCACTGCATTATCAATCATTCGGAAGCAACGTTAAATATTATTTTTTCTGCATTTTATAATGTGTAAAATTGCAACACAAATTACAAACTACAGTTTATATTAAACCTAAAATATTCTATAAAACATTATATTACATGTATAGGGCTCCCGGACGTACTCTTTTTAAGAGTTTATATACTTTTTTTGAAGTGTCCCCCTTTTTTTCCTCTTTATTTTTTTTTAAATTATCGTATATTGTCCTTTTTTTCTTTACGCAAATAAATTTTACGATTATTGAAAATTTGCAGTGAGTTTAACCACTTGACAGTTTTGCCCGAGCAGGACTCGGGCACGAAGTTTCTTTTAATACTGACGAGCCTGAGCTTCATTAGGGCAAATCTTGTTTCGACTTGTTGGGAGTGTTTCTCCCGAGCGTCGTTTTGGCAGATCTTGTTTCAACTTGTTTTCTCTGAACGGAATATATTTTCGTATAGAATTTATTCGTTCACAGTTCGTCATTACAGATACAAAAAATATATTTTATCATGTAGTGGGGAGCAATGAAGAGGATTCCACGTAGGCTGTGTTAAAAAAGCAATACGGAATAGATATTAAAAAATACAAATAAGCACTATAGATGAAAACAAGAAATCTAAATAAAACATATCCCAGTTGGGTTGGAAAACGTTACAAACATCAGCAATTTACTGATGGCCAAATCTTCCAGCCCCGGAACATCAAAACCTATGTCAAACCGTAGGTTAAAACTGCCCTTTTTATGATCACTATTAGTCAAAGACTCCAAGTAGGGGTGACTATACTAAAGAGAATGTAGCATGGTCCCTGTGACGTTTAACAAACTTGCCCCAATACAATCTTGTAACGACGTTCAGTAATTTTAATTATTTTATCAACTTTAATATAAGCCTCGATTCTAATAAATAGCAAGTTATTTAGGTAAATACATTACATAAAACTAACAATAATGAAAAATTAATACATCTTGTTACAAATTAGCAAAAATATGTCAGTTTGTTAAAATCAAATAATATTTGGCGACGTTCGTCAAAATTCACTACGTTAGTCTGCATTGGCTAGGGATGGGATATAGGATAATTGGATTTTCGATTTTTTTTATACATAAAATTAAATGTTCATAATTAGTATTAATTCATAGTGGATCTTGGCCTATTTAAAGATCATACAATACATTAGAAAGTCAGTATAATGAAAATTAGGAATTAAAACGTCAGTTTAGAGAAAAACAATTTTTCGATTTATAAAAAAACTAGTAGATTTGTAGAAAAAAACGATTTTACCCCATCCCTTTGAGACATGACATTTCAACCGTCACAGGGACCATTTCAGAATCCTCTAATTTATTCTGAAATGGCTAATCATTGTCACCGTGAAAACCATACATTTTCTATCGATGATTCCAAATTCTCACATATCAGTAGTAACGGAAATAAATTGGATAGATTAGAGGCCCTAGAAATTTCTAAGTCAGTGCATCGAGGTAAACATCTGGCAAACACGTATATCCTAAGAATCTCTCCGCTGCTCGCCGAGGTTGTCCCATGCCTCCCTCAACCTCCAGTCCCCAACCCGAATGTTTACCGTTAGAAGCGTGTATCTCGATACCAGTTTGAAAATAATTCAGTCTTGTTTGTGTTCCCCTGATGATGAGGTGAAAGCCTTGAAACCGGTAGGGTTATACCATTGCAAAAAGTAGAATAAACAGTGTTTGATAAAACAAATTACAATACACCACTACACACAAATTCTCCAACACAAAATAAATGCGAATCAATCAAATATTCCACAAAAAAATTAGAGACCGCATATACAATAATTTGATAAAGATTTCAAAATTATTTTTAAGCAATTTGCACACCATGTCCTTTTTGGAATAGAGAATACAAATTTCTACAATTTCTGTCTATGGACATTTATACCTCATTTATATCCATACATGTTCCGTTTTTTAATACTTTTCACTATCAACACATCTTCTACCATCTTGTTCTCAATTTTCCTTCTCAAGGTTCTACTCTTCTCAGAAGAAGCATCTCTCGTATACTTTCTCCTATTCATTTTGTTTTTTATTTCATTTATTTCAAAGGTCAAATTACACTTCTGATATGAGTGGGTAAGAAACATGACTAACCCACAAAAATATAAAATTTGAGATAGGCACATACGCTCTATCTTTATACCCATTTCTATCAGAACCAAACATGATTATGAGTTCACCATATAGTTCACCATAAGTGCAGACATCTACCGTTAAATTATGGAAACAACAGAAAACAAACTATTTTTTAATAGATCTGCAACTTTGAAGTCAACTATCTCAAAACAAGATAAATGTGGGATAGTCATGTCTGGTTCTGACCCACTCATAAAATATTACAAAAGAAACTTGATATAGATATTAATGACATTTATGCTGCCTGTCTTTAATGATATTAATATAGTCAACTCCGGTTATAGTGAACTTGGTTATAGTGAACCTTCGGCTATAGTGAACCAAAATTTTCTGTCCCAACCCCATATATAAAAAATGTATGAAAAAAACCTATATTATAGTGAACTAAAACTAGAAGATTTAGGTCACTATTACCGAGTTCACTATAACCGGAGTTGACTGTAATTTAAAACATAACTTACTTCTGTTTGTGGTGTTCCTATAGGCTGTGTAGTGGACGAGCAGAAATGGCGATCAGGACTGGCTGGGGACAGGGGATACTTGGTGTCTTCAGGGCTATGACTGAATTCAACCTGAAATAAGAATGTTGGAATCAAAATCCTCGCAACAGAAACATATGATTCTTACATAACATTTATGAATGATATTAATTTTTAACATGATTCATAATAATAATAATAATAATAAAAGGAACAAATTATACAGCGCCATTTAGAGAGCAAACTCTCCTCAAGGGCACTCTAACTCGGAATTTGAACCCACTTACAAAATAAATATATTGGGTTGATGCAAAAGTAATGATCCCAGGTAAAAAAATGCAAAAGTAATGATCCCAGGTGGAATTTTTATGATCCCAGGTAAAAAATTCCCTGATAAGAAATTATGAACAGTATCTTCTTTTAAATGATTCCATTGTATAAAGGATGCTTTCCCTCTACTTTCTATTCAGTTTTGGCCTGGCCAGAGTACAGTGAAGAGCCCTTGTATTATTTCAAAATGTCGGTCGATAAAGTGCATTTACGTCATTGTTTACTTTATGAATTCCGTAAAGACAATACCGCGAGTGTGGCAACCAAAAACATTTGCGAAGTGTATGGAGCAGATGTCATCAAAGTTCGACAGGTACGAAGATGGTTTGCAAAATTCCGATCTGGGGATATTTCACTAATTGTTTTTCACAAATTTTTCACTAATTTTTCACTATTTTGTATTTTGAACTCTTGGAACGCAATCAGACAATTACAACAGAACGATATTGTCAGCAATTATCCAAATTGAACATCGCCCTTCAAAAGGATAGACCAGAATTGGTAAACAGAAAAGGGGTAGTGTTTCATCACGACAACGCGCGACCACATGTGGCTATGATGACCCAACACAAGCTAAATGAGTTGAATTGGGATGTTATCAAGCATCTACCGTATTCTCCAGATCTTGCTCCTTCCGATTTTTATTTATTCCGATCACTGCAAAAAATTTTAAATGATAAAAAATTTGATACAATAGAGCAGGTAAAAACATCCCTTACTACATTTTTCGCATCAAAATCCACGGAATTTTACACTAATGGTATTAATAAGTTGATAGAAAGATGGGAGAAGGTTATAAGAACTGATGGAAATTATATAATTGATTAAATAAATAATACAAATCTAAAAAAAAATGTTTAATTGTATATGTAAAAAACGGTCATAACTTTTGCATCAACCCAATATTTTACTACTTTCGAACATTCAACATTCGCACACATTTTCAGGAACCAATTATGTGCGAAAGTCGAGGGCCGCCTGTATTTTTAATATTGAATCTCTCTTCCACATTGATAAATATTATTTGAACATTCGACAATTATTTAATTTAACATCATGTTGCGTGTAAAAGTATTGTATTACACTTTGAATACAACTTAACCAGACAAGTTTATTGTCGTGTTACTATCTCATCTAACCAACCAGACAAGTTTATTGTCGTGTGACTATTTCATCTAACCAACCAGACAAGTTTATTTTCGTGTGACTATCTCATCTAACCAACCAGACAAGTTTATTGTCGTGTGACTATCTCATCTAACCAACCAGATAAGTTTATTGTCGTGTGACTATCTCATCTAACCAACCAGAAAAAGTTCTCAAATGAAAACCAGACTGGAACGCTTTTTAAAAAATATGTTAGCTTCTAAAGAGAATCGAACCCATAATCCCTAAACTGGAAGACAGGTGTCTCACCAACTAGGCCATGGAGATCATCGAAATATGCACTACATGTAATGAAAAAAATTTACTTTGTTACTCGGTAAATTCATCCCTTCATTCGTTTTAGAATCTCTCGGTCTAATAGTGAATATAGACCACTTCCATATTCTTCCATCTTGGCCTATCTACCACCTCCAATGGCTCTATTGTCCATCCATTAAGGTTAGTCCTGTTGTAGCCCTTACCTGATCAATCCAATAGATCGGAAATGTTCCTACTGAGTGCCAGCCTATAGCAATAAGCCTTTCTAAACTGTATCCTTAGTGAATAATATATAAAATAAATAGAAGACTCATCAGTTCTTCCAGAATAGACAAATTGGTATGTCAAGCAATTGAGGGTTAGATATCGTTGAACAGCTGAAATAACTAAAGAGTTGAACTTACATCGTTGTTGAGCACAGTAGTTCCGGGGGAGTACATATTGGTGGATGGAGAGCAGGCCTCGGCCTCCTGCTTGACTCTCTGCAGGACGGCCTCCCCTGCACCCTCAGCCCCAGCGCCAACCGCTCCGGGGCCACCCCCACCTCCTCCCCCGCCCGCACCGCTTGTCCCGCCGCCACCGCCTGTCACGGCCTCCGACATCATTGAAACCTGAAAAATTACAACAATTTAGACTTTTGGGCATTGATGGTGACTGCACTTTGAGTCAAATGATGAAAATCTACGTTTGCAGTATTTTTGTATCGACTCTGATTTATGGGAATGACCGTGGACGTGGAACAAGACTGAAAAGAGCCGAATAAATACTGTCATTTGTGCATTGCATTATATATTCGTAGTTCACATTTATTAGTGTAGTGACAATCCTGAATATAATTTCTAGACAGTAAAAAAAACAGATGCGTGAGACTCTCTCGCAGTAGAAGTGAAACTTCTTAGCTCCTAGGAAAAGTTGATTTTATGCATTGCTTTTTTTCCATTTGTTAACGATTTTTTTTTAGGATTAAGAAATGGTTATGTGGAATTTTATTCAAGAAAATCTCTCTTAATTAAATTTACAAAATATAAATTATTTTTAATAATAATTTTAATAATAAATAATAAGTTTAATAATAATATAAAACACTTCATAATATTAAATTTATATTTTTTAATATTAAATATATTAATATTTTTATGTTATTATTAATTATGAAATTAATTATTTTTAAATAATTATTTATTTATTATAATATTATTTTTATTATATTATTAATAATATTATATAATAAATTATATAATAATTAATTATAATATAATAATAATATAATTATTAATATTATAATAACATATATATTATTATAATTATATATTAAATAAATATTAAAATAAAATAAAATTAATTAAGGTTAAAATATATTAATATAAAAATAATATATAACAAAAAAAATTTTTTTTTATTTTTAATAATAAATATTAATAATTTTAATAATAATACAATAAACTTAATAATATTAATTATTATTAATAATAAATAATTATTAATATTAAAATAATTAATAATAATTTATTAATAAATAAAATATTTAATAATAATATAATACACCGTTTCACTTTTCGTGACGTTCAGGCCAATTTGCCCTACCGCCCCATATATAAGTTTCACTTCAAAAATCAATTGATTTTATCAAAAGGAGGCATAAAACGTCAACAAACGGTGTGTAATTAACTAAAATAAAAATGTCAAAGACAGTTTAGCCTACAGGTACACACTCCATGCCTGGTAGGGAAAAGGTAAATATGGCCGTCCCCCATTAGCGAATGGACGACGGGGCCGGACTGTGCGCGCCCGCACTTGTCCGCCGGCGGGCGACAGGCTCTGGGTCACGCCTCTTACTTTTATTCTCATGCGCGCAATGACACACATTACGAGTATATCTGCTTCTAGCAACTATCGATCGGATCATGAGCAACGGGGATAGTCAATGTTAACGTCTGAATGGGCCACACGACTTTTGTTTTACACCTGTTAAAAAAAGAACCCAAATACTCGTACTTTCAAACAAAAAAGGCAAACTTATTAAACTAAAAAATATCGAATGAGAAATAGGAAATATACAATACATAGTTTGGGATAAACAAAGCGGACATAGTTCAACACCTTTCTATTCATACACACAGTTCAGTTCGATCCCACCTCCACCCACGCTGTTATGGGCAACGTTCCCTCAAGGTGTGCGCGTGTGCGGCCGCACATCTGTTAAAAATGGTCCACACACATGTTTCCATCTTCCGCACACATCTCAAAGAAAGGAACTTGTAACTATTTTTTTAATACGATGACACAATAATATTAGAAACTGACCAATCAGCACACTGGAGTTGATTAACACAATCACACGCTTTGTGTACCTACGCTATAATACAATATAGTACAGTCACAGATTCTTTCATTACGCCGGGTGGACTTTACCTACTCGTATTATGTTACGTTTATTCGAATAAACACTTCATGAATTATCCGTTGAGTTAGATGTAGTGCACAAACGTTGACTTAGATGTAGTGCACAAACGTTGACTTAGATGTAGTGCACAAACGTTGGCTTAGATGTAGTGTACAAACGTTGACTTAGATGTAGTGCACAAATATTGGGCAGACAGGATGGACAGGAGAGAAAATAACATTAGTGAATAATACATTAGTATGTACTTAGTAAAAAGTACTTCGTATATTTCATTATAAAAAGTACTTTGTATATTTCATTGTAAAAAGTACTTTGTATATTTCGTTGTATATGACTGATCTTTATATGTATCTTAAATTATTTATTTTGACATATTTTATGTAAACTACTTGCCTTAACACTTGCCACGCTGCGATGGATAGCGAATGACCAGGACTTATATTTTCATTTCTTGCACTTATTTTATATTGTTCGACGTTTTAATACATAATAAAATGATTTTTATAACTAATTACAAAAAATAACCTAGCAGATTTTGTATAATTTTATTTTAAAATATAAATTTTTCACTGGACGCTTAGCGTCCAGAACCGTGGCTGGCGGAATTTTTTAGCACAGTAAGGCAAGTGTTAAAACGGACAAACGCCTAGTTTGGAAAGAGATTACTTTGTATATTTCATTATAAAAAGTACTTTGTATATTTCATTATTAAAAGTACTTTGTATATTTCATTGTATATGACTGTTCTTTATATGTGTCTCTAATTATTTATTTTGACACGTTTTATGCAAACTACTTGATTAAAGATTGGCATACGCCTAGTTAGGCAAAAGAGTATTTTGTTTATTTCATTGTAAAAAAAAATAATCATACTACGCGATCCTTCTCACCGTCACCCCTGTATGTAGGTCGCCATAATTTATGAAAAATTCATACATTATTTATATTATAAGGTAGTGGTGGTATAGAAACACAAATACGGCATGTTAGGCAACCGTTTCATAATTGAATGTAAAGCAATCTCCTGAACGGCGAGTTATTGTAGGAGATGATCCAAATACAGCGAAGCACCAGTCTCATCGTATTGTATTGTATTGTATTGTATTGTATTGTATTGTAGTGTAGTGTATTATTATATTCATATCTGGCCAGAAACAATCTACACAGAGCGGATGACTAACGATATAACAAACAATTATTGAATTCCAAACCTTACGGAGACGGACAACTTCGTCTTAACCCTTCCCTTACGGTGATAAAAATAATACGCGTGTTACGGTGTTGGGTAGTGAGTACGCAATAAAAAATTAGCGATTTTAAATCGGAAAAATAAGAACATTCATAGATAATCCCCTTAATTAATTATAATTGAAGTTAAAAATTATAATAATTGAGATTTATTTGCTGAAAACATTAAAAAACCATCTGAAAACATTAAAAAACGCTCACGGAACGGGCGTACGTCTAGCCTATTTGCAAGCCTAGAGGCAACTAGTGGCGCGGAACGTCAGTCGCATACCCCGGCGCATACGCCTTTGCTTGCGACGTTGAGACAATTCAGCTCCTCGCAATTCAGTCTAGTATGCAAGAGTGAGATGCTAATATAGTGTCGCGCTTCCCGCATACTCTTCACCTATCGTCAAGACGAGGCACTCGCCGCGTTTAAATGCGAATTTGTTTTCGATCTTTACAAAACACCTCGATGTAGTCGATAAATTCTGATTATTATTAATATTATTTTTTAAATCAATGCGTAAATATATTATGGAGGAATACCTAAAATCTTAACCTTGTATTTATTATATTTATAGAGATATTGATGGTTATTAGAAGCAACGTGTAGAAGATACCCAACACAGGGAAGGAAAGGTTAACAAATCGGCAAGTGGTCTACGGGGTGAAAATGTTTGGGAAACTATGCTTTACACCAATAGTTCTTAACCTTTTCAGCTGATTATTAAATTCTCAAAATGTGTTTTCTCGCACCCTCAGTAAAAAAATAAATTTTGTAACATTATCTACATGTAAAATGGAAATGTCATTTATTTAATAATGATTTGAAATGTCAATATATTTTTAACAACAGGAACCGATTTTTATTTACCTATCTACGAGTATGTAATTATAAATTATTATAATACAAAGAAAAGTATAATAAGTATATCAAAATATATTTACTAACCAACAGAATAAACTGTATTGTATCAGATAATAAACTGTATTGTATAGTGGGTTCGATTTCCGAGTTAAAGCGCCCTCGAGGAGAGTTTGCTCTTTCTCTTTCTCTCTAAGCAGCGTCTTCAAAATGTGTGTCTAAGATTCATTTTCAACCTACGAAAGTACAATCATATATAACTTCATACCAGAAGGCATTGAACTGGTTGAATGTTAGAAATAGACGACAAATTCACATAATGCTTCAATTGTATAAAATCCTTAACTGTCCTGCCGCCCTCTCTTATTTTGCCGGAAAATTTTCATCGTCTTTCAAATCATGGATTAGTGCTACGCTCAAACAGAGATTGTCTATTGGCCTTTCCAGTTCACCGCTCCTCTTTTTTTACGTCGTCCTTTACTGTCCATGCAGTGAGACTCTGGAATCAGTTACAAACCAATACAAGACTCGCTCCGTCCTTGGCAAGTTTTAAGAAGCGACTGAAAAAACTCAGTAAAATAATGTGCTTCATTCCTGATTTTTTTTTTCCTTTCCTCTCCACCATCTCTTCCTTTCCTTTTGATTGATAATATCTCCCTTTATATGAAAAATAATGTTTGGGTGATTGTTCGTCTTTGTGGGGTTCGTGGGTATATGCTCACGTATATGTTTGTGGATTTCGTGGGGATGGATAGTAATTTGAATGCAATAAGATGCCAGATTGTATTTGCAATAAAAGTGTTAAATAAATAAACGACACTATATAAATTATTACGTGTATATACTTTCTAATATTTTTAATCAATCAATAATAGTGAGTTCGAGTTAGATAGAGCCCTCTCGAGGAGAGTTTGCTCTCTAAACCGCGCTATATAAATTATTTAATTATTATTATTACGTGTATCCTAAACCGTTAAGAGTTTTTTTAGAAGATTATACGTTATATTTCGTTTTTTGATTGTTATGTAAAGGACACTTACGTGTCTTTTACTTTGTTAACAAATAAATAAATATTTCTGTAAAAACATGTCACCTCTTAAACTAGGTTGATCGATGTCTGACTTCAGGCGACTTGAGCGTTAAGTACGTGCAACGCACCTTTGTATATTTTATAAAATATATATGTACATGATATGAATAATTTAGCTCTTACGCTTTACAGATTCAACATAGCTCATAAATAAATATTCAGATATATTTTTCCATCAACCATAACAAGTATTAAAATGGCTAAAAATGTGAAACGGAATAAAGTTATTTCAAAGTAAAATAAAACGCATCTTTAAACAGGATAATTTTGCATTAAACGAAAAATAAAAAACTTATTTTATATTTTTGTGTTCACCACAGGTTTATTTTAGGTTCACAGCTAGTTTCGAAGACCACCGTGTTCTTCGTCAGGTGAAGATAAACTAAGTTGTTAAAATATATTCTGTACAAGTGTAAATAATATAATATAAGAGAGATGAGGTAGAGGGAGATAAGTGGGGAGAGATGTGATACAATGGTGAATGGGGCGGGGAAAAAAATGTGAAAGTGAATGTGAATCTTTAAGGCAGGGGGGGGGGTTTAAATAGGAAACATATTAAGCAGAGGGCAATTATAAAAATTGGTTTGGTTGTTGATGATATTTAAACTTTAATAGGGCTAGTTAAGAAAATTAAAATAAACTAAGTTGTTAAAATATATCCTGTACAAGTGTAAATAATATCATATAATATAAGAAAGATGAGGTAGGGGGAGAGAAGTGGGGAGATATGTGATACAATAATGAATGGGGCGGGGAAAAATGAAAGTGAATCTTTAGGGCAGGTCAGGTCTGGATATCCAAGGGGGGTGGATTTTAAATAGGAAACATATTAAGCAGAGGGTTATTATGAAAATTGGTTTGGTTATTAATGATATTTAAACTCGTTTTAAAAATCAAACAGTTCTATTACTTTCTTGTATGTGCAACCAATTTTGTATGTGCTATAAATTTATTTCAAAGTAAAATAAAACGCATCTTTAAACTGGAAAATTTTGTTTTTAAATCAAACAGTTCTATTATTTTCTTGTATGTGCTGCCAACAAATAATATAATAAATGCGACAGAAACATAAACCTTTACAAAAGAGACCACACATAAAATGCAAGTTATGCTGCGTACTATGGAGCGGTGTGATGGCTGGAATTATATGTATTTATTTAAACACTTTATTATTTAACATACAAATGACGTTTAATTTAATATAAAATTTTATTGCCAAACAAGAGTCAGAACGTTATTTAAAAAAAAACTTAAAACATATTTTAACCTGTTCACCGCGTTAAAAATCAAATTCCACGAATCCTGTGCGCGGGACAATTTCAGCGTTTTATAATTTCTAAGTTTAAACACATATTTTGTTTAGAACCACTGATATTTGATTACAACACCAAGTTAACATGACATTCAAGTAATTTTCTGATAATAAATAATAGTCATTACTCTTAAGGAGACTCATTAAATAAAGGAGATAAACTAAACATTACGTAAAATAAACAAAGGAATGCTACGATCAAATCAATGCTTCATGACACTCACCCGATCAAATGCATATAGCACTAGTAATGTTTATTTACGTAAGAGAGACTTAGTAATGTTTATTTACGTAAGAGAGACTCATCGCAGGACTCGATCCGCGCGACAGGTCGTTAATGCTGGAAATATTGAGAAACCAAAAAAATTCGGCGCTCTGTTTATTCAACAATATCTCATAAACTAATATATTATTTGACAAGGTTTTCAGAGATGTCGCTAGAATAAAGATTATTTTAAATTTTAGTTAAATTTTTATTCCGGTTTTGTGTCATTTTTTTTAAGTATTTGTGATTTGAAACTTGGATTGTCGTCAGATCACAGGCGTTTGTGCTCCCCGCGGGGAACACGTTAAACCTTGAAAAAAACTTAAAACATACTTTAAACATTGAAAAAAGTCGCAAATATCATCAAAGATAGGGAAAGGAGGAATGCACGTGGAAAATATTGTACAAGAAAATGACATTTCGCCATTGAAGAGAGATGGGATTTTTTATACAGCCGCTGTTTGAAGCAAGCCAGCGATGGCGGGAATCTTACAACAGCCGGTAACTAACTTCAGAATCTGACGACAAAACAATGATCTTTACAGAAAAATTAAAAGAACCAAGGCCGAGATTGTCATTCGATCGGTTTACCAAGAATTTTTATTTATTTATTTGACACTTGTACCGGACAGGTACAAAGACTGTCGATAGGTGGTTGGTCGCCGCGTAGCGCTCAGAGAATCGAGCTAGCAAATTCCGTAGCGAAGATCCAGCAGAAGAAGAAGAAGAAGAAGAGCAGGGAGAGATTCCTCTCAGGCAGTCGATGTAGGGTAGCGGGTCTCGAGTAAAAACACGGTAAAATCGGTATTACTGAGAATATATTTTTCCGAAGAAGTGAGAAGTTAGAAGAACATGATTTCCAAATTGGGGGCCCCTCTATATTAATGGTAAGTCGGCCGTCACAAGCGCCCATTGCCCGCGAAATACAACAACTTTCGGGGTCTGGGCCTTGCTTACGCCGACTGAGCCCGGACCTACTCCGATCGCACCGCTTTGCAAGTCACTTATTTCCAGCGCGGTCGCGAATGCGATCGGAGTCAAACAAACATATATTTTAACATATGGAAATACAGATTTACATATACAATATAGCAAACATATAGACTGAATTATAACATATACAAACAAGAACATATGATTATACAAGAACAAGTTTAATAATACAGATCTACACACAGTGTCCTTTTCATATCACATACACACACACACGTGTGACGGCACACGTCCGATACAACACTTCATTGTGAAACAATCTGCCGGGGTTATTGCCAGGTGGCAACCTCTTCTAACCAACCAAACGAAAGTTAAAGAAAGTTACATGGTCGCAAAAATATTCAAATCATTATTCATCCGTACAAAATTCACCAACAAAACACAGAGTAAAAATAGAAGCAAGATATCATCAATCAAAGGAAAAAAAGGAAGGGATAGTGGAGAGGAAATGAAATCGAGAAACAAGCACGTTACATTACTGACTTGAAATTTAATGTTTTTCAGTAGCTTTTTAAAACATGCTAGCGACTAAGCAAGTCTAACATTAGTTGTTAACTGATTCCAGAGTCTCACTGCATGGACAGTAAAGGACGACGTAAAAAAAAAGAAGAGTGGTGAACTGGGAAAGCCAATAAATAATATCTGCTTGAGCGTAGCGCACAGTAAGTCCATGATCGGAATTAACCTATTAACTGGTTAGAAAATTAAAGAAAAAAATGTGTATCGGACGTGTGCTGTCACCCTTGTGTGTGTGTATAGACATGGTAATTTCTTGTATGGTGGATTCATATTTGTATTAGATCTGTATGTGAAAATGATTATGTATATGTCCTATATGATATGTGGTATAATGAATGTATACGTAAATGATTTGTATTTGTTGATGTAAACCTTATATTTACTATGTTTGCTATATGTTCTTGATGTAAACCTTATATTTATATTTGATATGTTCTTGATCTTGTATGTGATATTTATGTTTGTTTGACTCCGATCGTGTTCGCGACCGCAAGGAAAATAAAGGACTTGCGGGCAGGCCGATCGGAGTAGGGCACGGGCCGGTCGACTTAAGCAGCGCTCAGAACCCCGAAAGTTGTTGTATTTCGCGGGTAATGGGCGCTTGTGATGGCCGACTGGCCATTAATATATAGGGTCCCCTCTGTTGGCAAAAATTCACATTCGGCCGCTCACAGCCGACTAGGACGGTCGCCTGCAAACACCGCTCTCCGACGCTCTCACCACCTAGAAGCGAACGGAGACCGCCACCGTCGCGCAAGCCGGGGTTTTTGGCTCGTCAGCACGCTAGCTGGCGAGATTTTTACCCGCAGCTGCCATCATCAGTATCAACACGTGTGTGTGTGTATCAGTCTCCTCCACATCTCTGAAGCAACCATAACAGGGGCTTTCTTGCTCCTTTTTCAAGCCTCTACGCCATCGAGTGCCACCAACCATCACTATCAGCCCGTACGGACATCAACATCATCACAAAGAAGGAGGGAAGAAGAAGGCCACCCGTCACCGCAGTTCCAGCCATCACCGGTGCTCGAGTGTCACGCCCGACGACGTCACCGACGTCTCCTCATTCGGGTGAGTGAACGGACTTTTCTCTTCCCTACCCCCCTCACTATATATTTACTATTATCTATTTTCTTATATATATTCACTTATTACTAAATGACAATGCCCTCTAGCGCAGACATTGTGCACTGGCGCATTCGAAAGAAAGGATCCCAACGAAAAATCTCGCGGATCCCCCCAACTAAAGACCCTCCGGTCTCCCCCAGCCCACCCATGTCTCTCAAAGAGGCTATAAGCCAGCTTCGCGAGGACGCGAACAAGCGATCTATTGCGAAAGCAGTAAAGTTTCTATCGGCTCTCCTCAAAAGAGGAGAACCCAAATTCATAGACGAAGACACAGTCGTCTTCCCACGCCTCACTCCATCAACAACAGTATCACCCCCCGCCCAGCCCAAGGTACCACTGAGGAAGCCCATCAACTCCTCACCACTGTCGGCCCCACCCGCCAATAAAAACTGCCCGAATACGGCCGGTGTACCCACCGCCCCTATTCCCAAAATCACTGTCGTGCCTGCGTCTCGCCCCTTTTCACCTGTCCAGCCGGATGGTTCCGACATGGACTGGCAGACGGTATCAAACCGTCGCAAGAGGTCACCGGAGAGCCCTCCGAAAGAGCTCTCAGCTCCACCAAAAATGACCTCTGCCAAAAAGCAGAGGCTTCCAAGCCCGCCGGGCTCAGCATCTCCAGCCATATCGGCTCCCTCCCAAACAGCTCCGCCCCCGATCAAGTCGGAACGCATCCCGCCGATTATTCTGCGGGATGCGGAAAAATACGCGGAGCTAAGGAAAATGCTCCACAATGCCAACATGCCCTTCACATCGAAGGCAATGAGCAATGGTGACCTCCGTATACAGACGAAGTCTGTAGACGCGTACCGTCTGCTGGCGAAAGAAACCAGCCGGCTCCAGGTCCCCTACTACACCTACCAGCTGGACAGCGAGAGACCCCTCCTCGTGGTCCTACGCGGCGTCCACACCTCCTTCGGAGTCGAGGAAGTCATAGAGGAACTTAAATCCCTCGACTATCCGGTCCTGAACGTCTTCAGGATGAAGGACCGGAAGAAGAAATCACTACCGTTGGTCATTGTCAAACTGACCAAGTCTCAAAACGGACGTCGCATATACAACGACCTCCACAGCATCTTCGATATGAAGATCTCCGTGGAGGAGTTGCGCAAAACCTCCCCAACAGGACAGTGCCATCGCTGTCAAAAATTCTTCCACAGCGCTGGAAGCTGTCACGCCCCTCCCGTATGCGTTAAATGCGCACGAAACCACAGAACAGCCGACTGTAAAAAGCCGGCTGACACCCCCGCAAAATGCGCCAATTGCGGTGGTCCCCACCCGGCCAACTACAGAAGCTGTCCCTCTCACCCCATGAGCAGAACGGCAAATCACACCCACCCCTCTGCGCCCCCACCAGCCAGAGAAGCCCCCAGAACGTCCCCCCCTCTGGCCAACCCAGTGTCGAGAGTCGCATCCCCCATGGTTTCATACGCGAGCATCGCAAAAAATGCCCGCCCTCAACTCTCCCCCCAACCAGCCCCCCAACTAGCACCCCCAAACCCGCGTTATCCGTCGCAGGCTGACATCTCTACAGTTTTGAAGACCCTCGACGAAGCCATGTACATGGCCCGCGAGGTCTTCAACTCCCTCGCAATGTGTGTCCCCTACAATGGCTAGAGTCAGCAGACCCTGCCACCTAACTGTCGCGTACTGGAATGCAAACGGCACTTGCAGAACCAACAAGCAAGAAATCGAGGACTTCATCGTCGAGCACAACCTAGATGTGATGATGATTAACGAATCCTTCTTAAAACCCAGCCACCGATACTTTCTCCGAAATTATTATGTTTACCGTAATGACCGCCTCACAGGCAGAGGAGGCGGCACAGCTATCATAATAAAGGCGAGCATCGATCACTGCCTCTCCGCATCCGCCCCCACGGACAACATTGAGAGTACCAGCGTTGTGGTTCAAACCCTCAACCACGGTCCTCTCAAGCTCGTGTCCGTGTACCTCCGACCGTTATTACCGCTTCCCGAGTCAGATTTGGACTCACTCTTCGCGGACAACCTTCCCACTATAGTAGCGGGAGACCTCAACGCCAAACATCCGCTTTGGCACAGTCGTGTCAAAAACACCCAAGGCCGCGCACTAGCCGAGATCTCCTCCCGCAAAAATTACTTTGTGGACGCCCCCGCCACTCCAACAAGATCCTCCCAAAGAGCAAACGACTCTGCAGACGTCTTAGACATCATCATCAAAAAAGACATCCCGTTTTATAGCGACTTGCTTGTTCTAGAGCAGTTGCAGTCCGACCACTACCCGGTTTTATTAACACTCACCGACAACAACCCTCTCCAGGATCCGTTACCTTTCAGGAGGCATATCACCTCCTGGGATGATTTCGCGGTCACTCTCGAGTCAAATCTCAGGGTGCCGACCTCTCTTCCTGACGCCGAGGCCATTGATGCAGCGGTGAGTTATTTCACCGACAACATCAAATCGGCCCTCGAGTCAGCCTCAAAACTGAGACCTCCCCAAAAGCCGGATCCCCCGCTCCCCGTCGATATAAAAGTCAAAATCGCGGAGAAGAACAAGATCAGAAAGCTATGGCAGAAGACCGCCAATCCCACGTACAAAACACTGTACAATCGTCTGGTGAAACAGATCAAATTCGACCTACAGCGCCATCGTAACGATCGCTGGGGCGAATTTATCGAATCACTAGAAGTCGAGGAACACAAAAAGTGGAGGCTGACTCGTTCTCTCCGCACAACCCCTCAACGGCCCACCCCCCTACAGGGCCCTAACGGAACAGTTTTCTCGGCGCGTGACCGCGCTGAAATATTTGCCGGCTCGCTCGCCATCACTTTCACCCCAAATTCTGACCTCAACAACCCGACGCTCTCCGCCTCGGTTGACAAAAAGGTCAAACAAATTGTCGCTTCACGACCCCCGCCGACTTCGGATTTCTTCACCCCGCAAGAAATCCACAAGATCATCCACAACCTCCACAATAAGAGAGCTCCCGGTCCAGATTCAATAAACAACTTCACCCTGAAGAAACTCCCGAAAAAAGCCGTCTGCGCCATAACTTCAATCTTTAATGCCTGCTACAGGCATAGATTTTTCCCTTCCGCTCTCAAATGCGCAGACGTTATAATGTTTCCAAAACCGGGTAAAAAATTAACACTCCCCGAAAATCACCGCCCGATCAGCTTACTGCCTACCCTAGGTAAAGTGCTCGAACGACTTATCCTCGATCGCCTATCAAGCGAGATAACCTCGCTTAACATAATTCCAGACACGCAACACGGTTTCCAACCGCGACACTCGACCTCTCATCAACTTCTTCGCGTCGTAGAACACATAGTGACTGGTTACAACAGAAAACATCAAACCACCCTCCTCTCGCTGGACGTGGCGAAAGCCTTCGACACGGTCTGGCACAACGGACTGCTCTTCAAACTACACAAGGCCGGAATCTCTCTCCGCCTCGTGCAGATCATAGCATCATTTCTCAGAGACCGCACCTTCTCCGTCAAGGTGAGCGGTATAAATTCATCCCACCGGCCCATACAAGCGGGGGTTCCGCAAGGAGCCCTCCTCTCCCCCACTCTCTACAACATATACACCAGCGATATGCCCTCTCTCCAGACCAGTCGATCTATCACCGCACAATACGCGGACGATACGGCTTTTCTTTCATCCTCGAAACACTCTTGCGATTCTCACTCTCGCATTCAAAACTTCATTCCTAGACTGGAACGCTGGTGTAGAAACTGGAAGGTCAAGATAAACCCTTCCAAGAGTGCAGCAGTCCGTTTTTCTAGAAGACGTCTGGACTTCATCCGACCACTCAGACTTTTCGGCCAGAGCGTTCCGTGGTGCGACGAGGTGAAATACCTCGGCGTCACTCTAGACGCGAAGCTGTCCTGGAAAAAGCACACCACCAACATCACCGGGAGGGCGTACGGCACTCTGAAAGCCCTCACACCACTCTTGGGCAGACACAGTAAGATGTCCCCTCGTATCAAGTTAAACTTGTACAAGGCCATCATACGTCCTCAGATGACGTACGCCATCCCGGTCTGGGGCCATGCGGCCGAAACCCATATGCGCAAACTCCAGGTGTTGCAAAACAAGGCAACGCGCATCATTATGGATGCGCCCTACTTTGTCAGCAACAAACGGCTTCACGAAGACCTAGATCTCCCCACCATCCGAGAATACGCGATCTCTCTGGCCGAGAGGTTCTACAGCTCTCTCTCGACTCACCCGAACCCCCTAATCAGCTCACTCACGGACTACGACGTGAACGCTAATCTAATCCACCCCAGGCCCAAGCAAATGCTTCGAACGACCCCCCGACCCCCTATTCGGAACGGTAGGCGCCGAATAGTGTCCAGTGCACATACCCGCGCTTCATAAGGTATCTATCATACCTTCTTATTTATATATGTACACCATTTTAAAGTCACAGCGTTATCCCTCACCTCCGTCTTCGTAATATATTTATAATTATTGAAATATCTATGTCTATGTATACATCACTATCCTTTCTTTCTCTGTATTCATATTTATCAACGCTCGTGACATATAAAAATATAAGTATATTATTATGTAACCTATATGTATCTATAACCTTAATGTATGTACCAAACTCTATCCCTCCTCTCTATACAAAAATTTTTTCCAACACCACCACCAAACAACCCAAATTTAATTACCCAAAGTCCGTTCATACAAAACCGATGAAGGAGTAAGGTGTCCGACAATCGGACCGACACTCCGAGAAAATCATAAACTTGGCGTGTTGGCAAAACTATATTCTCAGTACAACCGACTCTACTATCTTTTACTTGAGACCCGCTACTTCGACCTGCCTGAGAGGAATCTCTCCACCCCGCTACCCTCTTCTTCTCCTGGATCTTCGCTTTGGAATTCGCTACCTCGATTCTCTGAGCGCGACGCAGCAACCAACGTGCCTACGATACAGTATATTTGTATCCTGTGCGGTACAAATTGGTCCACATTATTTTTACTATATTTTGTGTAGCGTTTCGTCACACCTTCAAACACGACATGTTATTGCATATTTGTAAATGTCTCAGGATTACTATTTGACAGTTTATAGTCATAGTCATTGCCTGGAAATCACGAGATGGAGTCTTGAAAACTGACAATTTGGGGACAGAGATGCGAGCAATTATATCGTATGTTCTTAATTCCCATAAAAACGCACGGAACTCATTCCTCAGAAACTATTCATATTTAAAAAAAAAAGAAATGATAACATATATGTTATATCATAAGAAATTCTATAAAATCATTCATAGTGTTGTACAGCGTGGTTCGGCTTACGATGCCGACGTTTCGAAAACGTTGCAGTTTTTATCTTCAGGGCTTGTTCATAGTCACATTCGCTATAACGAAGTTAGTGTTTCTTCTTAAAAAAATATACGCATATCATTTTAGTGTAACCGGTTAACCGGTTTTTTAAAGTAAAAACCGGTAAGTTTTACCATGCTAATACCCTTTTTTAAAAAAAAAATGATTTTCACTTAAGACCTCTTTAACATTTTTCTGGTTGGTTGAAAGATATTGCCACATTGCAATAAGTCCGCCAGGTTGAACTGCATACAACGAAAGTGTAAACAATACAATAAGCTTGAAATTTGTCGGCAAAGATGCGTTGAATTTAATTAATTTTACATTGTAATTTGTTTTATCAAAGACTGTTTATTCCACTTTTTGTAACGGTATAACCCTACCGGTTTCAAGGCTTTCACCTCATCTTCAGGGGAGCACAAACAAGACTGCATTCTGTACCGATATACACGCTTCTAACGGTTGGGGACATTCGGGTTGGGGACTGAGGGATGGGACGATCTCGGCCAGCAGCGGAGAGATTTTTGGGCTATATGTGTTTACCAGATGTTCGCCTCGATGTATAAATCTCTCCGCTGCTGACCGAGATCGTCACATGCCTCCCTCAGCACTCAGTCCCCAACCCGAAGTTAGACCGTTAGAAGCGTGTATATCGGTACCAGTTCGAACATAATTCAGTGTTGTTTGTGCTCCCCTGAAGATGAGGTAAAAGCCTTGAAACCGGTAGGGTTATACCGTCACAAAAAGTGGAATAAACAGTGTTTGATAAAACAAATTACAATGTCTTTAAACCTCCACAACGTTAATGCCTTAACTATAAAAAATATATAATTTTACTTTGATTAATGAAGTGTATTTACTCTTTTGTTCGATTGAATTTGAAGGTTAAAATCGGTCATTATTTTCGGAACAACCAAAGAGTATGAAAAAAAAAACCAACATTTTAACAATTAATTATTTAAACTCGGAATAACAATCATAGTATAAATAGGCCAAAGCCCGTACGACGGATGTCGCCAAAGAAAGAATACGATAATTGAATTTTGAATACAAGAGAGCGGGAGAGGAATACTTGGATTCTCTCCGAAAGTAATTCGAAATTTGAATCTCGGTGGGTCCGTGATACTGAACGAATTTTAAATACCTAGCTAAGATTTTTTGAACCGGTGTAAAAGGGGACGATGTATAAATGATATATATAAACAAATTCTATATTTATGAATATATATTTTCATAAATGTAGATTTTTTTTTACTTCTGTGAATATTTCACGGGTTGCAACTAGTCAGTTGTCGATAAAGAAAGAATACGAGAATTGAATTTTGAATACAAGAGAGCGAGAGAGGAATACTTGGATTATCTCCGAAAGTAATTCGAAATTTGAATCTCGGTGGGTCCGTGATAACTAAAGGAATTTTAAATACCTAGCTAACAATTTTTGAACCGGTGTAAAAGGGGACGATGTATAAATGATATATATAAACAAATTTTACATTTATGAATTAATATTTTCATAAATGTAGAATTTGTTTTACTTCCGTGAATATTTCACGGGTTGCAACTAGTCATAAGTATTTGTTATTCAAGGAATCATAAATCGTGCTATGTGAAAATATAACACATATCTAAAAAGGATCGTAATTTAATATGTAAAGTTATAAAGTTTGGTCAGAACTATCTATTATAACTAATTTATTAAAATTGATTTAACAAAATTGACAATATAGGGAATGTACTCGTATCTAAGGAGGAGATCAACATTCGTAACTCTCCCCAAGAAATAAACGCAACGGAACGGATAAAAAAATCATATTTAGTGAAATCAAACGCCAACAAAGTGATCCAACGACAGAATGAGATAAAATTTAGCCTAGTGAACTGCATACGGAGAATTGTACGTTTTAAAAGCCCCGCGCAGTATTGGGGGGCCTTCCCCCGCGCGGCCCCCGCCATCATGCGCCCCACCAGACGGCTGCCCCCTGCCGGCGCGCAGCCCGCACCCCGCGCGCCTCACACCGTCGCTTGCCAGCGCGATAATTTATGATAAAAAATTCCAGCAGACTTGCGAGTGACCCTGAACTTGAACACAAATAACACCGATATGACTAAAAAAAATCGCACACTGGGCCGTCGCTATGAGCGATCACTGAACACTCGCGCTTCGGATAATCCTTTTTCTTCATAGACTACAAAATTATCTTTCACATGATTCATTATAGGAGATTGTGATCACACATGGCAACACACGTTTCCAATTCTGAATCGTTTTATTTTAGTAAAAATTTTATTCTTTCTGGCAAACTTATTTTAATAGATATTAATTTCTTGAATCTTCGAAAAGACTATAGTTTCACTTTGTGGTGCCATGTTTTATGTAAAAGGAAAAATAAGTAAATAAAAAACTTATTTTATATTTTTGAGTTCACCACAGGATTATTTTTGTGTTTACAACCAGTTTCGAAGACCATCGTCTTCATCGTCAGGTGAAGATAAACTAAATTGCTAAAAATACATTTCCTGTACAAGTGTATATCATATAAGAGGAATGAGGTAGGAGGAGAGAAGTAAGGAGAGGTGTGATACAATGGTAAATGGGGCGGGGAAAAATTAAAGTGAATCTTTAGGGCAGGTCAGGTCTGGATATCCAGGGGGGTGGATTTTAAATAGGAAACATATTAAGCAGAGGGCTATTATGAAAATTGGCTTGGTTGTTGATATTAATTTCTTCATTATTAACGACCGCAGCCTTTGCAGATAATATAAATTTAATATAATTACTAGAAAAAAAAAGCAAAACAACTCAGATCAAAACAGCAATTAACACTTTTTTTTTAATTCATAACAAGATTAAAAAACATCAAAACTTCAAAACAGGATTACACTTTTGTATAAAACAGAAAGAAAATACTATTTGAACGCATACTAAAAATTAGAGCAAAAGTAAAAAAACACGAAACGAAAGGAAAAAACTCTGGAACAACAAAATGCGAAAAAGCCGTCAGACATTTCAATAACAACAATGTCTTAGAATTGAGAACGCTACATTGTGAAATTTGAGAACTCAATAGACTTAAATTTCCCTTCGAACAGCAGAAAATATCTAAAATATATAATATTAAAAATATTCAAACGCAAAGTCTTCAATTTTTGCATTGTATTGTTTTGTAATTAATCGTCACTTTTTTATAATTAATCGTCACTTTTTGTATTCTAATACGAGTAACATATAAGAACTTTGGTTTCAACACAAGTTAACATATTTCATATAGAATTGAAATACATTGATCATGTTCGACACATTTATAAGAGATAAGTGCATACATGTATTTCTTTAAATATTTGTTTAACAAATATGTACTCGTATCATAATCAATCATTCTCATTGTTAAAAAAACATAACAGTTTTTTTTCACGATTCCTGAAAACTCGCTGACTTAGCAAGTTTTATATTTTGTACATATTTTTCACTCTCGCGAAGAGGGAAAATATCAAGCAAAATGCACCTTAACCTCTCCGTGAATACCGCCCCAACCGTGGGGCCATTAAATACTGAGTCAGATAGCGTATGGCCCCGCGGTTGGGGCGCAGTGATTATTTCTCGAATATTCCCAGATTATGTCAGGATTTGGACTACCAATGACATTTATTGATGATACTACACAATTAAATCATTTATCGGCTAGTTCCATGTTTTACCAACTGAAAAAACGATGTTTTATAATTTTCATTAATATCTTACTACACGAGAGGTTAATTTGTGATGGGACTAAAATGGCCGTTATAAGGCAACTATAATAAACAACACGAAATTAAATTCACTTTAATACTGCGTATTATAATCACTATAAATACATATTATTTATATTTTCATCATCATCATCATCATCAATGGCACTACAGCCCATTGTGGGCCCCGGCCTCCTCCAGCAGTCGTTGCCATTCCCCCCTATCCTGGGATGCACTCCTCCAGCCCCTGATTTATTTATATTTATATTTTACCTAACTATAATAATATTCGTGGATTCACCGGTTATTCTAAAGAACCAAAATATGACTATTGAAACTTTTGTCGTTTACATAACAGTATACGGAATGAAAATATACGATAGACGAGAGAGAAGGGAAGAAATATCATATAAAAAATAACTATAGAATGTGGTGTCGGACCCGTGGACCGCAAGGCCCACCAGTGTATCTGGCATTCAAGAATTAGAGATTAACGAAAGACTTTCAACAACATGCTTGTACGGCACCGCGCACAAAGAACTGTAAATAGGTGCGATGGTTGCTGCGCAATGCTCGGAGAATTCCGGTCACTTCCAAAATGCGTAAATCGATGAGAGAAGGTAGCGGTGATGAAACGATTCCTCCTATGGCAGGTTGTAGCGGGTCTCGAGTAAAACACAGTGTACTGAGAATAGGTAGAAGTTTAAAAATAAAAGGTTCCTTCTTATGAACGGTCAGTCGCTCATCGCAAGCGCTCACACCCTGCGAAATACAATAACTTTCGGGAGTGTTGCGCAACGCTTAGGCCGACCAGGCAGCGATATAGTCACGACGTCCGTCCATAAGTCCACATTTCCATTGCGGTCGCGACAACGCACGGACCCAAACAAACAAATTTATCATAGAAACCAAGAATTTCAATATCATGGATTTATATAGCAAATTATATATATATATATATATATATATATATATATATATATATATATATATATATATATATATATATATATATATATATATATATATATATATATATATATATATATACGAGAATCTACACATATTTAACAATTAAGAAACTAATCCTAATATGTTTCACGATGACGCATACGTCCGATACAATGCTGGAATAGAATTCTAACATACTTTGGACATGTTGCCAGAAAGAACAACGAGTCTTGAGATGCTGGACTGAGGGATAGTTAAAAGAAAACAATGGACGAGCCAAATAAAGATGTCAACAGGATCCTCTTTAAACGCTGTATTGAACATGGCCCACGACCGGGATGGATGGAGACATATGATGCACCAAGTTCCAGATATAGGAGGGAATCGCGACGCTCAGCATTGAGCACGCGAGAGAATATTCATAAAGTAGACGCGAAAATTCTTCTCGAAGAAATATTAAAAACGCACGAATAAATTTGTCGCCGTCGAATCCATTGCGGTAACAAATCAATTACAATTATTGAAAAAAAAATCGCCAATACGACCACTTCCATTCAAATTATTCATTTTCACTGTTACTACCGGCCCCTACTTACAAGTTATCAATCTAGATTTGATATTCCTTAATCAGCTAATAAAAGTAAACACACAAAATCTACTTTAAATAGAAAACGCTATCTACAAAAAGAGAAAATTATAAAAAAAATCGTTTAAATTTCAAAGTCAACTGTTGGAAATTTAAATGAAACACTAGTTATTTTATTTAATTTTGATTCCGGAGTGGTATCGGTTACAACCCTACATTTGCCAAATAAATACTGGTATTTGAATGGGTGTTCTCTGATCTCAACAAGGCGACCATTCAATGAATGGGTCTTCTCTGATCTCAATAAGGCGACCATTCAATGAATGGCTCTTCTCTGACCTCAATAAGGCGACCATTCAATGAATGGGTCTTCTCTGATCTCAATAAGGCGACCATTCAATGAATGGCTCTTCTCTGATCTCAACAAGGCGACCATTCAATGAATGGGTCTTCTCTGATCTCAATAAGGCGACCATTCAATGAATGGCTCTTCTCTGACCTCAATAAGGCGACCATTCAATGAATGGCTCTTCTCTGACCTCAATAAGGCGACCATTCAATGAATGGCTCTTCTCTGATCTCAATAAGGCGACCATTCAATGAATGGGTCTTCTCTGACCTCAATAAGGCGACCATTCAATGAATGGCTCTTCTCTGATCTCAATAAGGCGACCATTCAATGAATGGCTCTTCTCTGACCTCAATAAGGCGACCATTCAATGAATGGGTCTTCTCTGATCTCAATAAGGCGACCATTCAATGAAAATGAAGATTTGCTAAGGCATATGGTAGTCATATTAGTCAGCTTCTAAAAAGTCCACACCGGCTCGAGTGTTGCGAACGGGTTGATTTCAAACTTTGTCCCTTTCTATTCAAGTCCCTTAATGGGATGTCTCCATTGTGTATTTCGAATCTGTGTCTGAGAGACGTTCCTTCGGAGAGGAGAGGAACTTTGAGGTCGGTTTCGTCTTCATCTAATCAATTGATCCAATAGGGCGGGGTATTATGATAGAGTATTTGCCTTTGTACGTCCTGTGACGTGGAATAGTACACATCTTTGTGTTTGAGATATGGTTAACGTGTTCAGTAACTAACCTTTCCCTTCCTGTGTTAAAAAAAATCCGCCCGTTCCGGTGACGTGTATTCAATACACATGTAAAAATGAGCGATTTAAATTAAGAATATTCATAGCAAATCGCTTAAATTAACTAAATTTGAAGTCAAAAGTGATAATAATTGAAATTTAATTCGGAAAACATGAAAAAAAAAACATCGGACGACGTTCACAAAACGGGCGAAGCGACCACCTCGAACGAAACCCCGCGAGCTACTGAAGCGAAAGAAGCGAGCGAACTGAGATTCTATTTCTTGCGTTCCCATATACCGAAGTAGAGTGAGAGTGAGACGTGAATAGTGTCGCTTCCTCACCCATAGCGTTTTTTTTAGAATGAATATACCTACGTCACACACTGGCACACGTTTGATTGTTATAGTGAATTTATTCCCGATTTTCACAAAATATCTCTGATGTGGCCGATAAGTGCTAATTATTATAAATATTATTTTTTCATTCAATGCGTAAATGTATTACGGAGGAATACCTAAAATTTGAACCCAGTATTTATTATATTTATAGAGATATTAAAGTTTTTAGAAGCAATGTGTACTAGTTACACATCGCAGGGAAGGAATGGTTAAAGAAGCGCTTAAAATCACTCTTTTTCGGGAAGTCTTATCAAAATATATGATTGTATGAGTATATGAACACTACACGCAAAGCCGCGTATTTTACACGTATTATCACAGAGCAAAAGATCACTTTGTACTCGTAGTTCGTCTTCCCATGGTAAGTTTTTTTTTGCGGTATACGAGTACTTGACAAATATATTTTTCTAAACATATACTCGTATGTTACATATAGTATTATGCAGGTAAATAGCTAATCTAATAATCGCAGTACTATAAGGACAACGCAAAAAGCGAATTTGTAAATTCCGCTTCTTCGCATCTTATGTTCACGACTTTAATCTTGATCTTGACCTATTTAAATGCAGCATTCAGAATCGTTCGAGCACAGTGTTCAAATGCTGAATAAAACCGATGTGCATTACATTATTCTGATTTTAAGTATGCGTTTTTAAGTGAACAAAAAGAGTCGGAGAGTTTGTTAATTTAAAATTGTACTCTTCATTATTTGGGAAAGTTTATATGGTATAATACAGGGGTGGGCATACATGAGATCAACGAGAGCCACATTCTGGATTTTCATATATATAAAGAGCCACACCATAGTCACGTTCTCACGTAGTATTAAATACACTAATTCTAATTTATTACATATTTTACACAAATCTTAATTGATATACAAAGTATAAAAAATCCACATATAAGAAAATATAAAAATGCGCACATAAAGAGGCAGGAGATGCGTGCGCATCCTACACATTGAAATCACAGCACACACGTATACACCAATACTTGCGTCTTTGACAGTTGCATTCATACATGCGCATCTTGTCACTTACAACATTTAGAAAGGAAAATAGCGAAAAATACAAGTGTAATGGGGGAAAGAAAGTATCTATATTTTTATAAGAGACATTGAGAGCCGCACTTAACCTAACGAAGAGCCGCATTTGCCCACGTCTGGTCTAGTATTAACGTACTTTTCAGACCATAAGACGCACCTTTTTAATTCTAAAAAAATACTTAAAACTGGGATACGTGTTATAGTCCGAAGGTAGGTGGATACGTGGTAAAAGGACCCTACAGAAAATAATTTAAACAACCAAAATAAATATAAGACAAACATTTATTTTTATACCTACGCGTGTATTTAATTGAAATAACTGCGAGTTGAATGGTATCGAACATGACTTAGTTTCTTAACAGAGTGACAACAATAGTAACAGACAATATGAAAAGTGATATTGATAGTGCGAAGAAGAGTGACAGTGCCGAAACGGGTGAAGATGAATTGAATGTTACTGATACAAATTAAGAGTTTGGAAATATTTTTGTATAGTCAAATTGTCTTTCTAAACATTGTCTCATAAATTTACAGTGCGTTTTATCGTCTGACAAATAGGGTATGTCAAAAAAATACAAAACAATGCATCTCAAATCTTTACACGTTAATTAAAAAGCAATGAAAACCACGAAAATTTTGTCCACCTACAGTATTAGCTGGGACGACCGAGGTCTGAGTGAATGTGATGGAATACAAGTAGCCTGAACAAGTGGACTTGTTCTTGCTAAATAATTAGTGTAAGAATTGTTATCTAGTTATAAGTAGTATGTAGCTGTTAATTATTTCTAAGAAATCATATATTAAGATTGAAAAAATAAAATAAAATGATATGTAGGAAAATAAGACTAAGTAAGTGCATAAATTATAAAATATAATTAAGATTAGTTAAGTAATAAATGTGTATATAGGTATAGCCTTGACAAATTTTTGTACAATAATTTACTTTGTTAAATAAAAAAATAAAAAATAAATAAAATTTTGTGGCATGATTAAGTCATTTAAACGCAGTATTTTTTCATAGGTTCTTTACTGAAATTTCCTAGTCATTAGCTTATCGAAAAGCAATAATTGATTTGCGCAGTAGTTTTACTGCCACATTTTAACTTTCAAATTATTATTAATCGTTCTTCATAGTTTCTCAACTACCTTTTTTTATTTTATTTGAACACAAATATAATCGTCAATTTTATGCCAAGAGTGGAACGATTGCACCCTGATCTTTTTTCCAAAAGCAACTATAAAACATTGTTAAAGCAACTCTTTACCGATTTCAAACAGGTTTTTGATATGGACCTAACGAAAATGGTTGGAACAAAACTTAATTCGTTGTCCGTAGTGTGACTATGGAAAGTAATCATTTACACATGATTAATTTTTTTTCGAGAGCTGAAAATACTAAATTAACATTGTTTTTGATACAATTTGAATACTTATAAATTAAATAATACAATCAATGTTGACTATTCACGCACATCTTATTATATAATTTGTCTAATGCCGTGAAGTCGAAAATGAAAGAAAACATAATGTGACCGTGAAGTGAAAATGAAACAAATCATATATGCAGAAGCTACTTGGTGACGGAACTATTACAATTTTGAAAAGCGTGCTATCAAAGTAAATAAAATCGGCAATTCGAAGGTGGATACTTGCAATATTAAATTAAGCCATTAATTGTTTAAACTGAGCATAACTTAATTTGTACTTCCTTACACAATAACTGAAAATACGTTGCCATTTGTTATTCGCATATTTTGAGTGCACGCGAACTGATAAATAAGGTAATTTTTAAGCGAAATATCACACCATTTCATAATGTTTTAGTGATAAATACGATACAAAAACGTTGTTGAATCCATATATGGTAGTTAGTAACATTCGATGGGAATGTTTATATTATTTTATAAGCTGAAAACCCCATCCTTGGATGAGCTCAACAACTAGTGCCTACAAAAATTAAGCAAACAACGAAGATGGTTAAAATAGAAATGAAACAAAACCAAATAAATTCGCTGTTTTTTTTTTTAATTTAAAATATATAATTTGACACAAACAATAAATTAATCATCGACGACCAAGGTCTGAGTGAATGTGATGGAATACAAATAGCCTGAACGAGTGGACTTGTTCTTGCTAAATAATTAGTTGTAAGAATTGTTATCTAGTTATAAGTAGTATGTAGGTGTTAATTATTTCTAAGAAATCATATATTAAGATTCTAAAAAATTTAAATAAAATGACATGTAGGAAAATAAGATTAAGTAAGTTCATAAATTATAATATTGTATATTATATAAATAAGATTAGTTAAGTAATAAATTTGTATTTAGGTATAGCCTTGACAAATATTTGTACGATATATTACTTTGTTAATAAAAAAAAATAAAAATATCATTTGAACAAAACATAAACTTGATCACCAACACGTGACATCTCTATATGGGAGGGTAGGAACACCTTTGCATGAGTAAGGTCATTTGAATATATTCAAAAGACAATAGATTTTCAATTTATTGTAAATTGTAACTTTTGTGTATGATTTCTCGCTCGCGAGAATCGGCTCTGTCGTGCAAACTCTCGAATTTTTAAATTTGTATAATGATGAATGCATACGGATGTGTGCTATTTACGAGTATACTCATCCAAACTCCCTAATGCAGAAAGTTTGTAACGCAAAATCGCTAAAATGATGTAACTATTAACTTAATTCCTTTTATATATTCCAGGAATACAAAATAAAATAATCGTGAGCTGATACACATAACATGCTAAATCCAATTCCCAAGGTTTTGCGTGCATGCAGAACTTATCAATTGAATCCCGTCAAATGGGTAGCGTTTAAACATGGACGCTAATATCCAGAAGTGGTATTTTATTCAAGAAAACATTATAAAAATATGCATTTAATACGTGTTCCTCGCGGGAAGCACAAACGCCTGTGATCTGATCTGTAGCATTCCTTTGTGTATTTTACGTAATGTTTAGTTTATCTCCTTTATTTAATGAGTCTCCTTAAGAGTAATGACTATTATTTATTATCAGAAAATTACTTGAATGTCATGTTTACTTGGTGGTGTAATCAAATATCAGTGGTTCTAAACAAAATACGCGTTTAAACTTAGAAATTAAAAAAACGCCGAAATTGTGCCGCGCACAGGATTCGTGGAATTTGATTTTTTACGCGGTGTACAGGTTAATAAAAAAAATGTTGGCACAATTACTTTTATAAGCAAAAAATTAAATAAAATAGAACAATCATTACGATGGTGAAATATAATTGAGAAGGTAAATAAGATAAAAACGAAAAACAAAATTTTCCAAAATTGAATTACGTAACGTGGCCATTTTTTCCATATTTTGTTTTTAAAAAATATTAAACGAAGAATCGAAAAAATATTTTTAGACTTTTCAAGATGATTTAAAATCATAGTATAAATAGGCAAAAACCCCGTGCGATGGTTGTCGTCGAAGAAAGAATACGAGAATTGAATTTTGAATACAAGAGAGCGAGAGAGGAATACTTGGATTCTCTCCGAAAGTAATTCGAAATTTGAATCTCGGTGGGTCCGTGATACTGAACGAATTTTTTAAATACCTAGCTAACAATTTTTTTAACCGATGTAAAAGGGGACGATGAATGATATATATAAACAAATTTTACATTTATGAATATATATTTTCATAAATGTAGAATTTGTTTTACTTCCGTGAATATTTCACGGTTTGCAACTAGTTGAGAGTATTGCGCAAAAACCATATAAAAAAACCGGTATTCATTTTTTTCTTGACAGAAAACATTTCGATTAATTGTGAAATAGATAGCAACGTGTTCAGTAACACTGTTTTTTTTTTTTAATTCCAATTAAATATTAAATAATTAGAAAAATTGTCGTAAATCGAATTATTCAAAGTAGACAAAAATATCTGTAGATAATCCAAGACGTAGAATAGTAATTAACTTTGAAGCCAGTAACAAAATTAAAGATATCTTAAATTGAAAAACAGAGGGTGATTAAGGTACATAAAATCAAATGAGCATATACATTCACTCGTAATGTTCCTTCTTGTATACAATTTACAGAAAATAGTTTGACCCACTTATGTAATTTGTGAAGACTATAAATGTTGCATCAATTTACAGAAAATTATCAAATACAGAACAGCAGAAAAGCGAGCACTTCACAAAAATTTCCGTCAGAATTTCGTATTAAATTCACAGACATTTGTCTCTCGAATCGCTAAGAAAGCGGTAATTTTGTCTATGCACATTTATACAAAATATTTGAAAATTTTCAACATTTCGGCATCAAATTTCCTTTAGCCGGCCATATTTACGTCGTGTGCACATCGTATAAAAAACAAGTTTTGACTTTCGAACAATATAAAAATATTTAGAGAAAAGTTTTTTTTTTTATCTTGAAGAATGCAATGCATACATACGTCAATGACTCGCTGTTTCCAAGTGACACAATTTTCACTCTATAAGTACATAAACAATAACTTGCAACTCGATTCGGATACATTTTTGTCAACATCTTCCGCGTTTCGTGCGGCTAATTTCAGACTGTACACACACATATATGCCGCCTCTACACCCGTCGATGCGAGGTCTCTATGCTCGAGTTAATCGAATAACACACATAAAAAAAAACTGATAACGAATGGAACGAGATCGAAACTCGCGGAAACTATTTGATAAAACTTCTCGATTGAATTTTCAATGTATTACATTCGAGAAAATGTACGAAAATGGCGCATTATTTTGAAGAACGAATTAGATGCCTCCCAGAGGCACACTGAGAGGTTTTCAATACCCGCTCATTACGTCATTGCCGCAGCATGAGGAATAGTTCGGCTGATTGAATAGAACAACGCCCAGTTCGCACGTTGCGATAAATAATCAGCAATACTCGTCGATGTTGATATTTCGCTGACTTCACAGGCGGCGCTATCGAACAGACAGTGCGCGAATATACAACAAGTATATATTTTATAATAAAATAGAAAACTTTTAATCTAAACTTTAAAAATAATAAAATATGTATTCATTGGATAGT
This sequence comes from Odontocerum albicorne, assembly GCA_949825065.1. NCBI lineage: Eukaryota > Metazoa > Arthropoda > Insecta > Trichoptera > Odontoceridae > Odontocerum > Odontocerum albicorne. Next base: position 38,424,428 of record OX463855.1, read on the forward strand.
GACATTGAGGGGTAGAGTTTGAAATTATTAAATAATACATACTATATACCATCAAGTAATTTCCCTATTGGGGTGAGCAGAGAGGACAGAGTAGCAGAATTTCCTATCTCGAGACACATCATTCGCCTCTTCCACTTTTCTATCTTTCAAAATATCATTCATTTGATACAACCAAAGCCTCGGTATTTATCTACCATGTATTTCACTCACTTCTTCTTCTTCCTAGTGTCATGTCAGGTCTCCCCCAACGTTGAGTATCACCTGAGAGTAGGCATCTTTGTCCCCCGCAGCCCGAAAAAGACCCCCAACGCTTCTTATCACGTATGTTGCGGAGCCAGGAGATATGCCTCCTGCCAACACCTTTGCACTCACATTTGCACTAAATATATATTTTGTTGGTATCCTTCATTCATTCGTTATACATGCCCAAACCACCTCACAGCGCTCTTCTTCCTCTTACTCAACTCAGCCTCAAGTTCACATTCATCCCTACTTACTTATTCACCGTGTATTCTCCTCTGTGCTACAGAATTTATTCGAGTCCTTTAATTTTTTTTGTACAGTATACGCGTATATTAGTAGGACAACATTTTCAATAATCAAGAAAATATCGCACCAAACGTCTCGCCTAAGACGTTGATACTAGTATAACACGGCATTTCAGCAGATGAAATCCGAGCCCACCCCTTTCTTCCGGAAAGGTGCGCTAACACCTGTAGACAATCACACTAACAGAAGTACAGCCTTCAATAAAGAAAATTGTGGGTGTTAACCCACAATTTTCGCGTTGGGGGTCTTTTTCGGGCTGCGGGGGACAAAGATGCCTACTCTCAGGTGATAGTCAACGTTGGGGGGGGGGACCTGACATGACACTAGGACGAAGAAGAAGTGAGTGCAATACATTCGATGGATGTTAATCCATCCAAACATCGTTATATTTCATATAGCTTTCAAGAAACATTTGACAAAATACTCCCTCCATTGTCAAAAAAAAAACATTTATTCGTAAGTGTTCGCAATCCTATTACGAGAATGAGAACATATATCATCATTTCTTCTGTACCATAGATATCTGTTCTATGGTATTCTTATATTTGAACTGGTGCATGCTCTCTGCCCACCCCAATAGGGAAATGACTTGATGGTATATATGTATTATTTAATAATTTCATACTCGTTTTTCGTAAAAAAATCTAATAGTGTTACACTATTCTGAAATTTCCATTAAATGAGCAACTTTTTCAAGTAGAATCCTAGAAATGTCCAGTACATTTTTTTTTACCACAGAAGGCCAAAGTTTAGCGTAAAAATTTTAATTAAGATTTATTTTTATTTTTCATGTAATATTTTCGTACACCCCTAATAATTTTGGAAATCATTTTGTATGCGATAGATAAGGCTACTATTCAAAAGTATTTCACGATAAAAAAAAATTACGAAAATGGTGGTTTGTACACAACGCAGCAAAAAATCAGATGCAAGGTAGGGATTTTACGAAATTTTACAAATGTCCGAATAACTTAAAAAACGGTAAGGTTTTTACTGAGGTCAAGTTTTGATATTCTGGTAGGTCTTGACCCAATCTATCATCACCCTAAATATGATTCACTCAATACGGGACAACCTGTATAAGCCTGGAAACAAGAAGGCAACAATCCATTGCAATATTCCTACTGAAGATTCTTCAAGGTAGTTTTAACCGTCCCTCCCACGGTACTACAATAGAAGCACTAAGTGTACATGTTTCCGATAAATATAGCTGTGCAAAATAAATCATTCTCTGTTCTACATACCAACTTATAGAGCACATATCATGGCTAAACACTGAGTCACGCCTGGTAGATACTACCTTGATCAAAAAGTTTTAGGACTTTATTCATAAAATCGAAAATACAAGTTTATTCATCAAAATCGATATGGTCCCCTTCAAAGTACTCCCCATTGACTGCAACGCACTTACGCCAGCGCTTGATCCAATCCTCGAAACACCGCTGGTACTCAATTTTCGGTATGTCTATCAGAGCCGTCTTCGATTTTTTCATGACATCCTCTCGGGTGCTGTAACGCGTTCTGCGAAGCGGTTTTTTAAGTCGGTTGAACAGGAAAAAGTCGCAGGGAGCCAGATCAGGTGAACTCCAAGGCTGCTGGATAGTAGTCGTGTTATTTTTGGTCAAAAACTCATGGAAATCATGTCTTTCGCGATTTCAACGCGGTCCTTTTTTTGCGTGAAATTGAGGTATTTCGGCACCAGTTTTGCAGCGACACGTCTGAGGCCCAAATCACTAACCAAAATGTCTTGAGCGGATCCATAAGCGATGTTCAAGTCCTCTGCCAGCTCTTTGATGGTCAATTTGCGGTTTTCGTTCAACATTTCTTTGATTTTATCGATGTTTTCATCGGTTTTCGACTGCCACTGCGTTCCTCATCCTCGACCGACTCACGACCACTTCTGAAGCGTTCGTGCCACCAAAAAACACTTCTCCAACATTTCCAAGGTCTGCGGACCGTTAAATACGTTTTTCACACAAAATTTAATGCAAACTCGTTGATGCCATTTTCAAACTCGTAAAAAATCGAAAACACGCACAAAGGTAGATGTACTCAGTACAGCGTAACTTTTACAAATGCCAAGCTATGACGCTGAAATTTGGAGGGAAGTGTCAATGTGGTAACCTAACAAAGAAAAATAATTCCAATCGGGTGACTGACAGCGCCACACGGTGGCCGGTCCTAAAACTTTTTGATCAAGGTAGTATGTTGAGCCAACTGAGTGACACTGTGGATATAATCTCGGCACCGCCTAGCAGTATGAGAAGAATCCTGGATGATATTCTTCCTAACGAATAAAGTAGTATCATACCTTTTTTTGAAACAGAGGAAATCCGTACAAAGTGGTGTATATACTCGTATATATAACATAAAGTGTAATAATGTTAAAATCAGTTCAAATTTAAAACCTTTAGGGAATAACGCTTAAACTCACTATCACAAATAAAATAATTTTAAAATGTAGAAAAATTACGGTAGGTTGAAAGTATTGAGGCTGTCGTGCTATGGATTTCATGGTCTGGAAAATTATACCAAAGATAGACAAAAGTGGCGATGTATCTTATAGGTAGCCAAAACTCATCTGGATTGTAGAGCCGATGATGATACAGTGGTCGAGAGAATTTAGAGTGTCAGATTAAGGGTGGATAATGAAGATTAGGGGGTGTCGCGCCTCCTAGTCCTGACCTCCGCAACGTTAATGGTCTTGTGTAACGAGTATTGCAAGGCAGCGAAGGTCAGCCGGATATTAGTCTAGCGATTTGTCGCTAGACATTGGATATTAAGGAACGAGTTATAACCATATTGAATACAATATTGGAGACAACAAAAATAGGGATGATAAAGTACATTTTTATGTGCATACATGCCATCGCGCCATCTCCCAGTCTGGGTGGGCAGAAAGAATAGAACGCCAAACTTGACTATCGTAACACACATCTTTCACCTCTTCCACATACATACATATTCTCATACAGCTCCCACGATTTTTCAAACTTTTTTTTTACATTTCCTTCTTTCAGAATATCATTCACTTGATCCAACCATACTTTCCTTGGTCTTCCTCTCACACACCTTCCATTCACATTTGAACTATATATCTGTTAGGCCTCGGCCACATAGGTAGGAGCCTCGCTTGGTACTTAGAGCTACGCTGCAAGCTATGCGACATATCCTAGCAAACTAACGCACCGTATACTATCGTAATGGCCACACTGCACACTTCGCGCCATGCTACATGACGATTAGTCACCTAGTGAGTCTCCTAACGAACATACGTGTTGGTTAATTTTATTGTGTCACCAAGTGATTTTACAAGATGGCGGAAGTTTTAATAACAGATGTGTATAAAAGGGAACCCATCGAGCAAATTATACAAAAACGTACCTGTAATAAAATCACTTTGGAATGAAGTTGCACAGAAAGTAAATGAAGATGGTAAGTTGTAATTAAATTGATTAGTTTTGAGAGTGACATCGTTTGTTGACTCAACCGCTCCCAAATGTCAAATGAATTTGTGCGAAGTACTTTGGTGTGGACAAGCATAAAGTCACCTAGTATATTAGTCACGTAGCACCTAGCGAAGCACTTTGGTGTGGCCTTAGTCTTAGATTTTCTTCATTCATTCGTTCCATATACCCAAACAATTTCAGAATGCTCTTCTTCATCGTACACAACACATCAACCCTTACATTCATCCCTTATCATTTCATTACATATATTGTCTTACATTATCAACCCGTGTTCATCTCAGTGCACGCATTTCTACAGCGTTTATTCAGGGTTTTTTCAGTATATTTCTACGTCTACGTTTCACTTCCATGAGTCAAATTTGGTACTAAAATACTGTTGTGGACTTTGGTATATTTTAACACTGCCTGATTCGAGTATATTATCAAGTTAGTGTAAACGTTATAAAAAATGTATGTTTTAAATAAAAAATTAAAAAAAGAAACTTTACGTTTCAAATGAGACAGTTATTTTATTTTTTACAAATACATGTATTTATTTTACTCACGCATTCAGTGACCAAATACATAGCTTTAACGTGACATCTCTCAAATAGGGTGATCTTAAAAGTTCTCTCGATTGCCTCTATGGCAACAGCTGGCATCCCGGAAAAAGTCGACTTCCGTGCCTAGTTCGTAAGTCTATCTTCTGACCCGGAGGTGGAACCCAGATTTATAAAAAAAAAAGGATTCCAGTCTGGTTTTCACTTAAGGCCTCTTTAACATCTATCTGGTTGGTTGGAAAAGATTACCACATGACAATAAGCCTGCCAGGTTGAACTGATTACAACAAAAATGTAATACAATACAATAATAGAAAAATTCTACTCCACACTGTTTGGGGAACTACATTTAAGAAATCAGTACAAATATGACATTACTTTTACCGATTTATATTTTAATAATGTATGAAGTACTCCCTTTTGATTGCCGAGGCAGTATAAGCCTCGTGAAATCCTTAACATCAGATGAAAGCCTTAACCTCACAATAATGTGTTTTACAAAACTAAAAAGAGAGATCACCTTTTTTTATGATTGGAATATAAAAAACTAAAAATTTACACGAATATATGGCTGATTTTTTTTCGGTCGAGTTGTAAATCATAATATAAATAGGCCAAAGCCCGTACAACGGTTGTCATCAAAGAAAGAATACGAGAATTGAATTTCGAATACAAGAGAGCGAGAGAGGAATACTTCGAAATTTGAAACTCGGTGGGTCCGTAATTTTTGAACAGATGTAAAAGGGGACGATGTCAATTTATTTTGAATTGTAATTCATTAAATAATTAATTTATTTCCTATTATATTGAACCTTATAATTACTTGTGTTTATTTATCTTACGCTCTTTTTTTGAATGCAGACAATTATACTATATGTGGCTTTTTCACGATGTCGGAAACGCGAAAACATTAAAGTCAATATATCTGAAACAAGTCTTCAAGGAAAACTTTATCAACGATTTAAATTGAACAACAGTAATGTTTATACACAAAACATCGTGTACACAAAACAATTTCTATTTTTGAGAATTAAATAATTCATCAATCAAGATGTACCTTTTTTATTATAAACTTTAAACATTAATGAACCCAAAAAAACTTTAACCTGATCTTGCTCCATTCGGTATTTCAAAAATGCAGAATTTGTTTTACTTCCGTGAATATTTCACGGGTTGCAACTAGTTTAAGAAATATTCAAATGGCATGGTGATATATTATATAATACAAACATTTGTCAGCATAATGCGATAACTATGCTCTAATTACCGATAAACTTATTTCCATGGTACGAGGATAAGTGTTTAAATGGTGGATAGATATGTGCAATATAAACATATATTGCGGATTATACAGTATACGTAATTGATTCTCACTGTTCTACTCACATTATGATAATTATAAGATATTAAGCACTTTAAAATGTTGCAATCTCCCAACACGAATCTCAATGGTAACCGCATAAAATGGAAAATATAACATTATAGCACATCGATCAATAAGACCCGGGACTAACTACTAAAACAACATTTGTTTGCCAAAATTCTTCTTTATTCATCAACATAGTCTCCTTCAAGAGCGATACATTCATTCCAACGCTTTCCTAACTTTTCTACGCCAGCCGTGTAGAACGATTTATCTTTGGTTTCAAAATAGGCGTCAGTTTCGGCAATCGCTTCTTCATTGGAGCCAAATCTCTTTCCCTGGAGCATCTTTTTGAGGTCTGCGAACAGCCAATAATCGCTGGGGGCCAAATCTGGAGAATACGGTGGGTGCGGAAGCAATTCGAAGATCAACAGCAATTTGGCCATCGTTACCATCGACTTGTGACACGGTGCATTGTCCTGATGAAAGAGAACTTTTTTCTTCTTCATATGGGGCTGTTCTTTTGCAATTTCTGCCTTCCAATGTTCCAATAACGCTATGTAATATTCGCTATTGATGGTTTTTCCCTTTTCAAGGTGATCGATGAATATTATACTATGCGCATCCACCGACAAATAGTTGTTTTCGACGGAGCAGAGCCCGGATAACACTTTTCAAGCAATCGCTGAGTTTGAACGGTATTTTTTCTCATTAAAAAGCAATGTTTTATCAACACACGAAATTCGTTTTTTTTCATTGTTTTGAAAATAGCAAAAGTAGCGTCACTAAAACCACTGTAACACAATGACACAATGTGGAAATGCCATAAAAGTTTGACACGTAACATCTAAAAGTTGGTACTAACTGAGAATGGTATGGATTGTTATTAGAGGCGCCATCTGTTGGTTAGTCCCGGGAGTTATTGATCGATGTGTTATGTTATATCTACATGTACCCATAAAAGGGTGAAAGCGTTTGTATAGTTCATTTTTGAAGTGTCGACGAGATCCAGGAGTAATATCAGTACTTCTGTATTTAGGGCAGACTCTTCGAGATCCTGAAAAAAGCAAGTTGAGCATCAGGCATAAGATAGAAAATGTGGCATGGTTTGTCTATCATAACTCTCGCCCTCAGATGGTAGAAACGCAAGAAAAAAAAAATTCTTAGCATGTTGAGAGTTTTCTATTCCGTAGATCTTGCCCCCCGTGACAAACTGATTAAAACTGGTCAATCCGGTACGTGTTCAAAGAAAACTTCCGAGACTTGAGACTGGGATTTGAGACGATTTTTCTCAATGAACTGAACAGGAATCGAGAAAGTAACAAAGATTAAGTGTTTTGGTAACATATTATATATTCTTCACAGTGACTCTTGCGATGATTCGCTCGAATAGGTGCCCCTCCCCCAAATATCCGAAAGGGAGGGTATTTTAATTCTACGTGACAATTTAATACCATCCGAACGATCCACCTTTGATTTGTCGACTGCGTATAATTAAGTTTTTTTTTTATCCACTTTGCACAGATTTCTCCTGTTACACAAAGAGGGTCTGATTCTAGCGTTAGCTTATTCGTTAGGAAGAATATCAGCCAGGATTCTTCTCATACTGCTAGGCTGTACCGAGAATATATCAACAGTCATTCAGTTGGTAAGTTGAATTAATCATCCTCCCGATCGAACGCGGGATGCGACTCGACTGTGGCTATCATGTGTCACAGAAGAACTGAGACGATAAGGCCATCGACAGAGCTTAAGTCATTTCATTCTCCTTATATGTGTATATACAATAGAAAGGTGTTGGTTGTCCCAAATGGATATACCGCCGATGTTCAGTCGTCAGGATCTCTTCAGTTGCTAGCAGGTGAACCACGTGCAGGTGAAGATGACTTTTGGGCTACTAAGATGGTGATGCAGTCATTTACACTCAAAGAGAAAGAAAGATATCCGCAAAAAATAACAGGTTTTCGAAATAGGGAGAAGATTCGACTGGGCGATCTGACATATGAGATTAATCGATAATAGAATAAAGAAACTAAAAAAAAAACGAAATGATAACAATTCTCAAAGCGAGCTATCTTTAATAGCTGACCCATATAATACGAGTATAATAGTTAATTGATTTCATATAAGAATCTTTATTAATCCCATTCAGATGTATACATTAATAAAATCATAAATGCGGATGGCATGAAAGGTTCTTCGGTTGTATTGTTAATCATACATCAAGGCGGACATAACCTATAACAGCACTTAGGCCAATTGAAATAGATTTGGGCATCACATCAAAAATGGGCTGGTTGATAGCGGATATATAAGTATGTATGAGTATACAATACATCGCATTAACAGCAACCTTGAACTTGTTACGATATGACAATTGAAAGTAATTTGTAATTTGTTTTATCAAACACTGTTTATTCCACTTTATTTCACATAAAGTAGAATAAACAGTGTTTAATAAAAACAAATTACAATGTATTATTATTTATAGTTAAGGCATTAACGTTGTGTAGGTTTAAAGACATTGTAATTTGTTTTATCAAACACGGTTTATTCGACTTTATTCCATATAAAGGAAAATAAAGTGTTTGATAAAAACAAATTACAATGCATTATTATTTATAGTTAAGGCATTAACGTTGTGGAGGTTTAAAGACATTGTAATTTGTTTTATCAAACACTGTTTATTCCAATTTTTGTAACGGTATAACCCTACCGGTTAGGGTTAGTCTTATTTGTGCTCCCCAAATGATGAGGTGAAAGCCCTGAAACCAGTAGGGTTATACCGTTACAAAAAGTGGAATAAACAGTGTTTCATAAAAACAAATTACAATAACAAATTACAATGTATTATTTATAGTTAAGGCATTTAGTAAGTGGAGGTTTTAAGACATTGTAAAAAAGGTGTTCACCTCATCATCATGGGAGCACAAACAAGACTCTTGAAACCGATAGGGTTATATTATATATACCGTTACAAAAAGTTGAATAAACAGTGTTTGATAAAAACAAATTACAATGTCTTGAAACCTCCACAATGTTAATGCCTTAACTAATATAATTGAAAGTAATATTAGTTTCCACATATTTTAAGTAATACATATCACGCCTTGTCCCTTGCGGGGTAGACAGAGAGAACAGATCAACAAACTTTTCTATCCAATAATACAACTTTCGCCTCCTCCACATTCATACATCTCGTCATGCACAATTTTATACTATTCATATTTCTCACTTTACCTTCTTTCAAAATATACGTTTTATTCGGTCTAACTCTTTCATGCACACCTTGCACGTTTGACTTGTATACTCGCTTAGCCATCGTCATCTTTCATCGTCATTCTTTCCGCATGTCCAAACCATCTTAAAGATCCTTTCTTCATATTACGTGAAATATCCATGCATTCATTTAATTATTTAAAGTAATATTATACATGACGGGTATTTAAGAAAACCCCATTAACTGAGATTTCGATAATACGGGGCATAAAAACCTGATTGGCTGTACTCGTGCAAGGTTGTGCAAAGCTCAAACTATAATGTATTTTCAGTTGAAGCGATTTAAAACTTACAGGAGGGTGTTTCTCCACCATAAAATATGCGTTTATTTATTTGATTGAACACTTCATTGTAAAACAATTTGACGGGTTTATGAGTATTGTCAGGTGGCAATATTTTATTTAAAAGAACAGACGCGTGAGACTCGCGCGGTAGAAGTGAAACTTCTTAGCTCCTAGGAAAAGTTGATTTTATGCATTGCTTTTTTTTCATTTGTTGACGATTTTTTTTTTAAGATTAGGAAATGGTTATGTGGAATTTAATTCAAGAAAATCTCTCTTAATTAAATAAAATAATATTAATTATTATTAATAATAAATAATTATTAATATTAAAATTACTTATTAATAATAATTTATTAATAAATAAAATATTTAATAATAATAATATAATACACCGTTTCACTTTTCGTGACGTTCAGACCAATTTGCCCTACCGCGCCAATAGAAGTTTTAAACTTCAAAAAATATTATCTGACAAGTACGAGTATTACCTCAGTAACAAACATTACTTATAATATACGAGTACTATTACCCCCTTAAATTTGACCCCTTAACACTTCCCTTACTGTGCTAAAAAATTACGCCAGTAACGGTGTTGGACACTGAGGGTACAGTAAACATGTATGTTTTAAATTAAAATTATGCAAAATCTATTAGTTTTTTTTTTGTAATTAGCTATAAACATCATTTTATTATGTAATAAAATGTCGAATAATATAAAATAAGTGTAAGAAATTATAAAATAAGACTTGAAACAGAGAGGTGACATTTCTATAGGAATATAATTTTCCCACTGCGTCGTTCGGTCTGCGCAACGTTCAGAATGCGCATGACTGAAAAGAGGTCTCCAACCTTTTAAAAAAAAATTATAAAATTATACAATAAAATGTAGCGTGTATTTTTTGGCAATAAAAATATAATTCGAATTAAGACAATAATTAACATATTAACAAAATATAAAATGAATATATAATATAAATTCAAAAATAATAATATAAAAACAAACACGAAATTCAAATCAATAAAATATGCCATTTGGAAAATATAAACACTTTGAAAATAGGTCAAAATTTGAAAATAGGACAAACATATCATAAAATCAAAATTTAATCCTGTGGAGAAAGTCTATCGCAATTGGGGCACGAAATAACTTTTGTTTCTATTCTATGTACTAAACGCACAGGTGTTTGATAAAACTGGTAACCAATCCCTGGAACGAATGTACTCGTAAAATATTAACTGTCAAAAAAGAATGAGTCATACGGAGTGTTTTGATATTTCGTCAATTCTCGAATTATTATAATTCATTTCTGTTGATATTTATTAATGATTTTATTTCGTAATGACATCATTCAAATCATAGAGGTTTCGATGAGGAACACATAAAGTATGAAGACCCTGCAAGCAGTATATTTCGAGAAATTAAATAAAATATACGTCTTGGTCACTCTTGTCCGTTCACAGATCGGCAAGGGTTAAGTAAGAAACAATAGATTTAATTTTTCATGGCTACAAAAATATTGTGATTTCAGAAATTTACTTTTTAAAAAATATAATACCCGTTTTTAGATATAGAAGATGTTTTTGACGATTCGTATGGGTTTGTAGGAAATGTTTTTATTGCAATAAATTGTATATAATTTAAACAAGAAATACACATTTTACATTCATAATCTCTCTACAAATATAGGATTGAGGTTTGCTTATTCGGTATTTCAAATAAACCAAAATATATATGTAGAGAAACAATGGTCTGTGGTCATTTTTGCGTATAAACGTTAACGTATATTATAAGACGCGTATCTCCCAATCCGGAGGTTGCGGGTTTAAATCCCGTTGCAACCCAATTTTTTTAAAAAGGAACCCAGTATGTTTTTCACTTAACCTTTTTACGGCGATGGTTCGAGTATCTTTCGTGTGTCCCACAGGCGGCGGTGTTTTACCTCAATAAATTTATATTGTATCTACATAAAAATATGACTCACCATTATCCGAATCTGATTACTGTGGAACTGTGCGCCGATGCATTTTTTAGCTGACACTATACACACGTAATATTATCCAAATCAAAGCTATAAATAAAGTGCGACAATATAAGAAGCAATAATCGAAGAAAACAATAATCCATAAACAATGAAAAAGGCAATTAATTCAATACGCAATACGCGTACTTACAAAAAAAATATCGACGCAAAATACGTCATATTGATCGGGAGCAATCGTCATTAGAAACATGACCTTCAACACACCCGAACGTGTGGCGCTAACATTTAAAATGCTTTAAATTTCTACGGCCTCGAATCGGTCTGTTTAAATCCTTCTTATGGATCAAGTACTTGAAGTTTTGATGATTTTAAAAGAGATGTCACTAGAGGACACGTTTTGTCTTATATTCAGGTTAAAAATTTTAAAGAAGATTTAATTTTGACTGAGATATCGACACGCAAAGTTAGTGGCCACTTAAATGGCCGCTCGCCAGGACGGCACGTATTATGTATGGGCCAGTTAAGTGGTCCCCCGCCGTGAAAGAGTTAAGGCATCTTTACATTTTTCTGGTTTGTTGGAAGAGATTGCCACATAGCAATAAGCCAGGCAGGTTTTACTGTATACAAAGGAGAGTATAATGCAATACAATAAAATAATATGTTTTGAGTTGAATTTAATATTTTTGAATGTACACGTCCAATTTGACGATCTTTGTGGCCTAGTTGGCAAAATGCCCGTCTTCCTAACCGGAGGTTGAGGGTTCAATTCCCGCTGGAACCTAGATTTAAAAAGTGGTTTTCAGCCTGATTTTCGCTTAAGGCTTCATAAAACATATTTCTGGTTGCTTGGGAAAGTTTACCGCATAGTAATAATCCCACAACGTAGTATACAAATAAAGTGTTTAACGTGATTCGCTCGGGTGCTGCTATAGCTGTCAGACGTGATTTTTTTTTTAATACTGCTGGGTTCGAATCCCAAGTCGCAGTCCCCTTGAGAGTTTGTTATCTAAACTTGAAATTGAAAATAAATTAGTATATGATGATATTTACAAATAACAAGTATTAAATTATATGATATATGTATTATATCTATAGCAGAATATAATAAGTAAACTCAAAACTTTATTTTTTAAAAGAATTAATTATGAAAACAGCATATTTTATTAATACCGAAAAACCCAAAACACAACGCGGGCATATTAAAAACATTATAAAGGCTCCATTATCTGTTGCTATGAGCGCGACGTGTATTATACTTCTTTGCAACGCCTCCTTTTTTCAAACCCATAGGAATATTTCATGGAAGGACTAAAACACGGTCGAAAGATTTACAGGAAACCGAAAAAGCGAAAATTCCTTGCAATGTAATTATTATATTGGGTGTTAACATAAGTTGTGTCCGTTTTTTTTTTCAAATTTAAAAATGAGCACCAAAGATAAACAAAATGGTAAAGGTTAGAAGTAATTCGAGAGAAAATGTTCTGCTCTATTGTGTTTGCTTTTACGTTGCATATATTATTTTATTTGATTACAAGCCTTCAAAATGGAATGTCAAGTAGACGAAAGTGAGCATTTTCGACACCTCCTTCTGTTCGCGTTCAATCGAGGGAATAAAGCTGCCAAAGCTGCTCGCGATATTTGCGAAGTGTACGGTGAAGATGCTATGAATGAAAGGAAAGCTCGAGTGAAAACAACAAAAATCAATTGTCAAATTTGATTTTTGCTGTTTTCACTCAAAACATGTGGAACCCAAGCGCCGAACTTCTGGACTTTTCCCATTGATTTAAAATGGCAGTATACTGCCATGTGAGTACAATTCATATGCTCAGCCGATTCTACGGTGGTTTGAAGGGGATCTTCATGAATAATATGGTTTAAGCGGTCCTCATCGAAGTCTACTGGTCGTCCGGAACGCTCCATATCTTTCAGGTCGAAATTACCGTCTTTGAAACGCAAAAACCATCGACAAGCTGTCCTTTCATTCATACCATATTCACCGTACATTTCGCAAATATCGCGAGCAGCTTTATTCCCTCGATTGAACGCGAACAGAAGGAGATGTCGAAAATGCTCACTTTCGTCTACTTGACATTCCATTTTGAAGGCTTGTAATCAAATAAAATAATATATGTAACGTAAAAGCAAACACAATATCTTGTACTATAGAGCCGAAAATTTTCTTTCGAATGACGTAACCTTTACCATTTTGTTTTACTTTTGGTGCTCATTTTTAATTTGAAAAAAAACGGACAAAACAACACCTAATATTATTTATTTATTTAATTGATTAACGACACAACAGTTTCTTTATATACAAATGAACATATGACAGGTTATACAAGTACTTAAAATTATTGAAAAAAAAATACAAAACTTTGTCTTAAACTAATAAATTACAAAGTCATTGTTTAAAATTATTTAATATTAATATGTATATTTAAGTTCAATACATGTGTGTACGTAGGTCATCCAGAAAGTAAAAAAACGTTTTGACATAACTAAATAAAAACTAAAGATATCAACAGAAAACTTTATTTACAAAATCACAGTACCTTACTCTATTTTTCAATGTAGTCGCCATAGCTGTCAAGGCACTTATTGTAACGTGGAACCAATTTTTCAATTCCGATGTTATACTCTTCTACCGCCAAAGATTTGAGCCAGGATGTCACTTCTTGTTTGAAGTCTTCATCGTTTGCTAACTGTTTTCCACCCAAAAATTCCTTTATTTTCGGGAATAAGTGAAAATCACTCGGTGCCAAGTCAGGGCTGTAAGGAGGATGTCCTAAAATTTCCCACTTAAGACATTGAAGTTCTCGCTGTGTTCGTGCTGATGCTTGAGGCCGCGCATTGTCATGAACCACCTTTTCCGACAACATTCCACGTCTCTTGTTTTGGATGGCGCGTCTAAGTCGTTGAAGAGTTTCACAATAGGCCTCTGAGTTTATTGTGTGTCCTCTTGGCATAAACTCCACGTGGATCAAACCCTTTCGGTCCCAAAAAAATTGTAGCCATCACTTTTCTGGTGTTGAGATTCGGTTTTTCTCTTCTACGTCTCTCGCTTGCTCTAAGTGTCAACTTCTCCGAGCCGTACTAATAATACATTACTTTATCAATTTAATATGGAGACTTTTTTTAATTTTGTTTCATCTGTGTCTTTGTAGTACTTATATATGATAATTATTCATTTAACTTTATTTTCTCTGTCTAGGGTACACAAATATCTTTTATCACAATATATAGCTTTCACTACCTCAACATCAATTCATCTTCTCGATTATTTAATTAATTCACGACATGCCTTTATTAGAGAAGACAGAGATACCAAATCTTCAATTTCTTATATCCTCACCAGCCACCACCTTCCTATTATTTCACTGTATTTATATTTTTTATATCAGTTTTAAATTTTCCAATAATAGTGGGGTTCGAATCCCGAGTAAGGGTATCCTTGAGAAGTCTGCAATCTGAACGGTATTATTTGGGCGTAACCTTCGATGTCGGACTCACATTTGCTAACCATGTCTCACGTTTGATATCGGACTGTTACAAACTACTCGGTTTTATAGTGAGAATATCAAGAGAATTTAACAGCACCGATATCCTCCGAAACTTATACAATTATCTAATTAGAACCAAATCAGAATATGCATCTACGGTTTGGGCTCCTCATCAGCTCAAATATAAAAACTATATAGAACAAATACAAAAATAAAATCCTCAGATATCTATGGTACAGAACAAAGGGCGATTACCCAAAATATGCTCACCATGCTGAACTTCTCACGGTGTGTAACTATAAAAGCCTCGAAAGAAGAAGGCAAGAATCCATTGCGATATTCCTAATAAAGGTTTTCCAAGGTTGCTTTAACTGTCCCGCGATTCTAGAAGCACTAAGTTTATATGTACCCAATAAATATAGCCGTGCAAGGAATCACCCTCTGTTCTACATACCAACTTACAGGACGAATATCATGGCTAAGCACTCAGTCACGCGTGGTATAGAGATATTGAACTAACTGAATGACACGGTTGATATATTCTCGGTACCGCCTAGCAGTATGAGAAGAATCCTGGCTGATATTATTCCTAACGAATAAGCTAACGCTAGAAGCAGACCCTCATTGTGTAACAGGGGAAATCCGTGCAAAGTGGATAAAAAAAATATCAATTCCGCCCTCATAAGCAAAACCGCAGCTAATGGCAAAAGTTAAATTTTGAGAAAACTGCACTTTTATCTTTTTCATTGTTGCTTAAAAATGTCGTGATTCATAAACAAAAAAGCAGTAAAAGGTGATTCATAAGCAAAAACGGAGCAAACGCATAGGCACCTGCTGTCTTTTTGCTTATGAATCACATTTTATTGTTTTTTGCTTAGAAAAACCTGGTATTTTGTAAAATTAAAAAAGACATGTCGATTTTTGTGTTGAAATAAATGTTTTTTTTATGGATTATGGTTCCGAATTTGTTATGAAATATTGCCTCATACTTAGTTAAATTTCTGTTTTTTACCCGTTAGCTGCGTTTTTGATTATGACGACAGAATTATCCTCTTATTATTATTATTGCAAAGAGTATGGATTTTAATTTTTTTAATATGTATGCTTGGACATTTCTCCTTGAATGTAAGAAGAGATCTACCATATATACACATATGTTTATAAACATAAACAAATTACTAACGGGAAAAATAGCAAATACTTAATTGATTCATATAATTTTGTATAATGTGCCGGATAATTATTTACGCCATCATGAATTAAGATTGTTTTTGGTGCCGTATTCACAAACTGAGTTCTTAACAGAATCACCACTCGCACACGGAATGACTTTGTTGAATGGATTATCTGATATCGATATCTTTAACATTTCGGTGGATAAATAGAGGATTAAACTCCTTATAAACTCTGTAGACATAACTGAGTCACTTCACAGGGAAGTATGATTAATATTGCTAATGTTGTCATTATGCTATATTTAGACTTAATAATTAAATTTGTTTCTTGTTATTTTATTTCATTGGATATCAAATATAAAATAAAATAAATAAATCATTTTTATTTAAAAAAAAAAACAAAATAAGGAGTTCATTTCAGATATCGTAAATGACGATTCCAGCATAGCTCTCGAGTTCAGGTTTAGCTTTATACGAAGACACGCTAAGTGGATATAATGTTTTTCCAAGAATCATATTGACTAAATGCATTGCAAAAAATGCATCCCAAAACCGGTCCTAGACAGGCAAAAAGAGAAACAGAACGAAGAACTGCAGTCAAACATAATTCAAAATCAAGGCCGGCGGAGCCGAGTTTTGCATTTGGCAGTGATCTCATTTTGGGAAAAATGCAATCGGTTGTTTGGGAGACCGATGAACAAAATTAATGTGTCGCCCAATTATTTTCATTGCATATATAATATAATATAATAATTCAGATGTATATTTACTTGGTATAATATTGTTCAGATTATCTTTATGTCGTATGATATTGATTCATATGCGAAATTAACCATAAACAAAATTACTTATTTAACTTTTAAAGGTTCTGGAACGAACATGTATCCAGAATGGCGGAATCAAGAGCCGTAAGAATGGCCAGGGACAGTATCCCCCATGCAAGCAGACCTCCAGGACGACCTACCAAAAGATGGAAAGACAGCTGGCAGTCGACGTCACAAGAGGGAAACAATGATGCAGGACCATAACAGGCCAAAGGCCTAAAATAAGAAGAAGAACTTTTAAATACAATCGTCGTTGCTGGACTTCGTAGTCGAGGATTCCCTCGCCATTCCAACGTCAATCTCGAGCGGCTCCTCCGCGTCCATCATGTCATCCTCTGTGAGAAAACCGCCCGATCCTAGATACGAACTCCCTCCCTCAGACGTCACAGGCAAATAGATCGTGCTCTAATATACATCTGAATTATTATATTATATTATATATGCAATGAAAATAATTGGGCGACACATTAATCACTTGGGAATGCTGACACATGTTTGCAGCACGCTGACTGTTTCTCGCATGTCTTGCTGTTCAAACGCCACTAGTCCGAGAACATATGACTCTCAATTTTTTCCATGATCCAGAGCCACCTGATCTGTCTTGTTTGTAATCAACTTCGTCACGGTGAAGTTGATTACAAACAAGCCATGAAGATGAAAACTGCAACGTTTTCGAAACGTCAGCATCATAAGCCAAACCACGCGGTATAACACTCCGAAAGTCCTTATAAAACGGACACTTTTTTTTTAGAATTTAAGAATTTTTAATAAAAAAATATTTATGTGAAATACCCATTAAAGAATAGTAGAACACAAAACAAAAAAGGGACAAAATAATAGAATACAGTAAAAGCGGGAACATGGATATTACAATTGTATGTATTTCAACACTTATTATTTAATGTATCAAAGGTTTCAGCCTTGACTTTGTGGAACTCCACATTACTCAATTTATTAAGCTCATATCAGTCTTTTTCCACATCCACGTTTCACTCTCATACATCAAAGTCTGTTATTTATATGTTGTTTATAGTTAAGGCATTAACGTTGTGGAGGTTTAAAGACATTGTAATTTATTTTTAACAAACACTGTTTGTTCCACTTTTTTGTGACGGTATAACCCTACCGGTTTCAAGGCTTTCACCTCATCTTCAGGGGAGCGCAAACAAGACTAAACGATTTATAATTAATCACGCGTTTCGACTTTAACTTTATGAAACCCCAAATAAGAATATATTACTTTCTTGTCTCACTAATTATACTAATCTCATTCCGCCTGCAGGGTCTCGGGATAGGATGTAGAAACACGTGTAGTGTTAATTAATTTAATTAGTAGAATACAAAAAGGGTAAATATTTTTAACTTAATTTCGCCAAGTTAGCTCATATAAGCGTGTTTTAAAACGATATAATGAAGTAAAATTAGCAACTTGACACGTGCTTTCACAGTTAATATGTTGAGCTACGTTTAACTCAAAATGTTTAATTTCTGTTTTCAAGTGTGAAACGTTTATGTCTCAACTGGGTCACGCCTTGAGGGTAAAGCGGAGCACTTAACGGTGTTCTGTCGTCTGAGAACACCCTAAAGGTTTGAACACAACGCTAAAGGGACGTAAAACGGAATATACGAGTACGTATGTCTATTGCGTAACTTTTCGTATTTATTACACATAATCGGTAGCAACGACTTGAAAAAGAGGGCATGGCAAATAATACATCTAGCTCAATACAAGGTAATTGGATAATACGAAGACAAGTTAATTAGATAATACGAACTTTCTTGATATTAAAATTCATTAATTATCTTAACTAGTTATTATTAATAATATTAGTATTACAATAATTTATATAGCGCCGTTTAGAGAGCAAACTCTCTTCAAAGGCGCTCTAACTCAGGACTATCCAATAGTATTAACGCTGTTCGCTTATCAGCGAAGATGAATGAAGTTATAAAACTCAAATCAAATACTGCATAAAAATATTTTAGTCTAAAGCAGGGGTCTCCAAACTGTTTAGCCTAAGGGCCACACTGACTCCTCCACTAAGTCCCAAGGGCCAAGACCTAGCTAGCTCATCATACCAACATACTGTAGTTTTGAATCACGCGCAAATTTTCGTATTGGCACTAGCCGGCGAGTGAGATACTCGTATATGAAGAATATATGAGCTCCATTGTGGATATGATAAGGTTCGCTGACGATATTGCTATGGTTGCTGAAAGTGAAGAGGAACTACAAGAGGCCTTAACAACTATGGAAAGCATTCTTCAAAATAACTACAGTATGAAGATAAATAAAGACAAAACAAAGCTGCTGACTGTAGGCCGAGCGCAACACCAGATGAGAATAGTGATGTCGGGTAAACCACTAAAGAACACCAAGGAGTTTGTCTACCTCGGGAGCAAAATAACATGGGACGGTCGGTCCAAGAGCGAGGTCGACAGCCGTATACATCAGGCTAGACTCGCATTTAATAAAAGGTCGAAAATAATAGAATCAAATAATATAGACCTAAAACTGAGAATACTCCTCATCAAGACCTATGTATGGAGTATCTTGATGTACGGCTGCGAGACATGGTGCCTATCCGAAAGAGATAGACGAAGACTACAGGCTTTTGAGATGTGGTCCTATAGAAGACTATTAGGAATTTCCTGGAGAGACCGCATCACGAATGAAGAGGTTCTCCAACGAATCGAAGGAGGAAGGCACCTGCTCAGGATCCTGTCCGAAAGGCGTGCAAGATGGATCGGTCATATAATACGACAAGAGGGCCTCTTGCATGCCATAATGGAGGGTATGACCGAGGGGACGAACTCTAGGGGACGCCCACGCCGAGAGTACCTGGAGGACCTGTTGGTGGACGTGCGCTGCTAAACATATACAGATTTAAAAAGAGCCGCACAGGACAGGGGGGAATGGAGGAGAAGAGTTGAAATTCCTGCAAACCAGTCTTAGGACTGCAAACACGGAGAGAGAGATAAACTCCATTATGTGAAAAAATAGGCATCATATACACTTTTTATTGAATTACTATTTTTGACCCAGAAAAGACATATATACCGAGCAGGTGTTTACGAAATCACTATAAAAAGGCTTTAAATACCTTAATTTATACCTTAACGTACGATTCTGTATAAAAAGTGTAATTTGTGTCAACTTTACTATAGTTGTCTCGGAGAGATATTGGATATAATATAAAACTAAACGAAATCGACCAAATATTGTATATATCTATAGTACTCAATATATCCACAAAATAAGATAATTTCACCATTGTAGCTATGTTAAGAAGAAATTTGTACCATTCTATGAAAAAATATGTATTTCATATATTTTTTTTTATTTTGAAGCTTTTGTAATATTTTTGACCCACAAAGACACATATACTGCGCATTGTTTACTAAATTACTGTAAAAAGGCTTCAAATGCCTTTATTGGAGCTTAACATACCATTTTGATTAAAATTATTAATTTGGGTATTTTTTGTTTTTGTTTCTGGGAGAAATTATAGGGAGAACTAACACTAGAAGGCAGACTATTCCAAGCCGCAAGACCAGCAATGGCAAAAGCTCGATCATAATGCCCCACCCTATTGGAATGATTTAGAACTAATTTATTAGATAGAAAAGATATCGATCTTAAAGTTCTACTTCTCTCTGTAGGAATATCTCGTTCTACTTCTCGCTGTAGGACGACCTCCATGGCCTGGTAGTAAGACTCTTGTCTGCCGATCCGGAGGTTGCGGGTTCGATCCCCGCTGGAATCCAGATTTTTTTTAAATGGAATTCCAGTCTGGTTTTCACGTAGGGTCCATTAAAACATATTTCTGGTTAGTTAGAAGAGATTGCAACATGGCAATAAACACGTCAAATGAAATAAATAAAAAAATATATATATCTCTCAGGCACACGTTCGAATTATACAACGTAGACATCCCATTAAGGCATTTAATAATACGAAATTTGAAAAAAATCCTTTCGCGACTCTGGCGTGTAGACGTTTTAGAAGTCGACCGATATGGTAATATTTTAGACTACCATATATCAGCCTAGCAGCTGCACTGAAAAAAGGCTGGAGTCAAGAAATTTGTGTAACAGGCAAACCAGGATAGTAGGAACCAGAATAATCCAGACGCGACACAAAAAATTAATTTATACGAGTTTTCATTTCCCGTCTTGAAAGATATCGACGTACAAATTCTAACTCTTGAAGACTAGAAACCAAAGTCTTTTTATTTTTCTTCTTTTAGGCCTGTTGGCCTATTATGGACCTGCATCATCGTTTCCCTCTTGTTACGTCGACTGCCAGCTGTCTTTCCATCTTTTGGGAGGTCGTCCTGGAGGTCTGCTCGCTTGGAGGATACTCTGTCCCTGGTCATTCTTACGGGTCTTGGTTCCGCCATTCTGGATACATGTTCGTTCCAGAACCTTCTTCTCTGTCGTCCCCATCTGACAATATCTTCAACTTCGCACATCCTTCGGATTTCTGTGTTTCGTACTCCCTCACGAAGGGTTTTGCCAGCGATACTCCTGAGTACCTTCATTTCGCTGGTTCGAAGGATATTTTTGGTTCTTGTACATAAGGAAACCAAAGTTATTGTATATTTATCACTATATATGATAAATAATGGTTCTCTAGTTTATGTAACGTGGATGTGGAAAAATACTAATAGGAGCTGAATAAATGCTATAGTAATGCATGTACTGAGAAAAATACAAAGGACGACAATGTATGAGAAACATCGGAATGAAGTGATTAGGGATGAATTTAAACTTAAGGCTAGTCAATGTGTTGAGTAAGGGGCTGTGCAGATGAGGCGTTTTACACGCGATTCGAGTAGCGCGTTTCGAATTACTCGTAATTAAGGTAAATTGATCTAGATTCGCGGTATTTATGAAATTTACGAACACGTATGTTTCTGTAACATGTCTTCTTCCTCCTAACTCGATCGCGCGGAGCAATCGCGGAGCGCGGATCAATTTACCTTAATTAATTCGAAACACGCTACTCGAATCGCGTGTAAAACGCCTCATCAGGACAGGGTCTAAGATGGAGAAGAGCACGTTGAGATGGTTTGGACATGTGGAACGAATGAATGGAGAAAGATAAACAAAACAGATTTATAGTGCAGATATGAGTGGGAGAGGAAGGTAAAGGAAAGTATGGTTGGATTAAGTTAATGATATTTTGAAAGAAAAAAAAACGAAGAAAAACAGAGAATTCGTAGGAATTATATGAGAAGGTTCATGATATATCCATAAGAGGCGAAGGATGTGTATCGAGATAGGAAAGATTATCGCTCTATCCTGTCTGCCTACCCCGACAGAGAAATGGTATGATGGTGTGTATGTACTCGTATGTGATAGATCAAAAAATATCCGAACTATTCTTAATTTTCATGATACCTATTATTCTAGTTAAGTTTTTTTCTTTAACTTAAAAAAGTCACAATTTGTAGACTACGATATAAAAGACGTGACTGATACGTACGGTCCGATATCTCAGGGAAAAGGTAAAAATAAAGTCGTTATTTGAGCTTAATGTATCTAGGATAAAAAAAATATGACTTGCAAAAGCTCTGGAGTGCGCGAATCGCCGACCAGGATTTTCCTATAATCCGTAGTACTTAATGAAAGCACACAATTATTGTATATTGGGTGTTAACATAAGTTGTGTCCGTTTTTTTTTTTCAATTGAAAAATGAGCACCCAAAGTAAAACAAAATGGTAAAGGTATACGTCATTCGAAAGAAAATTTTCTGCTCTACAAGATATATTGTTTGCTTTTACGTTACATATATTATTTTATTTGATTACAAGCCTTCAAAATGGAATGTCAAGTAGACGAAAGTAAGCATTTTCGACAGCTCCTTCTGTTCGCGTTCAATCGAGGGAATAAAGCTGCCAAAGCTGCTCGCGATATTTGCGAAGTGTACGGTGAAAATGCTATGAATGAAAGGACAGCTCGTCGATGGTTTTTGCGTTTCAAAGACGGTAATTTCGACCTGAAAGACATGGAGTGTTCCGGACGACCAGTGGACTTCGATGCGAATCGCTTATATGTTTTGTTAGTCGTTCTTCACTTATTCGTTATACATGTCCTTAATTTCTAGTCAGTAAAATAACGTGTTTCATTCCTGATTTTTCTTTTCATTTCCTCTCCACCATCCATTCCTTTTCTTTTGATTGATGATATCTCACTTCATATGAAAAATAACGTTCGAGTGATTGTCCGTCTTTGTGGGGTTCGTGGGTATGTGCTCACGTATGTGTTTATGGATTTCGTGGGGATGGATAGTCATTTGAATGATTTATGCGACCATGTAACTTGCTTCGTTTACTTTTGTCTGGTTGGTTGGAAGAGATTGCCGCCTGGCAATAAACCCGCAAGATTGTATTGCAATAAAAGTGTTAAATAAAAATAAATAAATGTCCAAACCATCTCAGCGTGATCTTCTTCATATTATTCAAATTCACATTCCCCCTTTAATCGCTTCATTCCGTATTATGTCATACAGTGTCACTGCACGTATTCGTCTCAAAGTACGCATTTTTACAGCTCATCTACGTATTTTTTTAGGACTACGTTTCACTCACATACAACCAAGTTGTCACCAAAATACTATTTTATCATTTTAGCAGATTTTGATACCGTTTGGTTTGAATATATATGATTTACTGCCTCATTAACTTGAAGAAAAGTAGAAAGTCAAAGAAATCGAAGAAGTTGTGTGGATGTAGAAGAGGCTAAAGATATTTGTCGACATATGAAAGTCTGATGCTTTGTCCTCTCTGCCGACCCCGACATAGGAAAGGTGTGATGGTACGTATGCATTGTAATAATAAGTATGCAAGTTGATACAGCGTTTATCTCTTGCGTTAGTTTATCTTCGTTCATTTGTTCCACGTTTCGAAACTATATCTATTGTAGGATATTTTAGGAATAAAAAAATACGGTTGATGATAAAAAGGTTGAAATATTGGGCGTGGTTATCGTTGAGAGAAAGTTATACCTATCGTGACGCATATTATAACACGAAATATTCGCGAATGATATAAGTACACGGGCAGATTTGATGGGGACGTTGTACTGACCTACGTCAAGCGAGAGCGCGTTGAGCCGTCGCGACGCTTTCATTCCGTGAGGGGTGGAGAGGGGCGGGGCGGCGCGGCGCTGGTGTGGGCATATCGATTGCGTAACACACATTCACAAGGCGGGCAGTGTGCGTACCACAATTACAGCGACTGAAAATGCCTAAGGTTATCTCCCTAATACTGACAGCCGAGATATACCATTATATCATCTTCTTCATTTTGTATAACATGAGAAAAGAAAAACACAAAATAAATATATTTTGTAAAATTAAGAAATAAATTTACATTATTTTAATATTACATTTCAAAATGAAATATGCTTGGAGATACTCGTACATGTCTGTCTTAAGACGGTATCGTATCGTATAATCAACTTGTAAAATATGCTCGGACATACTCGTACATGCCTGTCTTAAGGCGGTATCGTATCGTATAATCAACTTGTAAAATAGTATGCTTGGACATACTCGTATATGCCTGTCTTAAGACGGTATCGTATCGTATAATCAACTTGTAAAATATGCTTGGACATACTCCTTCATGCCTGTCTTAAGACGGTATCGTATAATCAACTTGTAAAATATGCTCGGACATACTCATACATGCCTGTCTTAAGACGGTATCGTATCGTATAATCAACTTGTAAAATATGCTTGGACATACTCCTTCATGCCTGTCTTAAGACGGTATCGTATAATCAACTTGTAAAATATGCTCGGACATACTCATACATGCCTGTCTTAAGACGGTATCGTATCGTATAATCAACTTGTAAAATATGCTTGGACATACTCCTTCATGCCTGTCTTAAGACGGTATCGTATAATCAATTTGTAAAATATGCTTGGACATACTC
This sequence comes from Odontocerum albicorne, assembly GCA_949825065.1. Classification (NCBI taxonomy): domain Eukaryota; kingdom Metazoa; phylum Arthropoda; class Insecta; order Trichoptera; family Odontoceridae; genus Odontocerum; species Odontocerum albicorne. Next base: position 38,449,344 of record OX463855.1, read on the forward strand.
GTACATGCCTGTCTTAAGACGGTATCGTATAATCAACTTGTAAAATATGCTTGGACATACTCCTTCATGCCTGTCTTAAGACGGTATCGTATAATCAATTTGTAAAATATGCTTGGACATACTCGTACATGCCTGTCTTAAGACGGTATCGTATAATCAACTTGTAAAATATGCTTGGACATACTCCTTCATGCCTGTCTTAAGACGGTATCGTATAATCAATTTGTAAAATATGCTTCGACATACTCGTACATGCCTGTCTTAAGACGGTATCTTACCGTATAATCAACTTGTAAATTATGCTTGGACATACTCGTACATGCCAGTCTTAAGACGGTATCGTATCGTACAATCAACTTGTAAAATATGCTTGGACATACAATGAATTACTTTGTTTTTCCACTAATTACATAAATCCCCGCTACGCATGTTTCTACATCCTATCCCGAAGTTCATTCCGCATAAAGAGCCTCGGGAAAAGAGGTAGAAACACGTGTAGCAGGGATTAATGTAATTATTGAAATAACCAAGTAATTTATTGTTCAACATTCTTATATGAAGTTCCACAAAGTTAAGGCCGAAATCTTTGATAAATCATTATATATGGACTAGTATAAAATAGTTTTTGCACGCATTGCAGTTTTCGATTGCCTTTTCCAACTTCCAGATTGCCAACATTTCGAGGACATTGGAGCCTTCATCCTCAACAGGACGTTATGAGAACATACCAAAATATCTGGTGAAGCGTCTTTTTCAGGGCATTGCTGAATCTGCGAAAATATTGTTATACACTGAGAAATTAATATGGCGGGGGTCTCATTTTTTTTCGGTCCATGGGTTGTGTTACTATGCAGAATCCTAGTATTTGTACATCACATATCAATTTGAGTGTGGTTATTGTATGTGCTATGTTAGCGAGATGTGAAGACTGTATTTTTATTGTATGTGCTATGTTATTTATTCCTTAAACTATAAAATTGTAAATCTCACTTATGTAACACATCGATCAGTAAGTCCCGGGACTAACTACTAAAACAACATTTGTTTGCCAAAATTCTTCTTTATTCATCAACGTAGTCTCCTTCAAGAGCGATACATTCATTCCAACGCTTTCCTAACTTTTCTATGCCAGCCGTGTAGAACGATTTTTCTTTAGTTTCAAAATAGGCGTTAGTTTCGGCAATCACTTCGGCAAAATACGGATGCCATAACCTTCCCGGCCGACTGTTGAGTTTTTGGTCGCTTCGGATGACTTTCACCGGCTGCTCTCCACTCAGCTGACTGCCGATTTGACTCCGGAGTATAGTGGTGGATCCAAGTTTCATCCATTGTCCCATACTGACGCAAAAACTCTTGTTTATTTCGCGTAAACAGTGCCAAACAGCGCTCTGAATCATCGATGCGTTGTTGTTTCTGTTCCAGTGTGAGCAAACGCGGCACCCATTTCGAGAAAAGCTTTTTCATGACCAAATGTTCATGCAATATAGTGTAAACACTACCAAATGATACCTTCAGGATGTCAGCTATCTCACGCAACTTTACTTGGCGATTTTCCATCACGATTTTGAGGGTTTTTTTTATGTTTTCTGGTGTAACATCCTCATCAGGATGACCAGAGCGTTCAGCATCATTTGTGTCTGAACGACCGCGTTTGAAATCAGCATACCACCGACAAATGGTTGTTTTCGACGGAGCAGAGCCCGGATAACACTTTTCAAGTCATCGCTGAGTTTGAACGGTATTTTTTCCCATTCAAAAGCAATGTTTTATCAAGACACGAAATTCGTTTTTTTTTTCATTGTTTTAAAACTAGCAAAAGTAGCGTCACTAAAACCACTGTTACTCAATGACACAATGTCGGAATGTCATGAAAGTTTGACACGTAACTTCTAAAGGTTGGTACTAACTGAGAATGGTATGGATTTTTTTATTAGAGGCGCCATCTGTCGGTTAGTCCCGGGACTTATTGATCGATGTGTTATAGATATTGTTTTTTTATGTTATTTTCGGTGATGAGAATATTCAATTGACACACGTGATAAGCTGGTCACTAAAACCACTGTAACTCAATGACACAATGTCGGAATTTCATGAAAGTTTGACACGTAACTTCTAAAGGTTGGTACTAACTGAGAATGGTATGGATTTTTTATTCGAGGCGCCATCTGTTGGTTAGTCCCGGGACTTATTGATCGATGTGTTAAAGATATTGTTTTTTTTTTATGTTCTTTTCGGTGATGAGAGTATTCAATTGACACGTGATAAGCTGGTTGACTGTAAAAGCTCTAGGACTCGACATACTAAGTCGACAATACATTATACTCCTATTGACTAAGATGGTAGTTTCATGTTGATATTAATATTTAAATTGGATATAACAAGACGTTAGCCCAATGAAGAACAATAGTCACTTGTCATCATTTTAATAATCGGTCATCTATAAAATATGGCATGCGTTGAATTTTAAACACTTCAAATATATTCAGTCACGCTGCAATAAATTTACAAGAAATTTCCAAACAAGTCAGATAAATCGTCGAGGTTGTATGTATGGATGTGGAAAGGGCTAAGCATGTATGTGTGCAGGGTGCCGAAAGTACGGCGTTGTCCTCTCTACCTACTTCGACAGGGAAATGGTGTGATGGTATGTATGTATTATTGATAGATTAAAAATATACATAAGTTGAGTGTAAGAATAGAAAGGTAGAGACTGCGGTTATTAGATAATGTACTTTCCCAAATCTGTGTTCAGAAAAAAAAACATATTTGGTAAGAAAACCGCAGAAAACTTACCAAGGGAAGACAAACTACTTTGTAGATCTTCCAATGTGGAACACGTTCGGTTTAAGGTGTAGTGTAGAATGTGTGGTGTTCATATACCATGATAAATTTTTATACGACCTTTCAAAAAGGTTTTTTTTTCAAGAAATTCCTAAATCTTAGAGGTAGACGATTCCACGATATAGGACCAGTAACGGCAATGGCTCTATTACAATACCCTACCATATGTATATTTACGGCTACAATCAAGTGTGCGTCTTAATCTCTTGCAAAATTGGCCTCCACTGATCTTGGTGCTGGAAAGATGTATTCCGAGGGACGTTGCCCTCTCATTTCAAACTTGGCATACAAACTCGCAGACGTTCTTCAACCTTTCTGTTCTGGGGTCATTTTGTAAGGCGATACTCTTCCATTCGAAGCACGTGTCTAAACTATAGAATATTTGCAATATTCATATATTTGGAGACTTAGGGATATTTGAACAGCTCGTATATCTCGAATAATAAACACATGAGAATAGAAAGTAAAGTCAGAATATACAAGACATGTGTGAGACCGATAGCCGATAGCCACCTACGGAATAGAGACCAGAGCAGACACATCTAGAACAAAATCTCTCCTGAGAACTTCGGAAATGAAAACACTGAGATGTATAACCGGAAACACACTAAGAGATAGAATCAGAAACATCGAAATAAGGAGAAAGAATGGTACGGAAGACATCGTCAGGTGGGGAAGACAACGAAGGCGATACTGGAACGAACATGTAAACAGAATGCAAGACGACAGACTTCCACGTGTCGCCCTTCAAGGGAACCCAGCCGGAAGAAGATTACCGGAAAGACCTCCGAAGAGATGGCGCGACAGCTGGCAGTCCATGTCACAAGAAGGGGAACAAGCGGAACAAACAGATCATGATCTATAGGAAGAGGAAGAAGAAAAAGAAGCATATCTCGAAAATGTGTTAATAGTTATGATATTTTAGGTTATGTATTGTATATGTCGTATGCAAAAGGGAAAGAATTATTGGCATGCGCAAATGACTAAACATAGTTTTTATGAGATCATTTAACCAAAGGCAAGACGAGTTTGGAGGAGCTGTCATAAATAAATAATTCAGAGGATGCACTCTTTCTGTTTTGGCGTGTGCATTCCAAATTAAATATTGAACCCGGCGACATAATGACATTGTGGTAAATATTCAGACATATGCCGATGGATGCATAAAGATAATATGCAAAACGGTATGCTAATATCAAGCAAGCCACGAGACGTCAAATAATAAAAACAGCGCTACGTTTTCAAGACGGCAAGTATCAGAAAAGGAAATAATATACGTGTATACATGACAATATACAAGACAGCAAGTATCAGAAAAGGAAATAATATACGTGTATACACGACAATACACAAGACAGCAAGTATCAGAAAAGGAAATAATACGTGTATACACGACAATACACAAGACAGCAAGTATCAGAAAAGGAAATAATATACGTGTATACACGACAATACACAAGACAGCAAGTATCAGAAAAGGAAATAATATACGTGTATACACGACAATACACAAGACAGCAAGTATCAGAAAAGGAAATAATATACGTATATACACGACAATACACAAGACAGCAAGTATCAGAAAAGGAAATAATATACGTGTATACACGACAATACACAAGACAGCAAGTATCAGAAAAGGAAATAATATACGTGTATACACGACAATACACAAGAATTTCAGCCACTTTTTGAACATTCTCTTCAATTCAAACTGCCAATTATGGTCCAGCCCGTTAATCATATTCAAAGCTCTCTCTACCATCGCGAAATCTTGCATACCGCTTAAAAATGTTCTTACGGTTAATCGCATCACTGCCATAAACAGTTTAAATCATTTCAAAAGTTTCTGCGGCATTTTAACCCAATTTAAAACAAAATTTAATGTTGGCACGTTGTTCCGTTTACGGGTGAGACTCAGAAGGTACTGTCAAACGTCATTACGAATGAACCAACGATGCCAGCAGCGCTTTGATTTTTTTACGGAAGATAGTCGGAATGTGTCGCTAGATAACTCATTTATTCATCCACAGATGGCGTTGGTGGTTACGCGAAAATAAAATCAATCGCCTTTCCCATTTGACATGCTATGTATTATAGAAACAAAATAAAAGAGTATATTACATTATGTATTATGAGATTTGATCTAATTACACAAAAAAGCTACTCAACTCAAATTAAAACAGCAATAAACAAAAAAAAATCAATAACAAATTTGAAAAGCACTTTAATCAAAACAGAATAACACTTATGTAGTCGTATAAAACAGAAAAGAACAAATGATACACGTGTAGGAAAAGAAAACAAAAGTTATCATTACAATATAATTTTTTATACGTCAGTTGAATGAACAGTCCATCCAAGGATGAGCGGAAACAATTACTTAATACTTGATAATTGTTACATCCACTTAAAAAATAATTAAAAATTGAAACTCCGTTTAATCCACTTGAAAAAATATATTTAACCCAACTAGTAACAGTTGTTTTAATTTAATCAACTAGTAACAGTTGTTTTAATTTAACCAACTAGTAACAGTTATTTTATTAAACTCACGTGACAACGCAGGTGAGGTGCACTTCAGGAACTTCACCAGAATTTCCTGTAAAGGTGGGGGTACATCAAGGATCGGTACTCAGTCCGCTACTGTTCATCTTAGTCATGGACTATTTAACTAACCAGGAAATGAACAGTCTCCTAAAGACCTTACAATTTGCAGACGATATCGTATTAATAAGTGAAAAACATGAAGACCTGCAAAATAGTCTGGAAAAGTGGAGAAGAATCTTGGAGGACAATGGATTGAGACTGAGCAGAAAGAAAAGAGAGTATCTGTACCTACCATTCGAAAACACAGATGCTGTCACTCCCGTAATGCAAATGGATGGAGAAACATTACCAAATTGTGACTCCTTTAAGTATCTTGGGTCACTCATCCATAGCGATGGAGGACGTGCAGCAGACGTAACACATAGAATTAGTGTGGGATGGATGAAGTTTAGATCAATTACGGGAGTTCTATGTGATCCGAAAATGACAGTAAAGTTAAAAGGAAAAGTATACCAAACGATTGTCAGACCCGCACTCCACTATGGCTCCGAAAGCTGGACGATGTATAACTCTTACTTTAGGCAACTAGAAACTGCTGAAATGCGCATGCTAAGATGGTCAGCTGGTGTGTCCCTAAGAGACAAAATAAAAAGCTAACGCATTCGTGGAAGCCTAGGTGTTACAGACATCAACAGCAAGATGGAGGAGAGGCGATTGAGATGGTATGGGCACGTTGGATGCAGAGTACCCGATCACATTGTGAACCAGGCAATCTCCATGGATCTTTCTCGAATAACAACCAGAGGAAGACCAAAGAATTCATGGGTGGTGCAAAAAAATAACCTGATGCAGAGGCACGGCCTAAAGGACGTAGTCCGGGACAGAATAGCATACAACCTGAGGACGAGGAGAGCTGACCCCAACAGTATTCGCAGACAGTGGGATGGAGACAGGGAGAAGTAACAGTTGTTTTAATTTATAATCAGATTTGAATAAACATGATTTTTCAGTGTTCTTCGGTAGCAGTTAAGACAGAATCATAATATAAATAGGCCAAAACCCGTACGGTTATCGCCAAAGAAAGAATACGAGAATTGAATTTTGAATACAAGAGAGCGAGAGAGGAATACTTCGAAACATATTGAAATTATACTGAACGAACCAGTGTAAAAGTGGACGATGCCAATTTATTTTGAATTGTAATTCATTTATTTCCTATTATATTGAACCTTATCAACGATTTAAATTGAACAACAGTAATGTTTATACACAAAACATCGTGTATAAAGAGATTTTTGACAATTAAATAATTCATCAATCAAGATGTACCTTTTTTATTTTAAACTTTAAACATTAATGAACCAAAAAAAATTACTTTGATCTTGCTCCATTCGGTATTTCAAAAATGTATAATTTGTTTTACATCTGTGAATATTTCACAGGTTTCACAGGTTGCAACTAGTAAGGAATTAAGCGATTAGAGATTAATGCTATGTTTACACGAGCTTAGTACTTGTCATTAGTGTTTCTCACTCGCACTTGTATCCACGTATAAACAAGCATATTAGTACTAAGCATTAGTAAATCTGGCAAGTGTAAGTGAATGGTAGGCCGGCTTATTTACTAAGCGACAAGCAGCTACCCCCACCACAATTCAAGTAAGCATTTGCCGCTTGCAGAATCGTCTAAACAACCGCGCCAAGTGTTTAGTGACAAATTGAAACGGCAAGTGAGCGCCCGTGTTCGTTCTTTTTTGGTATTTAAACACATTTCTCAAAACAAGGCGGTGACGGCGGTTGTCCATTCCGGACGGATGCCGTGCTACTAATACTATACCTCTTCCTAACACCAACGTGTAAACGACTTCTTCTCACCTGTCACTAAGCAGCTCAGTACAAACGATAAGTACTAAGCTCATGTAAACATGGCATAATGTAAACTGAAGGCGTTAAGTAAGATGAACAAGAGCACGTTGAGATGGTTTGGCCATGTGGAACAAATGAAAGAAGAAACGACTAAAAAAACAAAAATATATTGGAAATGTACGTGGAAGGCGTGTGAGAGGAAAACCAAGGAAAGTATGATTGGATTAAGTGAATGATATGTTTAAAGACGGAAACGTAGAAAGTCAGAGAAATCATAGAAGGTGTATGGATATAAATAAATAAAGGTTTATTGATAGCAACATAGTATGTACATAATAAATTTAGACACATTTCAAGAACACATTAAAAAAATAATACATTAAAAAAAAGAAGCTATCAAAAGGTCTGGGCTCATCTAATAACATCCCCCGGCCAAGATACACCCTACCGATATAGGGCGAGCCCAGCCACGGGGACACCAGATGTTTTTCAGCCCACACCCTTGAACACGTAGAACAAGAAGATAAAAAAAACACAGAAAATAAATAGATGTCAAAAAAAATACATTCAAGAGAGAAGACATTAAAAGGTCCGGGCTCATCCCACAAACATTCCCTCGACCGAGATACACCCCACCAATGTAGGGCGAGACCGACCGCAAGGGCATCGGGAGGCTTCCATCCCACACCCCCGCATATCTAGATTAAAGAATAAATAAAAAAAAACAAAAACGTATGGCAGAAAACAAAATATGGAGGAGGCTAAAGATGTGTGTCATGATAGGAATACCTAGCGCACTGTCCTCTCTGCCTACTCCGACAGGTAAATGGCGTGATATTACTGCACAACGACATTTCTCCTTAAGATAATTTATTAACTAGACTTGGCATCGTGAACCGGATCCGCCATAGAATTAATCATTTTCAAACCAAAAATTTTTTTTAAACGTACAACATACTCAGCTTTTATATTATTACCCATTCGATGACTTTATTTATTTATATTACAATTTTATTTAGTCAAATGTCTCTTTTTACGGCCGTTAATATAAAAAAATTAAGAGGAAAATAAAACAGTTTTCTCGGCACTCGATTAAACTAACCGCTTTGTAAGTATTCATTATATTTTATTGATCCAAGTTATTACAAATATAATTATTTTTCCTTATCCAAATGTCGATCAATATACTAAATAGTTTTTCAAGGTTTGACCAGATTCGTGGTCAACGTAATCTTTCAGCCAGCAACCCTCAATAAAGGTGCGGCACTGCAACGAAGAGACTGTCGCAAGTCTGTCGACCAGAATATTATACGAGGCGTATCCAGTAAGTAAGTGTACTGAGGCTCTCACGACCGGATGGATTTTATTTTCGACATGTTGGCTACACTTCCGTGTAGCCTGACCCTTCCCCTCCGCAACGAGACCGGTTCGAGGTCAGTACGTTGAGACGTGTCGACGCGACAACACGTTTCGTGAAAAATGTCAACCCAATCTCCCGCCAAGTGCGAAATTTTGTAAAAAGGCGAGTTTTTGAGGCGCTGCAAACTCCATGGAAATGAATTTCTCCGCTCCATCGTAACTGGAGATGAAACTTGGGTTGCACACTACACGCCTGAAACCAAAAGGCAGTCTCAACAGTGGCGTCACACCTCTTCACCCTCCGCCAAAAAGTTCAAAACCACAATTTCAGCCAAGAAAATCATGGCATCCGTGTTTTGGGACTGTCAAGGCATAATTTTAATTGAATATATGCCTCAAGGGGAGACCATCAACTCTGCAAGATACTGTGAGACCCTAAAAAAATTGCGGAGGGCGATTCAGAACAAGAGGAGAGGCATGCTGACAAAGGGAGTCTGCCTGTTGCACGACAATGCCAGACGGAACTGCTCGCCTCGTATAAATGGGATGTCCTGAACCATCCCGCGCATTCCCCTGACCTAGCACGTTCAGATTACTATCTCTTTACCTTCCTGAAGCTGCACATGGGTGGAAAAAGGTTTTCAACCGACGAGGATGTAAAGGAGGTGAAGAAGTGGACGGAGGGGTTGGCGGGAAACTACTTCGAGGAAGGCATCAAAAAGTTGATACCCCGCTTCACCACCTGCATTGAGAGGAATGGCGACTATGTCGAAAAATAGCTTACATATGTACTACGGTAACCACGTAATTTTTTTGTTTAAATAACAAAGATTGTAACCTACAAAAATTCAGTACACTTACTTTCTGGATATGCCTCGTATAATACATCATCTTCCTCATCTCATCTCTACACATTGCCTGCTCTTTGAACTTTCGGTTAAAAGATCTTGTATTTTTTTCTGCGTATAATTTTCCCAAACACTCGTACCTTTATAATTTTTTAATAAAATAAATAAAAATACAGTTATTTTTTATTTTGTATTCGTCACTGTTTTATTAACCTATCCCTTCCTGTGCTAAAAAAATACGCACGTTCCGGTGCTGTGTATTCAATACACATGTAAAAATGAGCTATTTAAAATCGGAAAAATAAGAATATTCATAGCCAATCGTTTAAATTGATTAATTAAGACAAAGATTTAATTGCTCTCCCTCTCCGTGGTTGCAGTCCTAAGACTGGTTTGCAGCAATTTGAACTCTTCTCCTCCATTCCCCCCTGTCCTGTGCGGCTCTTTTTAAATCTGTATATGTTGAGCAGCGCACGTCCACCAACAGGTCCTCCAGGTACTCTCGGCGTGGGCGTCCCCTAGAGTTTGTCCCCTCGGTCATACCCTCCATTATGGCATGCAAGAGGCCCTCTTGTCGTATTATATGACCGATCCATCTTGCACGCCTTTCGGACAGGATCCTGAGCAGGTGCCTTCCTCCTTCGATTCGTTGGAGAACCTCTTCATTTGTGATGCGGTCTCTCCAGGAAATTCCTAATAGTCTTCTATAGGACCACATCTCAAAAGCCTCTAGTCTTCGTCTATCTCTTTCGGATAGGCACCATGTCTCGCAGCCGTACATCAAGATACTCCATACATAGGTCTTGATGAAGAATATTCTCAGTTTTAGGTCTATATTATTTGATTCTATTATTTTAGGTCTATATTAATTGCTGAAATCATGAAAAAAAACATCGACCGATGTTCACAAAACGGGCGAAGAGACTACCTCAAACAAAAGCACGCTGGCTACTGAGCGAGTCAAGCGAACGAACTGAGATTCTATTTATTAAATTCCCATATACCGAAGTAGAGTGACGGTGAGACGTGAATAGCGTCGCTTCCTCACCCATAGCGGTTTTTTAGAATGAATATGACTACGTCACACACTGGCACACGTTTGATTGTATTGGTGAATTTATTCCCGATTTTTACAAAACATCTCTGATGTGGCCGATAAGTGCTAATTATTATTAATATTATTTTTTTCATTCAATGCGTAAATGTATTACGGAGGAATACCTAAAATCTGAACCCAGTATTTATTATATTTATAGAGATATTAAAGTTTTTAGAAGCAATGTGTACTAGTTACACATCACAGTAAATAAGATTAAGTAAGTTCATAAATGATAATATATAAATGAGATTAGTTAAGTAATAAATGTGTATATAGGTATAGCCTTGGCAAATATTTGTACCATATATTTATTACTTTGTTTAATACAAAAATGAAACAAACATATTTTCTAAGATTCAAGAAAAAAACTTATCTTTCTTCATCTGCTTGATGGTGTATAAAACATTATATCTGTATTAATATGTTTCAAGTTTACGTCATTATGGACGTTGAAGAACCATGAAACTCTCAGAATAAAACAAAATATCTCTACCATACATTCAAACAGAATTCTCCGCCACATTTTGATAATAAACATTTTCCCCCTACAACATTCACACAAATAAATATTTATCAAAATTAAAATAGGGTTCAATAGATTCAAACAAAAAACCACCTACAAATGACATCAATTATTCCACGAAAAATGGAAAATTTGTTTTCTATTTTCTATTTATTTTCAGAAAATTTCAAGCGAGCTATTGGATTTCACACTTATATTGAAAATGCGCATTGAATGTTATTAACAGACCTCAGCCACACAGGTAGGAGCCTCGCTTGATGCAACATAGCTCCAAGAGCTATGTTGCGTGTTAGGCGACATATCCTAGCGAACCAACGTACCGCATACTATCGCAGTGGCCACACTGCAAGCTTCGCGCCACGTTGCATGACGATTAGTCATCGAGTGAATCTCCTAGCGAGCAGACGTGTTGGTTAATTTAGAAGATTTTTTAATGACAGCTGTGTATAAAAGGGAGCCGTTGTGGAACACATCGAGTAAATTATAGCAAAATGTACCTGTAATAAAATCACTTTGGAATGAAGTTGCACAGGAAATAAATAAAGATGGTAAGTTGTAATGAAATTGGTTAGTTTTGAGAGTGACATCGTGTGTTGACTCAACCGCTCCCAACTGTCAAATGAATTTGTGCGTAGCACTTTGATGTGGCCTTCATGAAGTCACCTAGAATATGAATGACGTAAAACCTAGCTTAGCACCTAACGAAGCACTTTAGTGTGGCCTCGGTCTTAAGCATGTTTTTTTTTAATAACGATACGGTTGTTATACATAACATTGCTTTTTTTACTGTTGACTTTTGCTACGGTTGACGTTGCGCGGTTGTTATACGAGTACATAACATTAAGTGATCTGTTTGCCTTGTTCTCTATCACCACCCTTCTTTTAATGTGCCTTCGAACTCGCCCATCACACGTATGGTGTTCGACTCTGGACACAAATCACGAATTAAATGTTAAAAATCAGTATTAATTTAGATCAAACTATAACATATGGTCCAAATATATTAAATTTGTTATTAAGGAATAAGACCACTTCGTCACAGGTCTTGCCTAGTGTAGTGAATCTCTGTATACACGAAATGAAAGAATTGTTATGTACTTGCACTCGACGGTCTTTCCGTTATAACGTAATGTACTCATAAAATGTTATATTGTGGTTTGTAAAAAATCTTTTTTTTTAAAACTGAAAGTACGTGTAGTTGTGAATTATTTATATTTTACATGACAAAATATCAAATGCAATGAACGAATCACAATACGCCGGTATCGGTGGTCGAAATTATAGATGCTTGACTACCAATCCGGTGGTTATGGTTTCGATTCTCGATGGAACCCAGTCTGATTCTTTTAAATAAATTAATTTAACATATTTATAGTAAATTGGAAAAAAAAATATGACTTTAAGTGCGCCAGGTTAAACTGTAAACAATGGAAATAAAAAAAAATTAAAAAACAGAGAGGTTTAAAACAGTTGGATAAGGATTATTCCTAATGTTCTACTGCGTTGTTTGGATTAGAGTATTTACCCCACCAGATTGTGCAGTATACAACGAAATTGTAACAATACCATCAAGCCATTTACTTGTCATGGTAAGCAGGGAGAATAGTGGCCAATTTTCTTATCACAATTTTCAAACTTCATAAATTGTTACTATTTTTATATACGAGTATATCATCATTGTCAACCAGGGTCGATCCACTGCTGGATGAAGGTCTCCCCAAGTTGACTCCAAATAGTTCGGTTCTTTGCTCGTTGATGCCATGTGATGGTGCCATGCTTCCTGATTTCATCTATCCAGCGTACCTTCGGTATTTTTCTGGGCCTCTTTATGCCTCTTGTGTACCATTGGATTATTTCGGATGTCCATCGGGAGTCTGAAATTCTGGCTACGTGTCCTGCCCATTGCCACTTCATTCTTTTGCACACCTTTATAACGTCTTCTACCTTTGTTATATTGCGAATCCAGGTGTTTCGTTTACGGTCTCTTTTAGTATATCCCAACATGCATCTCTCCATGCCCCTTTGTACGGTCTGAAGCTTTTGTGTGTTCTTTACTGTGAGCGTCCATGTCTCGCAGCCATACGTAAGTACTGGAAGGATGCACTGGTTGTAAACCCTTCGCTTCAAGGATATTGGGAGATTACTTTTGAAGATGTTGTTCAAACGTCCAATTGAGCTCCACGCTAGTTTTGTCCTTCGTGCTATTTCCTCCGATATGCCACCTACAAAGGAAATAAGTTGGCCCAGATACACATATTCCTGGACAAGTTCTAGCGGCTTTCCATCTACGTTTATTAGTTTTGGGGTAGCAAAGCCGTTCATCATATATTTGGTTTTTAGAAACATTAATTTTTAAACCAACTCCTCTGCTGACCTCTGCCAATTCTTGCAGTTGGTGCACTGAAGATCATTCGGGTTTTGTGAGAATATAACGATATCGTCTGCAAATCTCAAATGGATCAGGTATTTTACATCAATCACCAAGCCTTTATTTTCCCATTCTAGTTGTTTAAATATGTATTCAAGTGTAGTTGTGAATAATTTTGGGGAAATAGTGTCTCCTTGACGAACTCCCTTACCGATTCGGAAGGTTTCCGAGGATTTGTGGAGATGTATTTTTGCTGTTGCATCCTTATAGATGTTATTGAACAACTGAATGTATGCTCTATTTTTATATACGAGTATATACTCGTATATACACTCGTATATCATGTGGCTCACCTTATTTATCAATACAATATTACAAAATGATCTAAAAATTAAAAAAAACAGATAGGAAAGACAAAACTAAACAAAAGGGCACAACAAGAAATAATTTCAAATAAAACATTAGTAAGGAAGTGAAAATGATTATAATAATATAAAATTTTAGCAAATACATAACTGATCCCACGACACTAGACCGTCCCCAGCCAGCTGCCCGCACCTAACCATATAACTTTAACATTAATGCGAAAATAATAGTGCAAAGTCAATATTTCATCAACTCGACAATCAGCCTAATTTTATACCTCGACAGACTATAAAAAATATATCTTATTACGGGGAATTCTTGAAAAGTCATAAACGAAAACAAATTAATATCGTCAGTTTAAATGGCAATAGCATTTTTTTTTTCAATGCCAACGACATGAAATTTAAATGAATACATAATATTTGTACGGTGTACGCGTTTTATGCACGAGTACAGTGTCATTAAAAGAACATTAGCAATCCTACTTTCCATTAAATTTTATTAATATATGAAGTTTGACTGATTGTATTATACTTAAAGTTTAAAAATAAAAACTATTTGAAATTTATTTTTATCAAACACTGTTTATTCCACTTTTTTGTAACGGTATAATCCTACCGGTTTCAAGGTGCACACCTCATCAAGACTAAATTCTGGTCGAACTGGTACCGATATACACGCTTCAACGGTTGGAGGCTGAGAGGTGAGGGAGGCATGGGACGATTTCGGCCAAGAGCGGAGAGATTTTTGGGATATAACTGTTCACCAGATGTTCGAATCGATGTACTGACTTAGAAACTTCTAGGGCCTCTAATCTGTCCAATTTATGTCCGTTACCACTGATATGCTAGAATTTGGCATCATCGATAGAAAAAGTATGGTTTTCACGGTGACAATGATTAGCCATTTCAGAATAAATTAGAGGATTTGTTAAGGCGGATTTGTGTTCACGAAATCTCTTTTCAAAAGATTTTCCTATCTTTCCTATATAGAAATTATCACAGTCAGCACATAAAAGTTTATACACACCACTGTTGCTAAGTATTCCATTTTTGCCTTTCCCATTAAATAAGAGTTTCCCGAGATTAAAATTAGTTTAAGAAGCTGGCTTTATGTGATTTGGAATATTTTTTATTATTTCGTATGATATGCTTTTTTTATAAATAGTACTTTGCTCCATTTATAGGTATGCGTATAGGTGTCGTTAAATATATAATATTTTATAAGTTTCTTTTACATAATAAAAACTAGCTTACACTCTCGTCAAACACTACCTGTATGACCCCTGTGCCCTAGACGATAAGTTAAGTTGGCCTGTCTTTCAATTAGGGGTTTGTAGGTTAGGTTCCCACTTGTACCCGATGTCTGTAAAGGATTCCAATCTGATTTTCGCTTAAAGGACTCTTTAAAATATATTTCTGATTGGTTAGAACAGATTATTACATGGCATTTACTCCACCACGTTGTACTGTATACAATGAAAGTACTAGGTAAGTCCAGAAAGTAAGTGTACTGAATTTTTGTAGGTTACAATTTTTTTTTATTTAAACAAAAAAATTACGTGGTTACCGTAGTACATATGTAAGCTATTTTTCGACATAGTCGCCATTCCTCTCAATGCAGGTGGTGAAGCGGGGTATCAACTTTTTGATGCCTTCCTCGAAGTAGTTTCCCGCCAGCCCCTCCGTCCACTTCTCCACCTCCTCCTTTACCTCCTCGTCGGTTGAAAACCTTTTTCCACCCATGTGCAGCTTCAGGGAAGTAAAGAGATAGTAATCTGAAGGTGCTAGGTCAGGGGAATGCGCTTGATGGTTCAGGACATCCCATTTAAACGAGGCGAGCAGTTCCTTCGTGGCGTTGGCCGTGTGTGGTCTGGCATTGTCGTGCAGCAGGCAGACTCCCTTTGTCAGCATGCCTCTCTTCTTGTTCTGAATCGCCCTCCGCAATTTTTTTAGGGTCTCACAGTATCTTGCAGAGTTGATGGTCTCCCCTTGAGGCATATATTCAATTAAAATTATGCCTTGACAGTCCCAAAACAATTTCGTCAATTTCGTCAGTCACAATTGAAGGTCTTCCGCTCCTCTGATCATCATGCACAGACGTACGACCGTTTTTAAACTCGCGACACCACTTCTACATACTCGTACGATTCATAGCTTTATCACCATATGCAGTTTTCACCTCATTATAAACCTCAACCGGAGATTTTCCCTTCCAAACGAGATAACGGACGACGCCCCGTATTTCGCACTTGGCGGGAGATTGTATTTACATTTTTCACGAAACGTGTTGTCGCGTCGACACTTCTCAACGTACTGACCTCGAACCGGTCTCGTTGCGGAGGGGAAGGGTCAGGCTACACGGAAGTGTAGCCAACATGTCGAAAAATAAAATCCATCCGGTCGAGAGAGCCTCAGTACACTTACTTTCTGGATACGCCTCGTATATTAAAAAAAATACTGATGTTATTTTCTTTATTGTGAAATTGCAATGATTTTTTGCAATTGGCAGTGTATTTTATACACAACCTGTTTCAATGTACTTAATTTGTGAAGATTGATTCACCCAAGTGGTGTGTTAATTTTGATTTTATTATTTTCAATTTACAACTGATTTTGACAGTTCAACGCAGGTAATTAATATTCGTATAAAGTACCCTACAAATATATAACTTAAGACAATTTGCGATTTTATTAGAAAACATTTAATACTCGATTATTCCTTTGTGTTCATTTTAAATTGTTTATAAATAAAATTTAAATACAATAATATTTTATAATTCAGTCCGTCGTGACATCTATGAATGACAGATATTTTATGACAGATGGTTTGTGCCTTAACTAATTTGTTTAGTCGCAATATTAATCGGTTTCTTTTATTTAGTTTTATTTATTCATATAACATCTAATCATCATAATATAAATAGACAAAAACCCGTACGACGGTTGTCGCCAAAGAAAGAATACGAGAATTGAATTTTGAATACAAGAGAGCGAGAGAGGAATACTTGGATTCTCTCCGAAAGTAATTCGAAATTTGAACCTCGGTGGGTCCGTCAAAACTATACTGAACGAATTTTAAATGCCTAGCTAACAATTTTTGAACCGGTGTAAAAGGGGACGATGCATGAATGATATATATAAACAAATTTTACATTTATGAATATATATTTTCATAAATGTAGAATTTGTTTTATTTCCGTGAATATTTCACGGGTTGCAACTAGTCCATTATAATTTGAACTACTCGTATTAAGATCCTTTATTACATACTTACATACTTTGATATATCCGTAATCGTACATATATGGTTTTTCTTTCTAAAGATTTATTTTTGTTTCTTTTTCTTCGATTTCAATAATTTACTGTCACTATGGACTTTTGAATTGAATAGTACGAGCAGTTTTTTGGGATGCGCGTGGGATAATTTTCATTGATTATCTTCAAAAAGGAAAAACAATCAACGGCGAGTATTATGCGAACTTATTGCAGCGTTCGAGTGATGAAATCAAGAAAAAACGGCCGCACTTGGCGAAAAAGAAAGTGCTGTTTCATCAAGACATTGCACCAGTTCACGCATCCGTTATCGCAGTGGCCAAAATCAATGAATTAAAGTTCGTCTTGCTTCCTCACGCACCCTATTCGCCAGATTTAGCCCCCTCGGATTATTTTATTTTTCCAAACTTGAAAAAATGGTTCGGTGGTAAAAGATTTGCCAACAATGAAGAGGTGGAATCTGCGGTTGATGGCTATTTTGAGGCGCTCGACGGTTCTCACTATAAACAGGGTATCGAAGCTATTGAACATCGCTGGGAAAAGTGTGTCGAGCTCAAAGGAGACTATGTTGAGAAATAAAAATATTTTTTCCCAAATTTTTTGTGTTTTCTTTGTTAGGTCGGGTACTTTTGGGACTACCCTCGTATATTATGTTCTGCAGATGCCTTATTGTGGCGGAGAAGGCTGCGCAAAGGTCTGCACTTTTGCAGGAAACCCTCTAATAAGCTTAACCTGCAGTCGTTTTAAAGTCAGCGGACCACGCAACCGGCGGAGGTGAATACCCGACAATAAAAGACGCCAATGCCAGCCAGATAGGTTCAGTAAACCAACAATGCCGAGTAATAGATTTGTTCAGTAAACCAAGGGCGGAACAGGGGGTCGATTCGTAATAGGGATGCTCTCGCGTTTCTCTAAGAACTTTATAACTGGGGAGCTCGTACATCGGGCCTTTTTTGCGTGTCGTGGAAGTCGTTTCGAGGAACGGACCGTCATTTGCTTCCATCGCTATACAGGCGGCCCTCGAATTTCGCACATAATTGGTTCCTGAAAATGTGTGCGAATGTTGAATGCTCGGAAGTAGAGGGATGTAGAAAAAACATCAAAAATTGTATTTTAAAATATTTACTTATCAAAAATATGGTATATTAAAAATATTTATCAATATACATAATTAAATTAACGAGGCGTGTTTAAGTGATTTCAGGTGTTTTATTTATAAACTTGTCAAGAATTAGTTGAATACCACCCTTTTTTTTCTTTTTCTTGATAAAGAGTTCTATAACACGCTGTGTCTTTCTCAATCGCCCTACGTACTTGAGATATACGTTCTCCATTGGGATAACATTCTTCCATGATAGTCAAAAATTTGTCAAGATGCACGAAGGATTCATTCATATTTTTTATTGTCAAAGTCTTGACGATTTTATCAGCTTCTTCTTCCTCACTTTCATTGTGTATTTCATTTAACTCTTGTTGCTCAATTAAGTATTCATTTGACAGAGGTACTGAGTGAGATTCAATCAACTCATTAAAATCTTCGTTGTTGACGTCCAAGTTTAGTACATTAATTAGGCTAACTATTTCATCTGTGATAGTTTCCGGAGTTTCTTCAGAATTTATAAAACCACTCATCATTTGTGGGCAAAATTGTTTCCAGGAACCTTTCATTGTTGACTCTTTTATTTCAGCCCACGAGTCTCCAATATTGTTTATTGCGTTCCATATATTACAGTTCTTCCAAAAAGTGGGAGCGACTGCATGGAAGCGAACAATTTTAGCATTATCGACAAAAATCTTTAAAAAAATTTGCGAAATAGCGAATTGTGCGAAAGTCGAGGGCCGCCTGTATACGACAATAACATCAAGGTGTTGTTTCTCGTCTATTCAGATCGTAAGCGAAACACAGTGGAGATCGCTTGGAGTGATATTGTACTCGTATATCAACGTAAACATATGAGAAAATGATGATAATGAACTTCACTTTCTCGGGCTATAGCTGACTCTGGTCGCTGAGAATCGTATCCTATTACGAGGTGATTTCAACGCCGAGTCTCCTCTGTGGTGTCCTGGGTTAGCTCCAACTTGTAATCGAGTAGAAGTGAATTGGTGGAGGCTTTTGTTGCTCGATATGATTTACGTGTAATGAACGACCCTGATAAAGCTTATTTTTTCCGCTTTTCAGGAACTCGACCATATAAATGTCACCATGCACAATGTTTCGTTGTTAAGATGTTCTTGTGGAGGAATCCTATATAGTGACCACCGTCAAATCAACTGTGTTTAAGGGACAGCACTGTGATTTGAGTTCCGATTTGAGATCTTCCCTTCTGCCTCATTATCTTCTATCTCATCAATTTAACACTGTGTCGCAATTGGCGTGTATTTGATGTCGATTTCAATGACTCTCCGTGGACGCTATTTCACCAAGTCCTGCAAAATCTAATATGTAACACAAACTGTCTCAAGCGAAGTGCCTTTGGTTCGGAAGTTCTGGATATTCTGTAAAGGAAATACCGAGCGGTCCACAGTTAATATAAATCCGAGATTAAAAAACACCACGGAAGAGGCATACGGGTTAGGTTTTACGATTTGGCCCCTAGGGCGTTTACCATAGAATCATCTCGACAAGAAAAAAGATCTCACCTTTTATGCGGAATAAAGGACCCTCTGACTGGTAGTATGATCAATACTATCAAGAACATGGCTTCTGCATTTCTTGGTGATTTTTTTCTCGAGATGACCCTTTCAACGACAGCGATAATCCTCTGTAGATGAGAACCCAGTCTCGAATTCCTCATTTGACGCTCAACTCACCATCGGCACTGATAAAATCAACAGTTATCGATACTTTTGATGACAACAAATCACTTGGGGTCAACCGTATTGATGTCTTTCCGATTAAGAAACTCTGGCTCCGGACCGACGTATACTTGACCGATCTAAACATTTTTCCTGAATGATGGAAGATAGGTCTATCGATATTTATCACAAAACGTTGCGAAAACCCCAAAATAGACCCGAAGGCCAATAGCCAATAGTAAAAAACTCGTCAGTGATAGACTCAATTCACCCTTTTTACAGAACTACCAATTGTCTCCTTTGTTAAGTCCACTACCCACATTTCCCCCGTTTGTTAAGTCCACTGCCCACATTTCCCCCGTTTGGTTTTAAAAGAGGAGTCGACTTGGCAACGATAGTTGTTGTCCCCTGTGGGAAGACAGACGGATTTAAATAATTTTCTTGTATCAGGGCGAGCGTCGGCTCCCAATGGGCGTATCCAAGCTATTTTACTACTCTTTTCATCTGGTCATAGAAGTTTAAATGACAAACTTTTCAGTGTAAATCTTATTATTCGTTCTATGGTAATTTTTGCGGCAATCAGGATCAACCCGCAGATCACATTTTGTCGTACAGCGATGACAATCGAGTCAATAATTTCCAAAGAGATCTACATTCAGTATTTCATCAGTTTATCACACACACACCCAGAGATGAGAAATATCAGAGTACCACGACGCTCTGCATTGAGCACACAATGAAAATAACTTAAATACTTTATACATTTAAAAGTAGATATTTTAAGTAGAAAGTAATATATTTTAAGTAGAACACTGCATTAAACACAAAATTAATACTAACTTCATCATATTCTTATAATTTCGTATAAGGATACGCATGGTTAAGAGATACAGGTAATTTGATGTTCGTGTTACGCCTGAATATATGCAATGATTTAGTATAAAGATACGCATGGTTAAGAGATACAGGTCATTTGATACTCGTGTTACGCCTGAATATAAGTAATTATTTGGTATAAAGATACGCATGGTTAAAAGATACAGGTCATTTGATTCTCGTGTTACGCCTGAATATATGTAATTATTTGATATAAAGATACGCATGGTTAAGAGATACATGTAATTTGATATTCGTGTTACGCCTGAATATATAAATAAATAAATAAATAAATAATAGGTTTATTGATAGCAACATAGTATGTACAGATTATATTTAAATAACACTTCTAAAACACATAAATTGCAGATAATACATTAAATACAGAAGCTATCAAAAGGTCTGGGCTCATCTAATAGCATCCCCTCGGCCAAGATACACCCCACCAATATAGGGCGAACCCAGCCACGGGGACACCAGATGTTTTTCAGCCCACACCCTTGAACACGTAGAACAAGAATATATAAAAAAATAAACACAGAAAATAAATAGATGACAAAAAAAAAACATTCAAGAAAGAAGACACTAAAAGCTCCGGGCTCATCCCACAAACATTCCCCCGGCCGAGATACACCCTACCAATGTAGGGCGAGCCCGACCGCAAGGGCATCAGGGGGCTTCCATCCCACACCCCCGCATATCTAGATTTAATAAGAAATAGGAAAAAAAAAAAGATATATGCAATTATTTGGTATAAAGATACGCATGGTTAAGAGATACAGGTAATTTGATTCTCGTGTTACGCCTGAATATATGCAATTATTTGCACGAATGTCACGTAAATAGTAAATTATCGAATTCAAAATCTTGCATACATATTGCATACCGTCGCATTATTTCCCTGTAGGGGTAGGCAGAGGGGACAGAGCACCAAACATTTATGTCTCGACACACATCTTTAGCATCTTCTACACCCATACACCTTCTCATACCGCTTCTACGTTTCCTTCTTTCAGAATATCATTCCCTTGTTCCAAACCATACTGTCCTTGGTCTACCTCCCACTTACATTTGCATAATACGTCTTTCTTCATTCATTCGTTTCACATGCTCAAACGATTTCAGCGTGGTTGATTATCCCTTCCCGGCATCATTTATATTCTGAATCCCAATAATGATCATTTATTTATTTTTTATCAACTGTGCATGGCACCTTACAACATTATTAACCCTTCCCTTACGGTGATAAAATTGAAACGCGCGCTCCGGTGTTGGGTAGTAAGTACGCGATCAAAAATTAGCGATTTTAAATCGGAAAAATAAGAACATTCATAGATAATCCCCTTAATTAATTATAATTGAAGTTAAAAATTATAATAATTGAGATTTATTTGCTGAAAACATTAAAAAACCATCTGGCAACGCTCACGGAACGGGCGTAGATCTAGTCTCGTTGCCAGCCCAACAGCTACTGCAGCGCGGCAGGGTTGGTGGCTAACCCGGGCGTGGCTTACACTTGCGAGGTCGAGACAATTGAGCTCCTCGCTATTCAGTGAAGTATGCAAAAGTGAGATGCGAATATAGTGTCGCGCTTCCCGCATACTCTTCACCTATCCTCAAGACCCAAGATCGAGGCACTCACAGCGTTTAAATGCGAATTTGTTTCCGATATTCACAAAATACTTACGATGTAGTCGATAAATTTTGATTATTATTAATATTATTTTTTAAATCAATGCGTAAATATATTATGAAGGAATACCTAAAATCTTAACCTTGTATTTATTATATTTATAGAGATATTGATGGTTATTAGAAGCAACGTGTAGAAGATACCCAACACAGGGAAGGAAAGGTTAAAAAAATAGTGCTTCGTTTATTACAAAACAGCTATCTTAAAATTAAAAAAAGGAAAAACAATTTAATAATACTAATTAAAAATACACAATTAAAATATAACATAAGTAAGCAAGTACTCAAGTCAAAATGATTTCAATAATATAAAAAATGTAACAATAAACACAGATGATTATACGATACAGGACCGTCTCGAATCAACTGACCGCACCTCACCACACCGAGTGTCGCCACTATTGACATTCATGCGGAAAAAATTGTACTGTAAAAAATCTACATTTTATAAATTCTAATAATAATAATAATAAAATGACAATTTATAAAGCGCTGTTTAGGCAGCAGACTTTCCACAAGGGAAAACTCGGGCATCGAACCCACAATTACTGGAAAATTACAAAAAAGAAAATAAAATTAGTGTAGGGATAGGAGAGTGGTAAAATACAGAAGTATGTTGGGCGTGTGTATGCAAAAATATATATACATAAACCATATGATAATTTCTATAGCGCCATTTACAGATCGAAATCTCTTAAGGCGCTTTATTGGTGAACAAAAGAACTTGACATGTGACGGGAATTGAAGCCACGCTGTCATTGATTTAATAAAACCAAAAGTATAGAGAGATACAAGATGCTGAGGTAAATATTTGAGAAAATATAACACCACTTTGCCTGGACTTATATGGAATGAGTTTTTTTTAGTAAATTTTAATAATTATGTATGGGAAAATTTAACAATGAATTACTTTGTTTTTCCACTAATTACAATACATAAATTCCCGCTACGCATGTTTCTATATCCTATCCCGAAGTTCATTCTGCATAAAGAGGCTCGGGAAAAGAGAGTAGACACACGTGTAGCAGGGATTAATGTAATTATTGAAATAACCAAGTAATTTATTGTTCAACATTCTTATATGAAGTTCCAATAAGTTAAGGCCGAAATCTTTGATAAGTAATTATATATGGATTAGTATAAAATTGGGGTTCCAATGGGTTGTAGGGCTACGATGGAATATGCTTGCCTGGAAAGTATACTTCTACAAAATGTCGTAATGCGCCACGTTGCAATGTCACAAGTAACACTTCTACCAAGTCCAACTCTTTAGCGTCCACGGGTGGTCTGGTCTCTCAGGCCCCGCGAACCCCGGGCAATGTGACCACAGGCATTTCCATCAGTGTCATAGCAGGTAGAGAGTGAACAAATGGGGAGTTTCCAGCGCCATAAAACTGGATGCACCCAGCTAAGGGAAGGTAACCTCAACAGAAAATCCTCCAGAGAAGGCAAGGGGAAACCACTCTGGATATCCCTCCACAGGAAATCACTATGGAAAGAAATCAAGCCACGGCCCCGAGTCCCGGGCGACCCTTAAATGGGTCAGAGGTGCTAAGAATCTCCCGGCTCGACAACTGGTATAAGGAGCGTTGGGGATCTTTTTCGGGCTGCCGGGGACAAAAATACCTACTCTCAGGCGATATTCAACGTTGGGGGGACCTGACATGACACTGAGAAGAAGAGAAGTATAAAATAGTTTTCGCACGCATTGCAGTTTTCGATTGCCTTTTCCAACTTCCAGATTGCCAACATTTCGAGGACATTGGAGCCTTCATCCTCAACAGGACGTTATGAGAACATACCAAAATATCTGATGATGCTCCTTTTCCAGGGCATTGCTTAATCTGCGAAAATATTGTTACACACTGAGAAATATTGTTACACACTGAGAAATATTGTTACACACTGAGAAATATTGTTACACACTGAGAAATGAACAATGGCGGGGAACTTATTTTCTTTTTGTCCGGTCGTTGTGTTATTATACAGAATTCCAAGTATTTGTATATCATATATCAATTTGAATGTAATTATTGTTTGGGGTATGTCAGCAAGATGTGAAGACTGTTATTTTTTTATATTTAATTCATTGAACTATAAAAATGCTTATCTCGCCAATATCTAGATTGTTGTTTTGTTGTTTATATTATTTTCAGTGATGTATCGGACGTGTGCCGCCACCCGTGTGTGTGTATGTGATATGATGAAAAGGACATCGTGTGTAGATCTGTATCATTAAACTTGTATGTTATAATCTAATGTTCCTGTGTTTGTTTATGTAAATGTTCATAATTCAAATGTTCCTGTATTTGTATTTGTAATTGTATATGTTAAATGCTATGTAATTCTATATTATATTGTAATAATGTGTAGAATTTACTATTAAATATGTATGCCTGTTTGACTCCGATCGTATACGCGACCGCATTGAAATTATGTGACTTGCGAAGCTGTGCGATCGGAGTAGGTCCGGATTCAGTCGGCGTAAGCATGGCTCAGACCCCGAAAGTTGTCGTAGTTCGCGGACAATGGGCGCTGCTTACGGCCGACTGACCATTAATATAGAAGGGACCCCAATTTTGTAAATTACTTCTCACTACTTACTACTTCTGACTTCTCACCGCTTCATTGAAATATATTCTCAGTAATACCGAATTTACCGTGTTTTTACTTGAGACCCGCTTCCCGATATCGACTGCCTGAGAGGAATCTCTCCCTGCTCTTCTTCTTCTGCTGGATCTTCGAAACGGAATTCGTTACCTCGATTCTTGGAGCGCGACGCGGCGACCAACAACCTATGATAGTCTTTGTACCTGTCCGGTACAAGTGATGAGAGCATTTAAATAATTGACACGTGTGATAAGGTGGTCGACTTGAAACAGAAACTCGTAGTTAGTCAGCTGGCAGGTCTACGGCATTGAGCATAGTATGTTAATTAAGCATGATCATGGAGGAGCAACAATACGTCTTTAACCTTTCCCTTCCTGTGCTAAAAAAATCCGCCCGTTCCAGTGTTGTGTATTCAATACACATATAAAAATGAGCGATTTGAAATCGGAAAAATAAGAATATTCATAGCCAATCGCTTAAATTAATTAAATTTGAAGTCAAAAGCGATAATAATTGAAATTTAATTGCTGACACAATGAAAAAAACCATCGGACGACGTTCACAAAACGGACAAAGCGACCACCTCTAACGAAAGCCGCCGACCTACTGAGCGAGAGAAGCGAGCGAACTGAGATTATATTTCTTACGTTCCCATATACCGAAGTAAAGTGAGAATGTGACGTGAAAAGCGTCGCTTCCTCTCCCATAGCGGTTTTTCAGAATGAATATACCTACGTCACACACTGGCACACGTTTGATTGTATTGGTGAATTTATTCCCGATTTTCACAAAATGTGTCCATGTGTCCGATAAGTGCTAATTATTATCAATATAATTTTTTTCATTCAATGCGTAAATGTATTACGGAGGAATATCTAAAATCTGAACCCAGTATTTATTATATTTATAGATATTTAAGTTTTTAGAAGCAATGCGTACTAGTTACACATCACAGGACAGGAAGGGTTGAACTCCTGCTATGTGATTATTGTATATTTCCTTGTCATGTTAAATACATTAATCGATTATCCTTCAGGATAAAAGCTGCATGCTTTTCGAAACATCGACGATTTTTCAAGCTAATCAAATCCTGTAAAACACCTGAAAACTAATGTATTTTCATCTAACAGAAACAACCGCAAAAATCTTCAAAATTTTATACACATTATTTATTTAACTGGCCGAATAATTTTCTCTATATAGAATTGAAGCATGCTAATTGGATTTTTTTTTTATAATAACCTTAATATCCATTACGTTCCCCTATTTCGATTTTTTTTTGCGAATTTGCGACAACACATCTTACGTCAGCATCATCAGCATCACCATGTCCTTGCCGCACCTTGGCACGATCAAAAGGGTTTCATTTCCTTTTACGTCATAATAATTAATATTTTCTTTACGTATTTTTTCTTTCATTTTGCCGTTCACCCGAGATGTTTTTATCGGCATTATACAACCAGAAATAAACAAAAAGAACATTTAAAATTTTAACACTTTTATAATAAATAAACATTAATAATTATCCCGTAATACATGAAATAATTAAAATTAGGAATTAAACATTTGTACATTAACCTGTACACCGCGTTAAAAATCAAATTCCACGAATCCTGTGCGCGGCACAATTTCGGCGTTTTTTAATTTCTAAGTGTAAACGCGTATTTTGTTTAGAACCACTGATATTTGATTACAACACCATGTAAACATGACATTCAAGTAATTTTCTGATAATAAATAAAAGTCATTACTCTTAAGGAGATTTGAAACTTGGATTGTCGTCAGATCACAACACGTTAAGGGGGTAATCTACTCTAGAGGCGTCAATTTCGGGCGTTTTTGTTTCAGACTAAATAAAAAAAAAACAAAAAATATCTTTAGTGTACACTTTTTACAGTTTGTTTATTGATGATTAGAGAATGTACAAAAAAAATTTGAAAAAGAAAAATTAAAATTCAAGATGTTATCAGCTACTATATTTTGTGAAAAAAGAAATGGGTGAGCTGGTCGACATGATTGGAACCCTTTCGTAAATCTGAAACAAAAATTATACACAGTTTCTTGATAAGAAATAATGTCGTTATAGTTGGTACCAAAGAAAAATTTAATCGTAAAATATTTCAATTTTATTACTCTTTTTAATAATTTTTTTATTTTTTTTTAAAGTAAAAGAAAATAGTTTTGAATTTTCCAAGGTAGGGACGATATAAAAACATTTATCGAAGTTTCATACCAAATTTGAAGGAATCGGTTAAATATGTAGAACTTGAGATTTTATGTCGACCAGGTCGAAAAAAGGAGTTTCGAGAAAAACGCGTTTAAAGTTTTGAGATTATTGTCCGAGTCATTCCGGTGCGGCGTAATTGCTGCCTCATTTATAGCTATAACTTCGTAAATATTGAAAATTTTAAAATTTCCTTTTGAGAACATATTCTTAAAGGTCTAAACTTCAAGAATATGCAAAAAAAAACCGTGTTTCAAATTAAGCGATTAAATTAAAATATAAGTATGAATATAACTCAAATTATTATAAAATCAATATTTTTACTATTTTAGGCTGTTTTAATATTTCAAGCTGTTAATTAATATTATTTAAGATTGTTCTTCCAATCCCTTATCGCATGCTCCATGTTGGGCGTCGTGGTCATCTGATATGTCTCGAACTCGGCGCACCACCTGTCTACATCCCTCCCGGTCATGGGGCATGTTGAATGCAGCGTTGAAAGAAAATCGAGTTAACTCCTTTATTCAATCCATCCATCTCATAGGACACCTTTCTCTTGTTCGCCTTCTCCCAAAATGTCCCCGTGATCACCAGCTTCTCCAGACTTTCATCATTATTTTTAACTAAGTGCCCAAAGTGTGTTATAATTATTTTTCTAATCTTTCGATAATCTTCAATCGTTAAGAGACGTTGGTGTGCCTTGCGGGCAAAGGGTCTTTCAAATTGAGCGGTTTTTTTAATTCTATTTTTTTTTAATTCTTGAATAAAGCACACAATTTGCTTTGATTTAAAAAACTTTTTACTGTTCATTGAAGTATAACGTATGACATTTAAACACAACAGACAATATCCGCCAAATGTCCACCTCTTGCAGCACCACAGATGTCCACTCTTTTGTCAAAACTTTCGATGACATTTTAGCATAATTGCGGTTCTAAATCACCAATAACGCGAATAATTTCGTCCTCCATCTCAGGAATTGATCGGGGGTCATTCTTATAGACCTGGCTTTTCACGTAACCCCAGAGAAAATAGTCTAACGGTGTCAGATCACATGATCTTGGTGGCCAATTAACATCACCGTTTCCGGAGATTACAATACATAAAATAATTCCCAATTTGAACGCGTTGTTGTATTGTATAATATAGGATTCCATTTTTATAAATGTCATACATTACACTTCTCAAATGTCACAAGACCCAGGCAAGTTCGCGACGCCATCTGTGTTTTATCCAAGAATTTAAAAAAAACACTCAAGTTGAAAGACCCTTTATATGGAGCATCTGCCTCCATCACTACATCTCGAAGGCTTAATCACGTTTGTTTCCTTCATTCTCATCGTTCATGTTTCCACTCCATAAAATTCTATGGAGAATACTAGAGACTTAACTAGAAGGGTTGTAGTTATTCTCATTATAAACCGATGGTGACGATGATGATGATTTGTTAGCGCCGATTAGCGACATCAACAGAGGGATTATTTCGCTGACGTCACTAATTTAGACAGCAACAACAGGACAATTACCTTCGGTGGAAACGCCAGTATGAATAGTTATATCAGGAAAAGTGCCTTTATTGACTCTGTTTATCTATATCCATCTATTGCATTTATATACGTGTAGGTATTTATTATACGGAAAATTTCACTCGACCAAAAGCTCAACAAAACTGTTAATCATGCCCAGGTGATATTCGCTCGAGATCCTAGAAAATCAATGTCAATAACAACTTATACACTAATCTTACCTCAATCTCTAACCCAAACCTTAGAAGTTAAAGCTAGACAATACTCTTTAAATAGGTGACTTGTCCGAAATGTCCTGTAAGAAGGGCAAGTGAATGACTCGCAACTTTATATAGGGCTATAATTAAGCTTAACCAGAAAGCTCAAATTGCCATTTATGGGGGGACGGGGGTTGTAGGCATACACTTACTTAAGGTCGTTAGTCCTAGATGTAAAAGGACAATAGAAGAACGTTACTGAAAGTTGTTGCAAAGGTCAATACTGCCATGAAGAATAAACTTATTTGAAAGTAAATCTTATGAATGTTTAATGTTATATTGATTTAGACATTAGAATGATAAACAATAAAAAGAAAAGGAATTTAATCCACAAATACGAGTATATTAATCCATTTTTTGACCAAAAATTACCAAAACCATGGAAAAAAAGGTTTGTACTATGCGTATCCAGAAAGTAAGTGTACTGAGGCTCTCACGACCGGATGAATTTTATTTTCGACATGTTGGCTACACTTCCGTGTAGCCTGACCCTTCCCCTCCGCAATGAGACCGGTTCGAGGTCAGTACGTTGAGAAGTGTCGACGCGACAGCACGTTTCGTGAAAAATGTCAATCCAATCTCCCGCCAAGTGCGAAATACGCGGCGTCATCCGTTATCTCGTTTGGAAGGGAAACCCTCCAGTTGAGGTTTATAATGAGGTGAAAACTGCATATGGTGATAAAGCTATGAATCGTACGAGTGTGTACAAGTGGTGTCGCGAGTTTAAAAACGGTCACGTCACACCTCTTTACCCTCCGCCAAAAAGTTCAAAACCACAATTTCAGCCAAGAAAATCATGGCATCCGTGTTTTGGGACTGTCAAGGCATAATTTTAATTTAATATATGCCTCAAGGGGAGACCATCAACTCTGCAAGATACTGTGAGACCCTAAAAAAATTGCGGAGGGCGATTCAGAACAAGAGGAGAGGCATGCTGACAAAGGGAGTCTGCCTGCTGCACGACAATGCCAGACCACACACGGCTAACGCCACGAAGGAACTGCTCACCTCGTTTAAATGGGATGTCCTGAAACATCCCGCGCATTCCCCTGACCTAGCACCTTCAGATTACTATCTCTTTACCTCCCTGAAGCTGCACATGGGTGGAAAAAGGTTTTCAACCGACGAGGAGGTAAAGGAGGAGGTGGAGAAGTGGACGGAGGGGTTGGCGGGAAACTACTTCGAGGAAGGCATCAAAAAGTTGATACCCCGCTTCACCACCTGCATTGAGAGGAATGGCGACTATGTCGAAAAATAGCTTACATATGTACTACAGTAACCACGTAATTTTTTTGTTTAAATAAAAAAAATTGTAACCTAAAAAAATTCAGTACACTTACTTTCTGGATATGCCTCGTATATATAATTAATTAATATATACATACACATGTATATATAAGTAAGAGCCAAAATAAGGATCAACATCAAAACTGAACGTCTCAAAGTGGTTGAGAAAAAGAAGAAAAAAAGAAGACAACGATCTACTTGCTAAAAATTAAAATGGATTCCAACTAGACCTTAAAAATCGATTTGAAATCCTCAGCGAACCACAGCTTCCGATTACAATAGAAGCAATAGCAGAACAGATAGTACAGAGTGCAACAAACTACGGCGGCTCATATTCCCAAAAAGAATCAAAATTGTCGCAGGAAACGTTAGATCTTATGAAACAAAGAAGAAAAATGATATCTACACAACCCGCTTCTGCATCACCATTTTTCTCAGAGATCAATAGAATGCTACGCAAAAATATTCGTAAAGATATCCGCGAATATAATACAAAAATGGTTCAAAGGACGATTGAGAATAGAAGAAGTCTCAAAAAGCTAAAGCAAAATATGTCTTTAGGAAAACGCCACATCATTGCACTTAAATTTTCTGATAATACCGTAACTAAACAACGAGACCTTATCCTGAAGAGAGCGGAAGAATTTTATAGAGAACTATATGCCGATACAGATACTGTAACTGTACCAGATACAAATCTGAATCTAGAAACAACTGAGGATGAAAATATCCCGATGATCTTGCCAGGAGAAATCAGATACCCAATCAACGGAATGAAATCCGGCAAGGCCACTGGTACCGACGGTTTGTCCATTGATGTCCTTAAACAAACAGGTCAAGAAGTGGATACCATCTTATCGACACTTTTCAACAAGTGTCTTCTAGAAAAAATACATTCCAGAAGATTGGAAATCTGCAACAGTAATATTTCTCCATAAGAAAGGCTATCAAGATCATCTTAAGAACTACCGTCCGATCAGCATGCTACCTACCCTATACAATTTTTTTACCAAGATCTTAACAAACCGACTCTCGAATACTTTTGACACGAACCAACCACGAGAACAAGCTGGATTCAGGAAGGGTTTCAGTACCATGGATCATATTCAAGTGTTGCGGGAAATAACAGAACGATGTGAGGAATACGAACTCCCTCTGTACCTAGCCTTTGTGGACTACGAAAAGGCATTTGACTCAGTTAAGAAAGTTGCCATACTAGAAGCTCTAAAGACACAAGGCATTGATAGAGTACTACGAGTACATATCAGCCTTAAGTTCCCATTCATCCCTTATTACTCCATTCCGAATTCTGTCATACAGTGTCATTCCATATATTCTTCTCAATGCACACATCTTTATAGTATTTATTCGAACCGGCGACCTTCCGCGCGGAAATTTAATGCATTACCGCGCGACTATAAACCTCACAAGGGGGTATCAATATAATTTTGAAATTTATAATTAAAAGAAAGGCCTATAAGTGCCTCAATCGCTTAAATTAAACCTTAAGAATAATTTCTTTACAAAAATGAAAAAACTTCGACGCGCTATTTTAACAAAAATAAATCAAGCATTTTTTCTACCAAGTAAAATTGATATTATTTTTAACAAAATAACACTTAATGCGTTCAAATTAAAGAGTGGAGGGGGTCGTAAAGCTCAACCCCTTCCTTCAAGAGAAACAGGTGCCAAGAGGTGGGGGTAAGGGCAGGGGATGGGGAGACAGATAATTTTATTTCACAGGCAAAGCGAGCTATAATAGAATATATTCCATTCGCGATTGTATTGGTAGCGGATACCAACGTAAACATCGTAAAGGCTATATTTGTGTAACTATGCGCAGTGCTTTCACAGAATTTATTTATTTTATGAAATAAAAAGTTGCATTACAATAAAAACAGTTTAGAAAAAAATAAATGAAAAATCACTAATTAAGTTTCTCGCTTTTAAGACTATTATTTATTTAATATTTTCATCCAAGGCAAAATAGAGGGTCGAAGAGGTGTTGGCAGGAGGCAAATCTCCTGGCTCCACAATATACGTGATTGGACTGGTATAAGGAACGTTGGGGATCTTTTCCGGGCTGCCGGGGACAAAGATGTCTACTCTCAGGTGATATTCAAGGTTGGGGGGACCTGACATGACACTGGGAAAAAGAAGAATCTTTTCACGAAAATGGAGATAGATCTAAAAACACGTGGTTTGAAAACACGTGGTTTGAAAACACGTAGATTAAAAACAGTAAACTTTTAAAAAAGGTGTATCCACGAATAATAGAAGATTGCGCCGAGAGGATGACGAGATATACGAAGAAAAACTAACAAAACACATATATAGTGCCAATTTTAATGTGGCGCGTGAAAGGAAGATCAAAGAAAGTAAGGTTGAATCAAGTTAATGATATCCTGAAAGAAGGAAACGTAGAAATACAGAGATGTTGTATGAGAAAGTGTATGGATGTAGAAGAGGCGAAGTATGTGTGTCGAGATAGAAAATTCTGGCGCTCTGACCTCTCTGCCTTCACCGATAGTTAAACGGCGTGATGGTATTTAGGTACGAGATATACGAACGTGAAGGAGGCAAAAGAAATACATCTGAATACTGACTTGAAACTAAGAGTTCTTTCAGTCGGTTTTGGTATTTAGGTACGAGATATACGAATGTGAAGGAGGCAAAAGAAATACATCTGAATACTGACTTGAAACTAAGGAGGCAAAAGAAATACATCTGAATACTGACTTGAAACTAAGAGTTCTTTCAGTCGGTTTTGAAAACATACCAATGATCGAGCTAGTCTAAGATTAGTTTGTAACTGGTTCCAGAGTCTCACTGCACGACGTAAAAAAAAAAGAGCGGAGAACTGGGAAAGCCAATAAACAATCTATTTTTGAACGTGACGCAAGTTCGTGATCGGAAAGACGCAAAATATTCTCGGCGAGATAAAAGGGCACGGCGGGACAGTTAAGGACACTATACAATAATGACAGCATGTGAATTTTGGGTCTGTTTCTCACATTCCACCAGTTTAGCTCCTCTGGTATGAATTTAAAGCCCTTTTAATCCCAGCATATTTTACATAAAATATGCGAAAATCCCAAGCATGTTTTAGCAAAACACAGTGGTTTATATTTTATTTTTTATCTCAGTTAATATTTAGTTTTAAACCCTAATTTTTTGTGTTTAACTCCCTGTAGTGTAGAGTGTAAAATAATAAGTAATTTTCATATTTCATAAAAAAAAAAATTTTTATTCAACATAAAAACTTATATGAAAACTTTGAGGCCGATGATCGGCCCCGTGGGATTTTTCGCATACACCAGTTGAGGGGCGATAATAGGCCCTGCGAGACTAAAAGGGTTAAACATAAACCTCAAACATTTTGAAGACACTGTACTTTGTCCAAATGTTCCTCCGATAACTAACTGTTTCAATGAAAACAGAATGATAAAGTTACTTTTAAAGCCTAAAATTAGTACCTCAAATACAGTATAATGCGATCCGCCACTGGAAACACGAACTTAATACACATCCCGTTCAGACGCGCCGGAAAGAGTGGGGATGATAAGGCGGAGTCGCGGAGGGGGGGGGGTGCAAGGGGAGGGGCACGTTTTCATGGCCGAACCCCCGTTTCCCTCAAACTAACAGACAAAAAAATGGACAATCAAAAACCCTGTTTCTTTTCGGCGCGTTTCTCCAAATTCACTAAAAAGAGACACAGCGATTATTTTCCAATGTCAAGGTAAAACCATATAGCCGTCGCAGTCGTTCAGGCTTTGAATAGTCACGTCAAAATGAAAAGCGACAGATCTAGTCAGGACGTTTAAAGGACTACGGCGCCCATGTGCAACACCAATCATTATGGGTTTGTGTCGTTAAAATTAGTTATTACTCGTAATAAACAAACCAGCGTTTCTTCCTAATTGTTTATTAACCGATTAACAGAAGTAACTGACGCTCAACTTTTTTTATTTAAAGTTTTACATTTTTATTCTTAATTTGATTAATATCAATAACATCGTGCAAAGAAGATGTAAATAAATACATTATTGGCAGATATTAATTCATCATATTAACCCTGAGAGCGCTACGAGAAAAAAATATAATTGTCTATCTAGTGCTGAGATATATTTACGATTTGGACGTTCGTGATAAATATTTATTTTAAACAACAAAAAAACAAATATTTTTACAACATAAATATATTTTAGAATATGTACCCTTGTATTCTAAATGAATGATATTCATTTAGAATACAAGGGTAGAACAAATTTCTTCCACTGCTATAGCAGTGCGCCGATCTCTCAGGGTTAAAACCTTTTGATTCTAAATACGAACCTCAAATTGATTAAGAGTCAAATATATTAAAAGACTAAGTAAAATCATATTCATTTAACCGCAAAACCAACGAAGAAATAAATAAAAAATGTTAAAAATATTAGAACCTTATGTATACAGAACAAATTATCAATTTTTGTTCATTTTATTTATTTATTTTATTTTACAGCATTCGAAATGTGGATGCACCGGAGAATGCTACGGATACCCTGGACGGATATGGTCAGCAACACAAAGGTTCTTCAAAGAGCCAAAGTTGATAGAGAGTTGCTGGCTAACATTAAAATCCGAAAGGTGTCTTACTTGGGTCATGTACTTAGAGGAGCAAAGTACAAATTACTGCACCTGATCATCCAAGGCAAAATAGAAGGCCGAAGAGGTGTTGGCAGGAGGCAAATCTCCTGGCTCCGCAACATACGTGATTGGACTGCCATAAGGGGCGTTGGAGATCTTTTTTGGGCTGCCGAGGACAAAGATGTCTACTCTCAAGTGATATTCAACGTTGGGGGACTTGACATGACACTGAAAAGAAGAAGATTTTATTTTTCATCAATGTTGGTGTACCATACATTGGTGATTTGATGCACCATTTGTATTTTGAATTACAAACAAACTTAAATGTCATATATATCATATATTTTCGTAAACAAATATTATTTTACTAACATCGTGATACAAAACAGAAAATCAGAATATACTCAAATATCCAAGAAGTTGGGTCAATTTTACTAATAAAATTTCAGAAAAGGTGGGAATGGGACCTTTTAAAAACTGCCTCAAAATAATAAGCAAGTAGATCTTTAAAAGTGAGATTCTGCAGATGTAAAATGTTATATTCAATTTAGGATCAAAACGACTTCCGTGGCGTTGTTTATAAGACGCCTATATTTCGGCCAAGCGGTTAGCAATAAAATGTGTAATACGGTTCTAAGTTTCATGTTAATAATCTCAATTGACGTAAAATAAATGTTTGTCGATGAAATTGATCGAACAGTAAAACAGGTTTATTGCTATAGGGCAATCATTACCATAGAAAAAAGTCTTATTTTCATTTAAAATCTCATAAACATATTTCTGGTTAGCTGGAGGAGATTGTCACATAGCAATAATCGTATAAGATTGTACTGTATACAAAGAAAGTGTTATACACGATTCGTTCGGGCGCTGCAATAGCTGCTAGACGTGATTTGTTTAGTATGAGTGGGTTCAAGTCCCGAGTTAGAGCGCCCTTGAGGAGAGTTTGTTCTCTAAACGGCGCTATATAAAGTTGTCCTTTGAATTGAACCAGAAATATGTTAAATAAACCTTAGGTAAAAACCATAAAATATTTCTTTAAAAAATGGGTACTAGCAAGAATCGAACCCACAACCCCCGATAATAATATAAATAAAAAAACAATTTACATTCTGCCGTTTAGAAAGTAAACTCTCCTCAAGGGCGCTCTAGGGACTTGTCTCGAACTCATTATTCTTCTTCTTCATGTGTCCTGCCGGGTCCCCCCGACGTTGACGATCACTTGGGAGAAACCTTGTCTGTCCTGGGTAGCACGGAACAGCTCCTCCACACCTCTCATCCCGGTCCATTCTCTAATGTTCCGAAGCCAGGAGTGCTGCCTTCTTCCAACTCCTCTACGACCCTCAATCTTCCCCTTTATGACAAGTTGTAGGATTGCATACTTTTCACCTCTCATTATGTGGCCAAAATATGAAGTCTTACGGAGCTTGATTGTTGTGAACAATTCTCTCTGTGTATTTGCTCTACGCAATACTTCAACGTTGCTAATCATGTCAGTCCAGGATATTCTTAGCATCCTTCGGTGGATCCACATTTCAAAAGCCTCCAAGCGGTTAATGATATTAACTTTGAGGGTCCATGCCTCGACACCATAAAGCAAAACTGACCACACATAACACTTGATCATTCTTTGTCTGAGCTTCAAATTTATATTATCGTTGCAGAGAAGATTTTTCATTTTATTAAAAGCTGCACGAGCTGCTTCTATTCTACATTTAATTTCTATATCGGGGTCCAGATTCTCAGTGATGATGCTGCCCAAGTACTTAAACTGCTTTACCCTTTCAATATTGACACCACCCAGCCGAAGATTTGCATTTGGATGACTTTCTCGACTGAAAATCATCAGCTTAGTTTTGCTGACATTAATGTTCAAACCATAATGCTCACCGGTGGAACTGATCCTATCCAAAAGCTGTTGAAGGTCTTCTATACCATCTGCCAGTAGAACCGTGTCATCAGCATATCTAATGTTATTGATGACTACACCGTTGACCTTGACGCCGATATCTATATCAGTCAGCGCCTGCTTGAAGACAAAGTCAGAGTACATGTTGAACAAAGTAGGTGAGAGTACACATCCTTGTCTAACTCCACGCTGAATGGGAATACTTTGTGAAGTGGTTCCATTTTCAAGTCTGATAACAGCGTTTTGGTCCCGGTACAGATTTTTAATCACTCTCACATCCTTATCATCTACATTACATCTTTGAAGCAATTTTATCAACTCTGTGTGTTTGACTCTGTCAAATGCTTTTTCATAATCAATAAAGCAACTATAAACATTTTTTCTTTGATCATGGCATTTCTGGAGTAAAACATTTATTGTAGTCAACGCTTCGCGGGTACCGAAGCCATTTCTGAACCCAAACTGGGTATCATCCAGGTCTTGCTCGCATTTCAGTCTTATTCTTGTATGTATAATCTTCAGAAATAGTTTAAGTATATGACTCATAAGGCTTATAAGACGATAGTCATTACATTTTCTTGGGTTTGGTTTTTTGGGTATAGTAATAAATAATGATGTTAACCAATCTTGGGGGATAATCCCTGTGTCATATATATTGTTAAATAGTTTGAGTAAGCAGTCAACATTATTTTCATTAATCAGCTTGATAACCTCCATGGAGATTTCGTCAGGTCCACCTGCCTTTCTGGTCTTTGAATTTTTAATAGCATGTAATAATTCCGATTTTAATATAGTAGGACCTTGATCACACTGTGGCATTTCAATGTCAATGCGAGAGTCTTTAAAGAGATTCTGAATATAATCTTCCCACTTCTTTTGAATGATTGAATCATCCAAAATTAGATTGTTTGAGTCATCTGTAAGGCATGATGGTCTCGGTTTACTATTAAGACCGGACAGTTCTTTTAGTTTCCTATGCAGATTAAATGCATCATGCATCTGGTCATACTGTTCTAACTCTTCGCATTGTTTTTTTATCCACTCTTCCTTGGCATTCCTGATCTCACGTTTTATAATCCTTTGGAGGTTCCTGTATTCATCACTATTGCGATTTTTGGTACTAACTACCCTACGCTGTTCCATTAAGTTTAATATGTGGTCTGTCATCCATTGCTTCTTACGAGTCAGTTTTTCAGATTTCAAATGCTTCTTACTTATATCCTGTATTGTGTTTTTAAAAATTTTCCATTGTTCTTCAACTGTACCACTGTTGACATTGTTAAGTTGTTGCAATTTATAATTCAGCTCGGATGACATTGTATCTTTGGTAAGTGGATCTTTCAGTTTCTCTGTGTTCAGTCCCGTTCTTTTGGTTTTCCTTGCAAGTACCTTCAACTTCAATCTGATGTCAATAACAAGTGGATTGTGATCCGATCCTATATCAGCACCAGGGTATGTTGTGGCACGTTTAATACTATTTCTGAAACGTTCTCCAATCAATGCATAGTCTATTTGGTTTCTGATAGGGTTGGGGATAGTTGGATTGTCCTGTGGGGATCTCCATGTGTAAAGTCTACGTTTAGGAAGTTTGTACCATGTGTTGACAACAACCATATTGTGTTCTTCACAGAACTCAAACATTCTGTCGCCTCTTTTATTGGAATCTCCTAGACCATAATCTCCAACTAAATGCGAACGGCGACCTTGTCCTATTTTCGCATTAAAGTCTCCAATTATAATATTGATGTCATCACTCTTGGTTGATTTCAGAATTTGTGCAATGCCTTCATAAAGTCTCTCAACTTCATCATCATATTTAGAGTCAGCTGTTGGTGCGTATACTTGTATGATATTTACATTGAAAGGTCTTGCTTCTAATTGTAGGATAATGATTCTATCCGATACAGGTATAAACTTTTTAACAAATCTAATATAGTCCATTGATACAAATATGCCAACCCCATTCCGGTGGTTTTCACTCATTATTAAGAGATGAAAAATATTACAAAATACATTTTTATGAGTGTTTAGCGGATGTCCTAGTAGGAAGTGCTGATGATGATGTTGTTGACATCGCTGTATTCGCTTTAGTCGAATTCTGTGTTCCTTTTCGTTCGGGGTCATCAATTTAGCGGAATGTTTGTAGTGATACGTCGTGATGATTTTGATTTGTTTTGTATTTAAAATAAAATACGTCGATTCAGGAATGCGAAAAAGTGAGAGTGAATAATCGATAAATAGTAAACAGCGATGAATGGTCAAGTGAATAATAATAAGTGCTCTTTATTTGTCAATAAGTAGGTATATATACAATTTCAGAACGGGGCGCGTGAATGCGTCCGCAGTATATCTTGATCTCACTCCTGTGCGTGCCGAGGTGGTCGCAGACGTTGCCAATGATATAGTGGGTAGAATATTTATTGCCGAAACGGTGAGACAACGCGATGCGTTCTCTTTCTACCGTGGAATGCGACGTAAATATTATTTTCGTGTAAACAATATTGACGTTCTGGTATGTGATCTTTGTACATATTCAAAGGTTGATTCAACGGTCGTTGACCGTGCATGTTGACAATATTTAGGGACGTCGGTATTCCCTACAAGTGTAAGGATAGGAAAGTACAAAGCAGTCAGTCATACCAACTCAATCACGAAAGTTGTCAACTATAATAAATGTAAAATAATTACTTTGATCTCTAATCGAATTATGCCGCAGGTTTAGTTGAGAAATTATTGGATCGATAAATTAAATCATCAAATTTAGTTGGATATCTTCTAACTAGAAAACTAACGATATATTACTACCTTGGTATTCCAGCGAATTATCGGCCTCGCGTCCTGTGCACACAATGGGCAAACACTTGACCTAGCCCGCGTGAAATTTGACGCATGCGCCCGCCCCGGTCGCAACACTGACCTGGGCCAATCTGTAGCCGGTTCGCCCGGGCACGGTTGCTGCGGCGGGCCGGGAGGGGCCGGTGGTACGGGCTGTGCGGGTGCACGCGCACCGGTCTCGTTGCTTTATTTTCCCCTCCCGGCCCACGCATTATGTATGTATAACAAAATTGAAAGCTACGCAAAATAACAGCAGCGCTACGGATGTGTGCGTAGCGCAAGTCTGCTGTCGCTACGCAGCGAGGACAGGGCGGGGGCGAAGATTATTTGAACATCGTACGGAAAAACAACATATTAGATAACAGGGATGGGAGATTTCGTTCTGTATTGAGGTAGGTTGGATACAATTCTGATTGAAAATATTCAAAAGGAGGTGGGTATGAAAAATACAGTTCTTTTTTTTTTGGCAAGTGTTTTACTTTATGAAAATGTTTCGGCTTATAATTTGCGGTACTTTATATTACAATATTTAATAATAAATTAATTTGTCATTATATTAATTAGATTGATCTTCTCGACACGTGTTTCTGTTATACTTCCTATATCGAGGCTCACTTCACATTGTATATTTTTGTTTTTATTTTTATTATTATGGTTATGTGCGGTGTATTATGGGATGAACATTTTTGGTATTTCTGGAGTGATGATGTGTGAGGAGTTTGATTTCGCATGTTTCCAGTTGTAATTGAGTGTCACTGTTTGTCAGGTTGATGAGAACGTGCAACGGGGTTTTGTTTTTGTGTAATCAAAAATCGGAAAGAAGTGTCGATTTATTTTTTCATGCTAAATATCCTCAGTGAGATACAGGCAAAAGCCTATTTTACTGGAGATACGACAAATGAAAGGCAACAAACCCAGATCCATTAAAATTGTAAGTCCAAATTAAATTACATGTTGTTTTTTCGCAAATTATGTATATTTCTTGTCATGTGTAATAATAAATAAATAAAAAATATTTGTTTGCCAAAATTCTTCTTTATTCATCAACATAGTCTCCTTCAAGAGCGATACATTCATTCCAACGTTTTCCTAACTTTATGAAACGTTTCGGCTTATAATTTGCGGTACTTTATATTACAATATTTAATAATAAATTAATTTGTCATTATATTAATTGGATTGATCTTCTCGACACGTGTTTCTGTTATACTTCCTATATCGAGGCTCATTCCACCTAAAGAGAGCCTCGATATCGGAAGTAAGTAACACGTGTAGCGGGGATTAATGCAATTACTGGAATAACAAAGTAATTTATTGTCGAATATTATAATATGGAGTTCCATAAAGTGAAAATCGAAACCTTTAATAAATCCCTACATATGGATTAGTAGAAAATGAAGTTTTCGGTTATTTTAGAAAATGGCCGACTTTTCGAGGGCGTTCCAGCCTTCATCATCAAGAAGATGCTATGAAATCATACTCGAATAACTAATATCGATCCTTAACATCGACTATCTTGTAAGCCAACCAAATCCGGCAATATTTCCAAGAACTATTTTCATATAAGGGAAACAGTCGCGATAACCCTCGAAAAGTAATTTAATATTGAATATGGATACATTCATACCATCACGCCGTCTCCCTATCACGGATGGCAGAAAATAAACAGCGTCAGACTTTTCTATCACGACACAAAAAAATATCACCACTTCTACATCCATACACTTTCTCATACATCTCCTACGATTCTCTGACTTTATACGTTTCCTTCTTTCAAAATATCATGCACTTAATTCAACCATTCTTTTACTCGGTCTTCCTCTGAGAGGCCTTCGACTCACATTTGCACTATATATTTGTTTTGTTATACTTGAGAAAATGTAGGATGGTCCCTGTGACATTTGAAATGTCATGTCTCAAAGGGATGGGGTAAAATCGTTTTTTTACAAATCGAATCGTTTTTTTATAAATCGAAAAATTGTTTTTCTCTAAACTGACGTTTTAATTCCTAATATTCATTATACTTACTTTCTAATTTATTGTATGATTTGCATCTATCTTTAAATAGGCCAAGATCCACTATGAACTAATACTAATTACGAACATTTAATTTTAGGTATAAAAAAATCGAAAATCCAATTATCGTATACCCCATCCCTAGCCAATGCAGACTAACGTAGTGACTTTTGACAAACGTCACCAAATATTATATGATTTTAACAAACTGCCACATTTTTGCTAATTTGTAACAAGATGTGTTAATTTGTCATTATTGTTAGTTTTATGTAATGTATTTACCTAAATAACTTACTATTTATTAGAATCGAGGCTTATATTAAAGTTGATAAAATAATTAAAATTACCGAACGTCGTTACAAGGTTGCATTGGGGCAAATTTGTGAACTGTCACAGGGACCATGCTACATGTTCTCAAGTATAGTCTATCTTTTTTTCATTCTTTCTACAAGCCCAAACCATCTCAGCGTGCTCTTTTTATCTTACTCAACATATCAGCATTAAGTTCACATTGATTCCTAATAATTTAATTCCGTATTCTGTCAAACATTGTCACCCAATGTATTCTTCTCAATGCACGCATTTTTTATATTTCTACAGAATTTATTCGGCTCTTGTCAGTCATTTTCCACGCCCATGTAATCCACAGTCACTACCTTCCTGCCCTTACGTCAAGTCTGTCAATAATGGTGAATTCGAATCCCGAGTTAGAGCGCCTTTGGGGAGAGTTTGCTCTCTAAACGGCGCTATATAAATTATCTTCTATTATTATTATAAACTGTCGCTTAGCTAAAATTCTAAGCATTTGACAACGCGATGTGATAAACACATTTATTTATTTAACACTTCATTGCAAATATAATCTGACGGGATTATTGCCAGGTAGCAATATCTTCCAACCAAACAGACAAAAGTTAATAAAGCAAATTTCATGGTCGCAAATAATATTCAAATAATTATTCAAATTTATGGACATATTAACATAACCTTCATTTCAGTATTTTAAGCTTCAAAACTTCAGTTAAAAGAAAGTTAAAAATCTGGACACTTGAACTCAGGTTAAGATTACGTAATGTTCTTTTTATTGTAATTTAAGACAATACGGATTTTACAATAAGATCCGCAGTGAGGCTCTGGAACCAATAGCTAACTATTTTGAGATTTTTTCAGTCACTGACATGTTTTAAAAAGCGACTGAAAAAACTCCTAACTGAAAGTTAGTAACGTAACGTGTTTCATTCCCGATTTTTCTTTCATCTACACCATCTTTTTCTTTCCAGTGTCATGTCAGGTCCCCCCAACGTTAAATATCACCTGAGAGTAGACATCTTTATCCCCGGCACCCCGAAAAAGATCTCCAACGCCCCTTATGCTAGTCCAATCACGTATATTGCGGAGCCAGGAGATTTTCTTCCTGCTAACACCTCTTCGACCCTCTATTTTATCTTGGATAATCAGGTGCAGCAATTTATACTTTGCTCCTCTGAGTACATGACCCGAGTAGGATACCTTTCGGATTTTAATATTAGTCAGCAAGTCTCTATCTACACCATCCCTTCTTTTTTCCTTTGATTAATAACATCTTACTTTTATTTTTACTATATATAATGTTTACGATATTTTTTAACGAAGGAATAATGATTTGAATATTTTTCACGACCAAATAATAACTTAATTTATATTTGTCTGTTTGTTTGGAAGAGATTGCCACCTGGCTATAGCCCCGCCAGATTATCTTACAATAAAGTGTTAAATACAATAAATAAATAGATAAGAACGCATTGAAATAGATTTGGAAACGACGTTGATCGATTGGTTTAAGTAACTTATTTTATGTCGTGGGAAATGCCGTTAGACTTTCAATATTAATAAATTATTTAAGAATAAATTTTAATCAATTATTTGCTTTGTTTTATTGTATTATTTCTATCTGAACTATAAATAGCGAAATATGAGTTCGGATTCGCAAAGAATAA
This sequence comes from Odontocerum albicorne, assembly GCA_949825065.1. NCBI lineage: Eukaryota > Metazoa > Arthropoda > Insecta > Trichoptera > Odontoceridae > Odontocerum > Odontocerum albicorne. The sequence goes on from OX463855.1 coordinate 38,493,074, forward strand.
GATCTAAATAAAAATATGAGTTCGGATTCTCAAAGAATAAGATCCAAATAAAACTATGAGTTCGGATTCTCAAAGAATGAGATCTAAATAAAAATATGAGTTCGGATTCTCAAAGAATAAGATCTCAATAAAAATATGAGTTCGGATTCTCAAAGAATAAGATCTCAATAAAAATATGAGTTCGGATTCTCAAAGAATAAGATCTAAATAAAAATATGAGTTCGGATTCTCAAAGAATAAGATCTAAATAAAAATATGAGTTCGGATTCGCAAAGAATAAGATCTTAATAAAAATATGAGTTCGGATTTGCAAAGAATAAGATCTAAATAAAAATATTCAATTAAAAAGTAAAATTTTATTTTCTATTGGCAAAAGTGAGGAACATTGGAGGCTTAAAATAAAGTAATTCTCAATTGTTTGGAGTGATAGCTGTATAGCTCTTCCGAGCATCTTTAGTAATAACACATCGATCAATAAGTCCCGGGACTGACTACTAAAACAATATTTGATGATGTATTTTCAAAGGCTAACGAAGAATTACGTGTAGTTAAAGAATGGATGGACTCAAATTTATTGACTTTAAATTCCCAAAAAAACGAAATACATCACATTTAGCATATCTACAAGAACTCAAGCACCTACAAATAAATACATAACACTGCACACTTCTTCACCCATGGCTGACTGTAGTTGTGTTTTTTTTTTTTAAAGGTTGATAGTATTAAGTACCTTGGAGTTTATGTTGATCAGTTCCTTCGTTGGGAGGTCCATATTGACACTTGAACTAGGATACATATACCGTATGATTCGAAATGTGCTCAGTGAAAATATTCTTAAAAGTGTATACTTCGCCTTATGTCAGTCAGCACTTTCCTACGGTATATCAATTTGGGGGGATGCACCTTAACCCAAAAAAACATATTGCAGGTTTCCCAAAAATTGATTGTGAAAATAATTAATAAACTTCCTGCCCGGTATCCCACGGCGGAGCTTTTCAGAGACTATCGGGTCCTGAACATAAAAAATATGCATCTCAAATCCATTCTCTGGCACTACCATCGAGATGAAGGGAAGATGCAGACTCAGCAGAGACACATGACACGCATGGCAACTAATGAAATGTTCACCATCCCTAGAGTTAAAACCTCTTTTGCCCAAAGGCAATATGCTTATTTGGCTCTCATGACATACAATGGCGTGCCGAATTCAATAAAGGTAAAGGAAGGAAAACCATTTAGACAGTCGATTGGAGCGTGGTTGTTATTGCGACAGGACTTTGAGTACTTGCGCTTTCAGGATGAATGACGTGTGGAAAAGATTTGTGTGGACTCTTGAGTGTGGGTTTCTTCTTGTTGTTTTAATTTTTGTTGTTTTGTATTTGTGTTTCTGTATATTTTTGTTTTTATTTTTATTATTATGATTGCGTGCGGTGTATTATGGGATGAACATTTTTGGTATTTCTGTAGTGATGATGTGTGAGGAGTTTGATTTCGCGTGATGTTTCCAGTTGTAATTGAGTGTCACTGTTTGTCAGGTTGATGAGAACGTGCAACGGGGTTTTGTTTTTGTGTAATCAAAATCGGAAGGAAATATCGATTTATTTTTTCATGCTAAATATCCTCAGTGAGATAAAGGCAAAAGCCTAGTTTACTGGAGATACGACAAATGAAAGGCAACAAACCCAGATCCATTAAAATTGTAAGTCCAAATTAAATTACCTGTTGTTTTTTCGCAAATTATGTATATTTCTTGTCATGTGTAATAATAAATATATAAAAAAATATTTGTTTGCCAAAATTCTTCTTTATTCATCAACATAGTCTCCTTCAAGGGCGATACATTCATTCCAACGCTTTCCTAACTTTTCTATGCCAGCCGTGTAGAACGATTTATCTTTGGTTTCAAAATAGGCGTTAGTTTCGGCAATCACTTCTTCATCGGAACCAAATCTCTTTCTCCAAACTCATAATTCCGCCGAGTGCTATAAAGAATAAGGGTATAATTGGCATCACCAGGAGAGGCAGAAAAAATAAAACTAATGAGATCGCGCAATGGCGAAGGTTACCGACATACTCGTATTGGTTCGAGTAACGTGACTGAAGCAATTACAGACCAAGAAGAAGTATTGGTTCGAGTAACGTGACTGAAGCAATTACAGACCAAGAAGACGTATTGGTTCGAGTAACGTGACTGAAGCAATTACAGACCAAGAAGAAGTATTGGTTCGAGTAACGTGACTGAAGCAATTACAGACCAATAAGACGTATTGGTTCGAGTAACGTGACTGAAGCAATTACAGACCAAGAAGACGCTGTAGGGAATACCTACGTCCCTAAATAAATTGTCAAACATACAGGGTCAACGACCGATGAATCAACCTCTGGACATCTACAATTGTCACATACTAGAAACGTCAACAATGTGTACTCGCAAATATAATTTACATCGCATTCCAAGGTAGAAAGAGAACACATCGCGTTGTCTCGCCGTTTTGACAAATAAAATATCCTACCCACTACACTGTTCGCAACGTCTGCATACGCCTTGTCATGCACAGGAGTGAGATGGGGATATACGGCTGACGCATTCACGCGCCCCGTTCTGAAAATCTATATATACCTACTTATCGTTGAATAAAGCGCACTTATTGTTAATCATTTGACTTGTTATTATTCACTTGACCATTCATCGCTGTTTACTATTTATCGATTATTCACTCTCACTTTTATCGCATTCCTGAATTTTGTATTTTATTTTAAATACAAACAAATCAAGATCATCACGACGTATCAAATTAAGCATCACGCTAAAACGCTCCAAAATCTGTTGAATTCGTGAAATCTCACATTTCAACGGCGCGTGATATAAAAGGACGCTAAGGAATAAAAGATAATGAAGACGTCGAAGGAAGGTCTTCATCTTGCAGTGGATAGGCGGCACCTAAAAGTGGCTAGGCGGCACCTAAACGTGGATAGGTGGCACCTAAAAGTGGCTAGGCGGCACCTAAACGTGGATAGGTGGCACCTAAAAGTGGATAGGCGGCACCGAAAAGTGGATAGGCGGCACCGAAAAGTGAATAGGCGGCACCTAAAAGACGTGATGATTGTGATAAGAAAAATGTAAACCACAGTTATTATGCTCATATCTCACGGTATATAAACAACGTGTGACTTGCCTCCAAATTTCAACAATTGAAAAATGTTACTCTAAAAAAAAAGTCGCATTAAGCTTTATTTAGTTGAAAATATATGACGGGAATCATTAAAAGGAAAAAAAAACTTTGCTGTAACCCCTGAGCAGAAAATAAAAAAACAGCAACCGCGTCGGACCAGTAATTTCCCATTTAAATGCGCCGTAATGGCATCATCAGCCGTTGAGTTACGAGTATTACCCACCGAGAGTACTCTGCATATTTAGGTGAAGCGAATATATAATAATCTCACTTGATTCGTTTTACTTTTCAGTTTCGAATGTGCCCAAGGCTATGACAGCAATACAAGTATAATCTGGATAACAGTATATACCAGGCATGGTCAAACCATGTCTCGCGAGGTCCATTTGTGTAACCATGGCATACAACGTGATGTCACATGGCATAACCTTTTAGAGATCAAATACTAATATAAACACAAGTGGATGAAGTTTAGATCAATGACGGGAGTTCTATGTGATCCGAAAATGCCAATAAAGTTAAAAGGAAAAGTATACCAAACGATTGTCAGACCCGCACTCCTCTATGGCTCCGAATGCTGGACGATGTATAACTCTTACTCTAGGCAACTAGAAACTGCTGAAATGCGCATGCTAAGATGGTCAGCTGGTGTGTCCCTAAGAGACAAAATAAAAAGCTCACGCATTCGTGTAAGCCTAGGTGTTACAGACATCAACAGTAAGATGGAGGAGATGCGATTGAGATGGTATGGGCACGTTAGATGCAGAGCACCCGATTATATTGTGAACCAGGCAATCTCCATGGATCTTCCTCGAATAATAACCAGAGGAAGACCAAAGAATTCATGGGTGGTGCAAAAAGATAACCTGATGCAGAGGCACGGTCTGGGGGACGTAATCCGGGACAGAAGAGCATACAACCTGAGGGCGAGGAGAGCTGACCCCAACAGTCTTCGCAGACAATGAGTTGGGATGGAGCCAGGGAGAAGAAGATACTAATATAGACACAGCTATAATAAATTATAGCCATATTTTTCCAGTCGATTGCAACACTTTGAACGTCTTAGGGTGCTGTGTGCCCTTTTTATGCCACAGCATGGACTCCTGCTTCGACTCACAATGATGAACCAAAGTTTCATCACAATTAACAATTCGGCTCAAAATCTCATCTTTGTTGTTTCTGCAGAGGTTCAAAAGCTGTCGAGAACATTCGACGCGTGGTTGTTTTTGAAGTAGCGTGAACATTCTGGGTACCCACCTTGACTTTAGACATGCCTCGATGCTGATAGAGAATATTCAAAATGGTTGTAGGTGATACTCCAACCATCTCTGCAAACTGTTCTACTTTTTGACGATGTTTGAAGAAGTGGCCTCAACAGGTCGTCTTGGTCGAAAGTCGTATTTAATCGATTCTCTCCCTTGCGTAAAAAGACTATGCCACTTGTAAACCATCGTTTTTCCACAGTTCCTGTAAACCGCTAACATCTTCTAAGTGTTTTTCCTTGTAACGTGAGAAACTTAATGACGGCGCGATACTAATTTTTTTCCATACTTGGGATGTTATTAACGTTTCACATACTCTTCCGTCGATATCTTAAACAATACTGTCAAAATTAGACTAAAACATGGTGAATATACTAATAATGAGTGATATTATCGGAACATGCGCATGCGCACTACTAACCCCTCCCTTAACCCCTTAATTCCGGCAATTTATTGACCTCCCCAAGTATATGAACAAACTTTACCAATAATGAATATTCATAAAAACCCAACGACATCAAGATTCACTAATACCTATTTGGAAGCGATATTAAGGATGTCAACAACAGACATGAAGCCTGACATCAAGATTCACTGATACCCATTTGGAAGTGATATTAACCACTGAGCAGTTTTGCCCGAGCGTGACTCGGGCACGACGTTTTTTCTATACTGACGAGCCCGAGTTTCGTTCGGGCAAATCTTGTTTCGACTTGGAAGTGTTTCTCCCAAGCGTCCGCGTCATTTGCCCAAACAACGCTTGGGAGAAACACTTCCAACTCGAAACAAGATTTGCCCGAACGAGACTCGGGCTCGTCAGTATAAAAAACCTTCGTACCCGAGTCACGCTCGGGCAAAACTGTCAAGTGGTTAAGGATGTCAACCACAGGCATGAAGCCTGATATCAAGATTCACTGATACCCATTTGGAAGTGATATTAACCACTGGAAAGTTTTGCCCGAGCGTGACTCGGGCACGAAGTTTTTTTTTTTTATGCTGACGAGCTCGAGTCTCGTTCGGGCAAATCTTGCTTCGACTTGGAAGTGTTTCTCCCAAGCGTCGTTTGGGCAAACGACGTGGACGCTTGGGAGAAACACTTCCAAGTCGAAGCAAGATTTGCCCGAACGAGACTCGGGCTCGTCAGCATAAAAAAAACTTCGTGCCCGAGTCACGCTCGGGCAAAACTGTCAAGTGGTTAAGAATGTCAACAACAGGCATGAAGCCTGATATCAAGATTCACTGATACCCATTTGGACGTGATATTAACCACTGGACAGTTTTGCCCGAGCGTGACTCGGGCAAAACTGTCAAGTGGTTAAGGATGTCAACAACAGGCATGCAGCCTGACATGAAAAATTGATGAATAATACAAAGCAGCCTCATTTTTCACACTGATCATTTTCAAGCAATTGTAATTGATTTATATAAAATTACTCACGGCGAATATTGGTAGGAAAATCGAGGGTTGACTGAGAACCGGCACCTGTCTCGGTTACAAAACATCCACGAATGGAAAACTATCCGGAAAGTTGAAAAAGAGTTCTGTATAGCCGCAGTCAGAATATTTGCTCTAGACTCTCTCGAGTATTGATTGACCAATGTCAAAGGGAGCAGACAATATCAATGGAAATTAGTTGTGAGCAAATCGCTGTCTTCTTCTTATTTTAGGCATGTTGGCCTGTTATGGTCCAGCTTCATTGTTTCCCTCTTGTGACGTCGACTGGCAACTGTCTTACCATCTTTTGGGAGGTCGTCCGGGAGGTCTGCTCGCTTGGGGGATACTGTCCCTGGCCATTCTTACGGCTCTTGGTTCCGCCATTCTGGATACGTGTTCGTTCCAGAACCTTATTCTCTGTCATCCCATCTGACAATATCTTCAACTTCGCACGTCCTTCGGATTTCTGTGTTTCGTACTCTATCACGAAGGGTTTTACCAGCGATACTCCTGAGTACCTTCATTTCGCTGGTTCGAAGGAGATTTTTGGTTCTGACAGTGTCGGCTCTGAACTCTATGATGTATGTCATTATGGGGCGGACACAGGTCTTGTATATCCTCACCATGCTTTGGATGTTCATATATCGCAGACAATATGATCAAATATGTCTTATTGATAGCATAGCGATCACCTATCGTCATCTTACTCTCAACGGATAGTTATTTTTGATATCACTGTAGCAAATTTCTGATTGTAAAAACTTAATTTCGATATATTCGTAGTACATATAAACCACTTCAATCAAGTCCGCCTCTGACCCCGATGACTGAAATTTGACTAAAAACCAAGACTCAGGATGGATTGAAATTTGACTAAAAATCAAGTTAAAAAGTACTTTCAGTTTACTTACTTTACATTTTAAACATATACATATTGAAAATATTTTAAATTCTACTTACATACATTTTGTCTGAACCATAGAACAGGAAATGGAAAATAAATACACCGCTTACCTAGAACAATAAACAATAAGAAATATTAAAAATGTAATTTAACAAAAGATATCCATAAAAAAGCAAGTCGTATGTTACGACACAATCAGAATAATAATAACTCGAAATATTTCAAATCACTAGTAGACGATTGCTCAGTAAATCGTTTCAAAAATATTCATTCTAGAATCGTAAATATTCATTCTTGAATGGTAAATATTCATCCTAGAATGATAAATATTCATTCCAGAATGGTAAATATTCATTCTAGAATGGTAAAAACTGTAAAATAAAATCTTTATTGAAGCGGCGAATGAAATGGAAATCTCAAAAGGGTAACCTTTTCAGAGGTTAACAATTATTCAATTCTTTATTTTATAAACCTAAAAAAAACTTAAATTATATATTATTTATAGATAAGGCATTATGGAACATTGTGGAGAATTAAAGACATCGTAATTTATTTTATCAAACACTGTTTATTCCACTTTTTGTAACGGTATAACCCTACCGGTTTCATATACCGTTATAAAAAGTGGAATAAACAGTGTTTGATAAAACAAATTACAAACTTAAATCATAGTATAAATAGGCCAAAACCGGTACAATGGTTGTCGTCGAAGAAAGAATACGAGAATTGAATTTTGAATACGAGAGAGCGAGAGAGGAATACTTGGATTCTCTCCGAAAGTAATTCGAAATTTGAATCTCGGTGGGTCCGTGATACTGAACGAATTTTAAATACCTAGCTAACAATTTTTGAACCGGTGTAAAAGGGGACGATGTAAAAATGATATATATAAACAAATTTTACATTTATGAATATATATTTTCATAAATGTAGAATTTGTTTTACTTCCGTGAATATTTCACGGGTTGCAACCAGTTATGTTGAATAGGCGAAAAAATTAATACAACATTCGAGTATGTATTCATAATAATAACATATTTATTCCAGATTTTAATATACAGTAACGGTCACAGAAATATTGCGTCACCTAATTTTTGGAGGTTTTTTTTGAAATTGCGTTAAGTGTAAATTTAATCAACGACCTTTTTTAAATAAGATTTCATAAAATCGAATCGCCTTTTCTCGTGTTTGGTATTTTTTATTGAAAATGAGAAAATATTTAAAAATGGAATAAACGATTTCAAAATTTAAAAAAAAAAGACAAACTGTTTTAAACACATTTATTTTTTTGTAGAAATTCAATAAACATTATACTTAAATACCAAATTATATATTTTTTTTATATTTTGTGGCCCCCCTCCTTTGGCTTTGATGACGGCAGCAATTCGAGGCCACATTGATAAAATAAAATTTCGAATAATTGTATCCAAAATCTCTTCATCCCACATATGTACTTTCTAGAGCTTCCTTCAGCTCTTTCGCTGTCTGAAGTTTCAATCTTTGTATTCTAACCCCAAGTATTTATTGCCCACAAGTTTTCTATTGGGTTTAAATCAAATTTATTCCCAAGCTACGGAAAAGACAAAATTCCCATATTTTCTTTAAAATTGGTTACCTAAAAAAAGTAATAATTTTTTTTATTTAATAAATCGACTACATACAGACATATCAATGAATATTTAAAATGAAAAAATACCCTTCTGGCACGATGGCAGGGAGCAAAGTCGTCTTGAAAAATATACCTGTCTGTCTCCGAAAGGTGTTGTTCTATGAATGGCAGCAAATAATTATTTAAAATGAGTTCATAGTAAAAATTGGGTGATACAATTTCTGTGACCGCTACTGTAAATAGAGCGCAGACTTATGAGTTAACATATAGACGCTGAGCAATTAAGAAATATATTAAGAAATAGTCCCTTGAATGAAGTTTAGATCAATGACGGGAGTTCTATGTGATCCGAAAATGACAGTAAAGTTAAAAGGGAAAGTATACCAAACGATTGTCAGACCCGCACTCCTCTATGGCTCCGAATGCTGGACGATGTATAAATCTTACTCTAGGCAACTAGAAACTGCTGAAATGCGTATGATAAGATGGTCAGCTGGTGTGTCCCTAAAAAACAAAATAAGAAGCTCACGCATTCATTGAAGCTTGGGTGTTACAGACATCAACAGCAAGATGGAGGAGAGGCGATTGAGATGGTATGGGCACGTTGGACGCAGAGCACCCGATCACATTGTGAACCAGGCAATCTCCATGTATCTTCCTCGAATAACAACCAGAGGAAGGCCAAAGAATTTATGGGTGGTGCAAAAAGATAACCTGATGCAGAGGCACGGCCTGGGGGACGTAGTCCGGGACAGAAGAGCATACAACCTGAGGACGAGGAGAGCTGACCCCAACAGTCTTCGCAGACAATGAGTTGGGATGGAGCCAGGGAGAAGATTAAGAAATAGTCCCTACACACTAACGTCTAGCTGGAGAATATACCATCTTTCACTCGGTTAAGGCGAAGAAAAGTATCCCGGATCACCTCTTTGGTGGCACGTGTTATTATTGTCTCTCATGATTACCGTTTGATGCCTCAATAGGGTCAAAGGCCATACGTTCTACATTCTACGAAAATGACAAATGCGCTACAGTAGCGCGAATGGCCAAATATGATTCGTTACTCATTATTATATAATATATTGCACCTGAGTCGTTTCATGAAGGACATTTTCTATATTTGACCCATAGCTTAAATGTGTACATACTATATTTTTAGTTCTGTTGCTAGTGTACATCTATAGAATTTTGAAACGAACATGTTTGACACGTTACTTAGACTCCTCCTTTGTACTTACACAACATCAACATCTGTGAAGTCTTCGTTAGTTACATGTCCCAAGTATTTGACTTTGTTCTTTACAGTAAATTCAGTGTAATTGTCAAGAGTAATTTGAAATGTAGTGCTGAAGAAAAATATTACGAAATTCATGGATATCAAGGAGAATCAACCCCTACATGGATATCAAGGAAAATCAACGCCTACATGGATATTAAGGAGAATCAACGCCTACATGGATATCAAGGAGAATCAACGCCTACATAGATATCAAGGAGAATCAACGCCTACATGGATATCAAGGAGAATCAACGCCTACATAGATATCAAGGAGAATCAACGCCTACATGGATATCAAGGAGAATCAACGCCTACATGGATATCAAGGAGAATCAACGCCTACATGGATATCAAGGAGAATCAACGCCTACATAGATATCAAGGAGAATCAACGCCTACATGGATATCAAGGAGAATCAACGCCTACATGGATATCAAGGAGAATCAACTCCTACATAGATATCAAGGAGAATCAACGCCTACATGGATATCAAGGAGAATCAACGCCTACATTTTCGAAGAACTGAGTATCACTGACCGATTGTCGACAATATACCTTCGACGAGTCTTTCGATTCTTTAGGCACATTGCTCGTGGCCAAGGATACAGTTTGGAGAGGTTTGTGGTTGCTGGAGGCGTGGAAGGACAACGCATCACAATACGTTGGACTGACCAAGTAAGAAACGTAACTGAACTACCCTTAACAGCTGCCCTTCGTCGGAGTAGTCGTCGGAGGCTACCATGGGAGTTAGGATGCTCAGTCATGAGCTACATGACAGGATGACGATGATGATGTCAAGAGTAACGCCCGGTCTGGAGCAGTGCGGGCTGTCCGTCTTGAACAACCTATTATTATGTAGTTTTGTCTATTTGTATACACTTGTTTCTTTGCATTTATTAGTATAGTTTTTCCTGGTATAGTTTTGTAGTTTTGACTAGTATAGTTTTGCCTATTTGTATACACTTGTTTCTTTGCATTTATTTTTATTGTAATTGTTTTAATTATTTTTATGTATTATGTCTTTTGTTACGTATAAAGCACTGACGAGAAAAACACTTTTTTTATATTTTCAATCAGTACTAGTATAATTTGAAAGATTCATTCTCAGATATCTTCAAATGTAGGAGTATCAAATTAAAATTAATTTAGTTTAAAGCATAAATAAATTGAAGCAAAACTTTAACACAGAAAGATTAAATAACTATGTTGTTTATAGTTAAGGCATTATATATTTTCGCCTTTTTTGCCGTACTGGCATTTAATATGTTGTTTATAGTTAAGGCATTTATGTGCTGACTGTGATAATTTCTATATAGGAAAGACAGGAAGATCTTTTGAAAAGAGATTTCGTGAACACAAATCCGCCTTAACAAATCCTCTAATTTATTCTGAAATGGCTAATCATTGTCACCGTGAGAATCATACTTTTTCTATCGATGATGCCAAATTCTTACATATTAGCGGCAACGGAAATAAATTGGACAGATTAGAGGCCCTAGAAATTTCTAAGTCAGTATACCGATCGGAGCATCTGTTGAATAGTTATTTCCCCAAAATCTCCCCGCTCCTGGCCGAAATTATACCTAGCCTTCCCCTCACCCCTCCCGCCTCCAACCGTTGAAGTGTCTATGTCGGTGCCAGTCCGAACAGCATTTAGTATTGTTTACGCTCCCCTGAAGATGAGGTGAAAGCCTTGAAACCGGTAGGGTTATACCGTCATAAAAAAGTGGAATAAACAGTGTTTGTTAAAAATAAATTACAATGATTAAATAACTACTCGAGCATCACTCTTCTTAAACCACTCTTTCCTTAAAAAAACTTAGATGATTTTTAAATGACCTTGAGGAGGGTTAGTATTAGTCTGGCGTGGAATTCAAATCGACAACTCGAATGTCGATTGAATAACAATCAGAATGACAAGGCGTTAACGTTACAGTTACCGAAACACATAATACTCGTAAAAGCTTACGAAGTGATATTTGTATAAACAAGCGGAGGCGAGGATGTGACGACACCTCCCGACTCCCGACTCCCGACTCCCGACTCCCGCCTCCCGCCTCCCGCTCCCGACCTAGGCTATGGGAATCGATATTACTCGTGCACCACGGCAACGGGATGACGGGGAAACGGGCCAAGCGGGGAAAGTAACAAAGACGAGTTTTCAGCAGAGAATATAAACACATTTATTTTCGTTCAAAATAAAAGTAAATCTGTATCGAGTCTTTTTCGAGTATTTCAATAATAATAAATAGCTGCCGAGTCGTGCGACACCGGTGGTCTAATGGTTAACTATTAGCATTCTGGTTTTACATTCTTTATTATTATTACAATATATTACACTGCGAATGATGAATAAATAGCTGCTGAGTCGTGCGACACACCGGTGGTCTAATGGTTAACTAGCATTCTGGTTTTACTTTCTTTATTATTATTATTATATTACACTGTGAATGATGAATAAATAGCTGCTTAGTCGTGCAACACCGGTGGTCTAATGGTTAACTATTAGCATTCTGGTTTTACTTTCTTTATTATTATTATATTACACTGCGAATGATGAATAAATAGCTGCTGAGTCGTGCGACACACCGGTGGTCTAATGGTTAACTAGCATTCTGGTTTTACTTTCTTTATTATTATTATTATATTACACTGTGAATGATGAATAAATAGCTGCTTAGTCGTGCAACACCGGTGGTCTAATGGTTAACTATTAGCATTCTGGTTTTACTTTCTTTATTATTATTATATTACACTGTGAATGATTAATAAATAGCTGCTGAGTCGTGCGACACACCGGTGGTCTAATGGTTAACTAGCATTCTGGTTTTACATTCTTTATTATTATTATATTACACTGTGAATGATGAATAAATAGCTGCTGAGTCGTGCGACACCGGTGGTCTAATGGTTAACTAGCATTCTGGTTTTACATTCTTTATTATTATTATATTACACTGTGAATGATGAATAAATAGCTGCTTAGTCGTGCGACACCGGTGGTCTAATGGTTAACTAGCATTCTGGTTTTACTTTCTTTATTATTATTATTATATTACACTGTGAATGATGAATAAATAGCTGCTTAGTCGTGCAACACCGGTGGTCTAATGGTTAACTATTAGCATTCTGGTTTTACTTTCTTTATTATTATTATATTACACTGCGAATGATGAATAAATAGCTGCTGAGTCGTGCGACACACCGGTGGTCTAATGGTTAACTAGCATTCTGGTTTTACTTTCTTTATTATTATTATTATATTACACTGTGAATGATGAATAAATAGCTGCTTAGTCGTGCAACACCGGTGGTCTAATGGTTAACTATTAGCATTCTGGTTTTACTTTCTTTATTATTATTATATTACACTGTGAATGATTAATAAATAGCTGCTGAGTCGTGCGACAGCGGTGGTCTAGTGGTTAACTACGAGTATTAGCATTCTGGTTAACTATAGCATTCTGGTTTTACTTTCTTTATTATTATATTACACTGTGAATGATGAATAAATAGCTGCTGAGTCGTGCGACACACCGGTGGTCTAATGGTTAACTAGCATTCTGGTTTTACATTCTTTATTATTATTATATTACACTGTGAATGATGAATAAATAGCTGCTGAGTCGTGCGACACCGGTGGTCTAATGGTTAACTAGCATTCTGGTTTTACATTCTTTATTATTATTATATTACACTGTGAATGATGAATAAATAGCTGCTTAGTCGTGCGACACCGGTGGTCTAATGGTTAACTAGCATTCTGGTTTTACTTTCTTTATTATTATTATTATATTACACTGTGAATGATGAATAAATAGCTGCTTAGTCGTGCGACACCGGTGGTCTAATGGTTAACTAGCATTCTGGTTTTACATTCTTTATTATTATTATATTACACTGTGAATGATGAATAAATAGCTGCTGAGTCGTGCGACACCGGTGGTCTAATGGTTAACTAGCATTCTGGTTTTACTTTCTTTATTATTATTATATTACACTGTGAATGATGAATAAATAGCTGCTGAGTCGTGCGACACCGGTGGTCTAATGGTTAACTAGCATTCTGGTTTTACATTCTTTATTATTATTATATTACACTGTGAATGATGAATAAATAGCTGCTTAGTCGTGCGACACCGGTGGTCTAATGGTTAACTAGCATTCTGGTTTTACTTTCTTTATTATTATTATTATATTACACTGTGAATGATGAATAAATAGCTGCTTAGTCGTGCGACACACCGGTGGTCTAATGGTTAACTAGCATTCTGGTTTTACATTCTTTATTATTATTATATTACACTGTGAATGATGAATAAATAGCTGCTGAGTCGTGCGACACCGGTGGTCTAATGGTTAACTAGCATTCTGGTTTTACATTCTTTATTATTATTATATTACACTGTGAATGATGAATAAATAGCTGCTTAGTCGTGCGACACCGGTGGTCTAATGGTTAACTAGCATTCTGGTTTTACTTTCTTTATTATTATTATTATATTACACTGTGAATGATGAATAAATAGCTGCTTAGTCGTGCGACACCGGTGGTCTAATGGTTAACTAGCATTCTGGTTTTACATTCTTTATTATTATTATATTACACTGTGAATGATGAATAAATAGCTGCTGAGTCGTGCGACACCGGTGGTCTAATGGTTAACTAGCATTCTGGTTTTACTTTCTTTATTATTATTATATTACACTGTGAATGATGAATAAATAGCTGCTGAGTCGTGCGACACCGGTGGTCTAATGGTTAACTAGCATTCTGGTTTTACATTCTTTATTATTATTATATTACACTGTGAATGATGAATAAATAGCTGCTTAGTCGTGCGACACCGGTGGTCTAATGGTTAACTAGCATTCTGGTTTTACTTTCTTTATTATTATTATTATATTACACTGTGAATGATGAATAAATAGCTGCTTAGTCGTGCGACACACCGGTGGTCTAATGGTTAACTAGCATTCTGGTTTTACTTTCTTTATTATTATTATATTACACTGTGAATGATGAATAAATAGCTGCTTAGTCGTGCGACACCGGTGGTCTAATGGTTAACTAGCATTCTGGTTTTACTTTCTTTATTATTATTATATTACACTGTGAATGATGAATAAATAGCTGCTGAGTCGTGCGACACCGGTGGTCTAATGGTTAACTAGCATTCTGGTTTTACATTCTTTATTATTATTATATTACACTGTGAATGATGAATAAATAGCTGCTTAGTCGTGCGACACCGGTGGTCTAATGGTTAACTAGCATTCTGGTTTTACTTTCTTTATTATTATTATTATATTACACTGTGAATGATGAATAAATAGCTGCTTAGTCGTGCGACACACCGGTGGTCTAATGGTTAACTAGCATTCTGGTTTTACATTCTTTATTATTATTATATTACACTGTGAATGATGAATAAATAGCTGCTGAGTCGTGCGACACCGGTGGTCTAATGGTTAACTAGCATTCTGGTTTTACATTCTTTATTATTATTATATTACACTGTGAATGATGAATAAATAGCTGCTTAGTCGTGCGACACCGGTGGTCTAATGGTTAACTAGCATTCTGGTTTTACTTTCTTTATTATTATTATTATATTACACTGTGAATGATGAATAAATAGCTGCTTAGTCGTGCGACACACCGGTGGTCTAATGGTTAACTAGCATTCTGGTTTTACTTTCTTTATTATTATTATATTACACTGTGAATGATGAATAAATAGCTGCTTAGTCGTGCGACACCGGTGGTCTAATGGTTAACTAGCATTCTGGTTTTACTTTCTTTATTATTATTATATTACACTGTGAATGATGAATAAATAGCTGCTGAGTCGTGCGACACCGGTGGTCTAATGGTTAACTAGCATTCTGGTTTTACATTCTTTATTATTATTATATTACACTGTGAATGATGAATAAATAGCTGCTTAGTCGTGCGACACCGGTGGTCTAATGGTTAACTAGCATTCTGGTTTTACTTTCTTTATTATTATTATTATATTACACTGTGAATGATGAATAAATAGCTGCTTAGTCGTGCGACACACCGGTGGTCTAATGGTTAACTAGCATTCTGGTTTTACATTCTTTATTATTATTATATTACACTGTGAATGATGAATAAATAGCTGCTGAGTCGTGCGACACCGGTGGTCTAATGGTTAACTAGCATTCTGGTTTTACATTCTTTATTATTATTATATTACACTGTGAATGATGAATAAATAGCTGCTTAGTCGTGCGACACCGGTGGTCTAATGGTTAACTAGCATTCTGGTTTTACTTTCTTTATTATTATTATTATATTACACTGTGAATGATGAATAAATAGTTGCTTAGTCGTGCAACACCGGTGGTCTAATGGTTAACTAGCATTCTGGTTTTACATTCTTTAATATTATTATATTACACTGTGAATGATGAATAAATAGCTGCTTAGTCGTGCGACACCGGTGGTCTAATGGTTAACTAGCATTCTGGTTTTACTTTCTTTATTATTATTATTATATTACACTGTGAATGATGAATAAATAGTTGCTTAGTCGTGCAACACCGGTGGTCTAATGGTTAACTAGCATTCTGGTTTTACATTCTTTAATATTATTATATTACACTGTGAATGATGAATAAATAGCTGCTTAGTCGTGCGACACCGGTGGTCTAATGGTTAACTAGCATTCTGGTTTTACTTTCTTTATTATTATTATTATATTACACTGTGAATGATGAATAAATAGCTGCTTAGTCGTGCGACACCGGTGGTCTAATGGTTAACTAGCATTCTGGTTTTACTTTCTTTATTATTATTATTATATTACACTGTGAATGATGAAAGATTGAAGCAAGTGGAGAAGTTCCACTATTTGGGTAGTATGTTCTCAGTCGATGGAACAGTTCAAAGGGATATAAAAGGGAAACAAAGTCAATGGGACACTAAACATATAGCCTCGAACCGGACAGTATCAAAATCTGTTAAGATGATAGTCCACAACAATATTTTAGTACACAATGGTATTTTGGTGTCAACTTTAATTGATGTATGAGATTGAAACGTGGACGTGGAAAAAATACTGATGGTAACCGAATAAATGCTGTAGAAATGCGTGCATTGAGAATACGTGGAGTAACACTGTATGACAGAATACGGAATGAATTCATATTTTGCAGGACAAATCCTTTTATTACTATTAATATTGTAGGAACTACTGTCGTCGCTGAAATATTGTCAACACATAGGTCAACGACCGACGAAACGACCTTTGGATATGTCCAAAGGTCGCATACCAAAACATTGAAATTGTTTACCCACAAATACTATCTACGATACATTCCACAGTAGAAAGAGAACGCATCACACTGTCTCGCCGTTTTCGCCAACAAATTGTCTACCCACAATATTATTTGCGATGTCTGCAATATTTCAACCGACCATTTCTGCACGCACAGAAGCGAGATAAAAATATATTGCGGGCGCACTCCCGCGCCTATTCTGAAATGTATAAATACCCACTTACCGATAAATAAAGCATCATTAATTATTATTTATTATTCATTGATTCATTCACTCTCTCTTTCCGCATTGCTAATTGACGTTTTTTATTTAAATACCAAACAATCAAAATCATCAGCGCGTCCTTCAAGGACATCCGCTAAAATATGTTTACAATGCTGATATTTTACTATTTTTATTTACACATAAAATGAACATATTTAAAACACCAAAGCAGTCACAACAAAGTTATTAAATTAAAAGGTTAGTTTACTACATCAAAATAAAAGTGATTAGGGATGTGATGTGACCTTAAGGCTAATGTGTTGAATAAGCTGAAGAAGAGCACTGTGATATGGTTTGGACATGTGGAACGAAAACAAGGATAACAAAACAAATATATAGTGCAAATGTAGGTAATCATGAAAAGTCTAAGAAATTTTAGAAGTCGTATGAGAAAGTGTATGGATGTAAATGAGGCTAAGGATGGGTGTCGAGATAGGAAAGTCTGGCGATCTACCCTCATACATACCCTCCGGCAGGAAAATGGCGTGATGGTATTATATGTATTCCATTTTTTGAAGTTAGTATATACGAGTAGTAGATTTTTACAAAATAATGTACATTTTGAAGTGGATTTAATTGAAGTTTCTTCAATGCGGCCTTATTAAGTTACAGCTAACTTAATGCGGCTTTATTAGGTTACAACTAATTTAATGCGACCTTATTATTTTACAGCTAACTTAATGCGACTTTATTAGGTTACAGCTAATTTAATGCGACCTTATTATTTTACAGCTAACTTAATGCGACTTTATTAGGTTACAGCTAATTTAATGCGACCTTATTAGGTTACAGCTAACTTAATGCGGCTTTATTAGGTTACAGCTAACTTAATGCGGCTGTATTAGGTTACACTAATTTAATGCGACCTTAATATTTTACAGCTAACTTAATGCGACTTTATTAGGTTACAGCTAATTTAATGCGACCTTATTATTTTACAGCTAACTTAATGCGACTTTATTAAGTTACAGCTAATTTAATGCGACCTTATTATTTTACAGCTAACTTAATGCGACTTTATTAGGTTACAGCTAATTTAATGCGACCTTATTAGGTTACATCTAACTTAATCCGATCTTCCAACATGAAAATATTTCCCATCCCCCTTAACATTTACCACCGTATCACAACTCATATTAACCACAATCCCTTTCTATAACAGCAATACTGCGTCGTTAATATTACAAGTCATTTTTCGCATTGAATAGGCAAGCATGCTTTGTGTTACTATCTGCATTTTTTTAAAAGTGAAGAGAAAAACAGATTTTTTTATTTGCAACCTTTTTAACATTGATTCTACAGTAAGTACAAAACATAAATCACAGACATATTACGTGTTTTTCTGACTAAAAATATAATGTCTTCAACACTTGAAAATATTGATCTAACGAGATGCAGTCAACTTCAGTTCAGAAAATCACCGAATCGAAAACCGCGTTACTCCCCTCGGATAGGAAAAATATTCTTTGCGGTTATTTCCGGGGGTTAGAAATGATTTTTTTAATTATTTAAAATTGTTAAATATGGTCCTATGAACTGTACCATAATAAATCATTTAAAAAATATATATAAAATCAATTAGGAATCCGCCTGAAATACACCACAGCTTAAACAACATCGGGGGTTGTGATTTATTTATGGAAAGGTTCTCGATAGATATTTCTTGGAATGTGGGGTTCGTAGAAGTTTATTTCAATATTTCGATATGTGTATCGAATCTCGCACTAAACTTTAGATAAAACAACGTTTTTAGCCTGTTTAAACGACATTTCATAAATCAATAAAAAAGATTGACTTGAAATTTGAAATAAAGGTAGATACATTTCTTTGTCAAAAAGTTTATTTTGGTATGGTTAAATTATTTTATTGAGTATCGTTATTTTATAGGGGAGAATTAATCGTAATATTATTCTTATATGGAGTAACGAAATGTGGGTGTAGAAAAAAAAAAAGGAAATTTCATGAAAGTTACATTTATTCGCATAAATCGTAAAAAAAACTAGCAAAAAAAAAACATTAAAAACATATATTGTTTATAGTTAAGGCATTAACGTTGTGGAGGTTTAAAGACATTGTAATTTATTTTTATCAAACACTGTTTATTCCACTTTTTTGTAACGGTATAACCCTATCTGTTGAAAGGCTTTCACCTCATCTTCAGTCTTGTTTGTGCTCCCCTGAAGATGAGGTGAAAGCCTTTCAACAGATAGGGTTATACCGTTACAAAAAAGTGGAATAAACAGTGTTTGATAAAAATTAATTACAATGATTTTACCTCATCATCTGGGGAGCACAAATAAGACTAACCCTAACCGGTAGGGTTATACCGTTACATAAAGTGGAATTAACAGTGTTTGATAAAATAAATTACAACATTAAAAACAATTTAAATTAAAGGTGGGATCACGTCCAAAGAATATATGAAACCCAAATTCCCCATATAGGTTCTCTAAGGCCTCGGTCACACAGGTAGGAGCCTCGCTTGATGCTTAGAGCTACGCTGCGAGTTAGGCGACATATCCTAGTGAACCAACGCACCGCATACGTTTCTTTGTAGTTCGTCTTCCCTTGGCAAATTTTCTGTGTTTTTTTTAACCAAATATGTTTTCCTAAACATATTCAGATACGGAGAACTACCTTATATAATGACCACAGTCACTACCTTCCTATACATACACTCAAATTATATAAATTTATTTTGTACAATTATAGGTTTCATTTTCGAGCTAGTGCGCCCTTGAAGACTCTAAACGGCACTGTATAAATTGTCCTTTTATTTTCACTATTATTTTATGTATAAGAAATGACTAAGAAGAATACATACCAAAACTGAACCTGGCATGCATATTATGTGTATGCGTAGTACAGGAAAATGAGGAGTGTATTTCCTTGGGAGTATCGTGTTACAGAGACAAAGGGGAACTGGTGCAGAAAGGAACGAGAACGAACAATGAGGCAGGCGCTGGTGCTGGGCACTAGGGATGGGATCCTTGACTAATGCTATTACTGCACCTCGCAACAAGTTTACGACAGGGACTGGACGTCAGCTAAACACCTAAGAATTTGGACATATATGCAATATACATTATGTTACTCAAATATTATTTTACATTCCCTACACTTGAGTTACGGTCATAGATACCGACAATAATACGTTATAAAACAAATGCTGATTTATTGATTGAAAGAAATTTCTTCGAAACGATTAATCTACAGATGTATTTACATGAAAATTTTAAATAGATCAATTCCATTACAATTGTATCGACAGGTTTAGATCTACTACCTTGATCAAAAAGTTTTAGGACTTTATTCATAAAATCGAAAATACAAGTTTATTCATCAAAATCGATATGGTCCCCTTCAAAGTACTCCCCATCGACTGCAACGCACTTACGCCAGCGCTTGATCCAATCCTCGAAACACCGCTGGTACCTAATTTTCGGTATGTCCATCAGAGCCGTCTTCGATTTTTTCATGACATCCTTTCGGGTGCTGTATCGCGTTCCGCGAAGCGGTTTTTTAAGTCGGTTGAACGGGAAAAAGTCGCAGGGAGCCAGATTAGGTGAATTCGAAGGCTGCTGGATAGTATTCGTTTTGTTTTTGGTGAAAAACTCATGGAAATCATATCTTTCGCGATTTCAACGCGATTCTTTTTTTGCATGAAATTGAGGTCTTTCGGCACCAGTTTTGCAGCGACACGTCTGAGGCCCGAATCACTAACCAAAATGTCTTGAGCGGATCCATAAGCGATGTTCAAGTCCTCTGCCAGCTCTCTGATGGTCAATTTGCGGTTTTCGGCCAACATTTCTTTGATTTTATCGATGTTTTCATCCGTTTTCGACTGCCACTGCGTTCGTCATCCTCGACCGACTCACGACCACTTCTGAAGCGTTTGTGCCACCGAAAAACACTTCTCCAACATTTCCTGCGGACCGTTAAATCCGTTTTTCACACAAAATTTAATGCAAACTTGTTGATGCACAGTTGATGCCATTTTCAAACTTGTAAAAAATCGAAAACACGCACAAAGGTAGATGTACTCAGTACAGCGTAACTTTTATTAATGTCAAGCTAAGACGCTGAAATTTGGAAGGAAGTGTCAATGATAGATGTGGTAACCTAACAAAAAGAATTCCAATCGGGTGACTGACAGCGCCACACGGTGGCCGGTCCTAAAACTTTTTGATCTAGGTAGTATATCCTATCAGTCTAGAAAGATGCAATTGTAATGGAATTGAGGTTTCCCTTCTGCAGGTATTCATCCGAGCAGTTAACAGGGTACAGTGGTAGGGTACAAACTATCAGGTGCAACATTGATTGAATGTCATCATACATGCATAGTGCTGGGTCATCTACAACAATCTTCTTCATATCTTAAAAGATTATCTTTTGATACACCCACGTTAGTGTGTGAGGGTGATAAATCAAGACTTGTGTAGGCTGTTTTGTAAGAAAATATCACCCCAAGACGCTTTGTTTTAGTATTACCGTATTGGCCCAACTATAGGGCGACCCCTATTTTTTTATCTGCTTTTTGGAGAAAAAACATTTCCCTCACCATTATATTATGAAAAATGAAACTCGAATATAAGGCGACCCCCCTATTTACGTGTCGCGTTTTTAAATAAAAACCTCGCCTTAAAGTCGAGCTAATACGGTAATACGCCGCTACATACAAGTATGTTAAAACCGAAATGTCAATAATAAATAACAAGTCTTTTAAATATGGCAAATTAACGCTGCCTCATCTTGATTATTACGACATAGTAACCTCGAACTAATCGAAACGAGGATGTTTAAGAAAAATATCGAAGCATTTTTTCAAGATCGCTGCCACTGATTAGCGGCAAGATTAGGCTAAATACTAACCATACTTATTAGTCCGCCACTTTTTTAATTCTCACTAGTTATGTCCAATATCTAACTCAAATCATACCGGTTTTGAAATATTTGAGCAAAAGTAACAAAGTTGTGCACGTGTAGTAAGGAATGGTTCACATTTTACTGGCTTGACATATTTGTATACATTCGATGTTTTAACGTGTTCCTCGCGGGAAGCACAAACGCGTTAGATCTGATCTGTAGCATTCCTTTGTGTATTTTACGTAATGTTTAGTTTATCTCCTTTATTTAATGAGTCTCCTTAAGAGTAATAACTATTATTTATTAACAAAAAATTACTTGAATGTCATGTTTACTTGGTGGTGTAATCAAATACAAAACAAAATACGCGTTTAAACTTAGAAATTAAAAAACGCCGAAACTGTGCCGCGCACAGGATTCGTGGAATTTGATTTTTAACGCGGTGTACAGGTTAAAGAAAAAAATGTTTTGGCATGTAAAGTATCTATAAGTTAAATATATAGTTTATATTCACCTGAAGAAGAAGACAAGGTGGTCTTCGAAACTAGTTGTAAACTTAAATTAAACCTGTGGTGAACACAAAATATAAAATAAGATTTTTATTTTACTCATTTTTTTCTTTTTATGTAAAAAATGGCACCACAATGTGAAACTATAGTATTTTCGAAGATTCAAGAAATAAATATATACGCACTAATGAGGTATTGATAATGCACCTGGTACGCGTAAAGCGTTTCTTGAAATCAAATTTCAGACAATGAAAAATATATTAAGGTAGGCCGGATTAATATCAATGTATTTTTACGAGTACATCGATATCTTAAATATTTCCCAAAAGACAACTGACAATACATTACCGTAGGTCATGTTATAGCATGATAAGAGTGTTCTCAGCAAATATTCTTATCACAATAGATAAAAAAATGCCACTGATAGTGTTGCTCCGCGTGATGTTTCCTTAGTCTTCTGCCAAGTACAATATATATGCTGGATATTAATATTAAAATGCTACACAAAGAAGCTTCTATAGCATAACAGTATTAATATTAAAATGATACACAATGAAGCTTCTATAGCATAACAGTATTAATATTAAAATGATACACAAAGAAGCTTCTATAGCATAACAGTATTAATATTAAAATGCTACACAAAGAAGCTTCTATAGCATAACAGTATTAATATTAAAATGATACACAAAGAAGCTTCTATAGCATAACAGTATTAATATTAAAATGCTACACAAAGAAGCTTCTATAGCATAACAGTATTAATATTAAAATGATACACAAAGAAGCTTCTATAGCATAACAGTATTAATATTAAAATGATACACAATGAAGCTTCTATAGCATAACAGTATTAATATTAAAATGATACACAATGAAGCTTCTATAGCATAACAGTATTAATATTAAAATGATACACAAAGAAGCTTCTATAGCATAACAGTATTAATATTAAAATGATACACAAAGAAGCTTCTATAGCATAACAGTATTAATATTAAAATGATACACAAACAAGCTTCTTTAGCATAACAGTATTAATATTAAAATGATACACAAAGAAGCTTCTATAGCATAACAGTATTAATATTAAAATGATACACAAAGAAGCTTCTAAAGCATAACAGTATTAATATTAAAATGCTACACAAAGAAGTTTCTATAGCATAACAGTATTAATTTTAAAATGATACACAAAGAAGCTTCTATAGCATAACAGTATTAATATTAAAATGATACACAAAGAAGCTTCTATAGCATAACAGTATTAATATTAAAATGATACACAAAGAAGCTTCTACAGCATAACAGTATTAATATTAAAATGCTACACAAAGAAGTTTCTATAGCATAACAGTATTAATTTTAAAATGATACACAAAGAAGCTTCTATAGCATAACAGTATTAATATTAAAATGATACACAAAGAAGCTTCTACAGCATAACAGTATCCACCAATATCAGAATTCATTCGTCAAATGGGATAAATTAAATATCTCTAAAATAAGCGTTTGTATGAAAAATATCCATAAAATAAAGAAATTCTCAAAAAATGCTATCACAGTGTTATTAGACACAATTGTAAATTACATTTCTCAGTCCTAGTCATCAATTTACAAGTCCTAGTCATCAATTTACAAGTCCTAGTCATCAATTTATAAGTCCTAGTCATCAATTTACAAGTCATATGTCATCAATTTATAAGTTCTAGTCATCAACCAGCATCAAATACGGGACAATTTATTATTTATTTATTTAATTTTATATAGCTGACATATACTGAAATTTCTTGTCCATAAATAATGATCTAAGTGTTGATTTGGCCTTGTGTGTATTTATGTAAAATAAATATAAGAAATGTCGATCTATCTTGGGATTTTTATTCGAAAATAATGGGTTAATTAATATAGACTAAAAATGCAAAGAAGCATTGACACGTATTTATATAAACTCATATGTAAAATAACCACAGAGATAGATTGATGGAGAGGAACCGAATAAATGCTGTCGAGACGCGTGCATTGAGAAGACCACATGGAGTGACAATGTATGACAGAATACGGAATTAAGTTATGAATGTGAACTTAAGGCTGACGTGTTAAGTACGATGAATAAGAGTACGTTGAGATGATTTGGGCATGTAGAACGAATGAATGAAGAAATACTAACAACACAGATATGCATTGCAGATGTGAGTGGATGGAATATGACAAGAAGACCTAGAAAAGTATGGTTGGATCAAGTGAATGATAAACTAAAAGAAGAAAAATTAGAAAGACAACAAAATCATATAAGAAGTTGTATGGATGTGGAAGAGGTTAAGAATGTGTGTGTTGAGTTAGGAAAGTATGGCACTCTGCCATCCCTACCTACCCCGACAGGGAAATGGCGTGATGGTATGTATATACGAGTATGTGTGTGTACAAGTATTTTTCGCAAAAAAAAGTGCCGCACTGGGGGGACATCTAGGTTAGCAATAGTGACGTATTGAATCGGTTCAACTCAATTATAAATAAAGTTAAAAATAAATATATGGTATATATACAGTAAAAACAAATTATATAACAGTTTCGTCGAAGCAACCAAGTTCTATTACTAAGAAACATCTATCTATGCACTTTCATTAAAAACAAGACGATCAAAACATGACGATCGAAACATGACGATCGAAACATGACGATCGAAACATGACGATCGAAACATGACGATCGAAACATGACGATCGAAACATGACGATCGAAACGTGACGATCAAAGACCTCATTTAAAAAGAGGACAGCCCGTGACATAAAAGGAAGAACATTAGACAAGTCAGTTCTACTTATCGCCAGTCTAAACAAATCAATATTTCTGTATCTCAAATAGTTGTTCGGAAAATAACATATATATATTTTCCATGAAATATTTAAAAATAAATATTATTTTTTTCATAAAATATTAATTCGAGAGAAAACTCTCCTAAAGGGCGCTCTTACTCGAAACTCGAACCTACTATTATTGGAATAATCACGTCTGGCAGATATAACAGCGCCCGACCGAATTATGTACTTTTATAACACTTTATTTATATGTCGTATGTGGAGGTTTAAAGACATTGTCATTTATTTTTATCAAACACAGTTTATTCCACTTTTTTGTAACGGTATACCCCTACCGGTTTCAAGGTGCACACCTCATCTTCAGGGGAGCACAAACAAGACTAAATTATGTTCGAACTGGTACCGATATACACGCTTCAACGGTTGGGGACTGAGGGGTAAGGGAGGCATGAAACGATTTCGGCCAAGAGCGGAGAGATTTTTGGGATATAACTGTGGGTTATAACTTTATCTATATACAGTACATGTAGAAAGATATTTTTTTTAAACTGGGTTCAAGCGGAAATCGAATCCGCAACCTCATGGTTGGAATGCAGGCATCTTACCAACTAGGACACGGAGGTCGTCATATAATTAAAATGTAACAAAATGTTTGATTTTCGATTCCCGACATTTTAATATACTCGTATAATGTATGTGACTCATTTTATATTTTATAAAAGGATAAAATTCCACTCGAAAATGTTTGGTTTCCGATTCTGAACATTTCAATGTACTCGAACATGACTCATTTTGTGAAAAAAATATACGATGTTTTAACTTATTGTACTCGAAAATATTTGGTTTTCAATTCTGAACATTTTAACGTACAGCACTCGTTTTATAAAGAAGAAAAAAAATTACGTTTTCACTTATTTTACTCAAAAATGTTTGGTTTCCAATTTTGAACATTATATTATAATTTACATGAGTTAGTTTACGAAAACAAAGTATCTAATGTGTTAACTTATTCTATTCGAAAATTGTTAGCTTTCAATTTGAAACATTTTAATTTATAATAATTCACTCATTTTATGAAAAAAATACGATGTATTAATTTATTGAACTTATTGTATAATATTTGGTTTCTGATACCAGTTTATTCCACTATATGACTCGTCAAAAAAAAATTTAACTTATTATATAATATTGTATAATATTTGGTTTCTGATACCAGTTTATTCCACTATATGACTCGTCAAAAAAAATTATTGAACTTATTGTATAATATTTGGTTTCTGATACCAGTTTATTCCACTATATGACTCGTCAAAGAAAATTTATTGAACTTATTGTATAATATTTGGTTTCTGATACCAGTTTATGCCACTATATGACTCGTTAAAAAAATTATTGAACTTATTGTATAATATTTGGTTTCTGATACCAGTTTATTGCACTATATGACTCGTCAAAAAAATTAACCTAAGTGCATATGCCAACTTATTGTACTCAATTTGGTTAAAAAAGGAAGAATTTATCAAGGAAAGAAAAGACGAAACTGTCCTCCACGAGGCAAATCTCCTGGCTCCGCAATATACATGATTGGACTGGTATAAGGAGTGTTAGGGATCTTTTTCGGGCTGCCGGGGACAACGATGCCTACTCTCAGGTGATAGTCAACGTTGGGGTGACCTGACATGACACTAGGAAGAAGATCCTCCACGAAAATAAACCTTTAATGGTTAGTAATTTTGAGAAAAGACACCCATTGTAATTTATTTTCATCAAACATTGTTTATTCCACTTTTTTGTGACGGTATAACCCTACCGGTTTCACCTCATCTTCAAGTCTTGTTTACGCTTCCCTGAAGATGAGGTGAAAGCCTTGAAACCGGTAGGGTTATACCGTCACAAAAAAGTGGAATAAACAGTGTTTGATAAAAACAAATTACAATGTCTTTAAACCTCCACAACGTTAATGCCTTAACTATAAACAACATAAAAGGCACCCGGTTGTCATATTCTTCCATTCGGATGATCACGGCCCTATCGAGTGAATTTAAACGCATTCGGTTTACTATAGTTTTAATTTTTTTTTAAATGGCTTCTTAATAAAAATTCTGATACAGTATCTCACATAAACGCCATTAAAAATAGATATATCTAAAAAAACACGCGAAAGATAAAACAAAACCAGAAACCAGTCAGCAGTGAATCCGCCGAGATACGAACCCTAAGGCACCCGGGTGTCTACAAGCATACCTAAGTCAAGACGACCAAGTCACTATATAATAGCTTACAGGGCTAACTTTTTAGTTTACCAAACATATTTGATTCTACTCATTTTTATTTATTTATTGTATTATAATTATTACACATGACAAGAAACATACACAATTTGCGAAAAAAACAACAGGTAATTTGATTTAGACATATAATTTTAATGGATCTGGGTTTGTTGCCTTTCATTTGTCGTATCCCCAGTAAACTAGGCTTTCGCCTGTATCTCACTGAGGATATTAATGATTATCTATTTTTAGGATCAATTTAAAAATCGAAATTTTAAAAATAAAAAGTTACTCAAAATAACATTTTTCACGATATTTTACACCATAAAAAAGCAAACTGCTTAAATCCTTGTTCGGTATAATTTGAACGGGTATTTTCAAGTATTGCTGAAATTAAAATAATCTCCTTAAAAGTAAAAGAGGAAACGTGATGTTCCACGAGAAAATGTTTAAACATGAATCGGCCTTTCCGTGGATAAATCACATTTTTAAAGAAAAAAACATTAGACATGTTTTCTACTTAAAATTCTCTCGTGTTTAAATATCATTCTAAAAAAAGTTATCTTAATTGATTCTAAAAAAAATATTCCGCAAAACAGTTTGTGGTTTTGATTTTTTGTTTGTTGAACACGAGGCTCTTGGTATGATAACACTGGTAGGCTTAGTAGAGCAAGACCATGGATAGAATGGCTGGATCAAGAGAAAGGATATTTAAAAAGTCAGAGGAATCGTAGAAGCTGTATGAGAAGATGAGAAGATGGATGGATGTAGAAAGAAGAGGCTAAAGATGTGTGTCACGTAGATAAAGTCTGGCGCTCTCTCTGCTCTCTGCCTACCCCGATAAAGAGACGACGGCTTAATGGTATGTATGTAATAGGTTAGTCAATAAGTTTTGAAAGCGACATCTATGTAGCAGTAGAAAACCAAAATTTCTACGCCATTTTAATATTTCATCTTTCATAAGAACGTACTCAAAATTTCATTTCGATCTGTCAATTTATTCTTTGTTTACAAGCCATTTGAAGTTGACGTGTCAGTGTATTTTTTAACAATGGAAAAATCCGAATATCGTGCAGTGATTAAATTCTTTGTTTTGGAAGGTTTATCAGCTACTGAGATCCAATAAGCTACATAGTATGTATATAGAGCCTATTCAGAAAGTTCCAAAACATTCTGACGTTTCGAAGACATTTCAGCCTTCATTATCAAGGTTCTGTTATAGAAAAAAAAAAACGTTTCTTTATAACACGACAGTAACCGAGAAAATACGTTCCACCAATGGACAATGCAAATCTTCGAACAAAGTTAGAAGCAATTTTAAATATCCAATATTTCTAGTTAGCTGCGAAATTGGCAATTTCAATATTTCCTTTTTTTTTCCCTACAAACTCTACTCTGCTAACAAAATCCGGCGCGCCGTTAGCGTTCTGTGCAGACAGTGTTTGTTCTTCTTGTATAGGTGGACAGCGTGTGCGCGTGTATTGGCGGCAGCGTCTCGCAGCCGGGACTAGTTCATTGCCAAGGCCACGGATGTGTACACACGAGACCGGAGCGGAGCGCCTGTATGTATTGCTAGTCTGGCTGCGCATGTGGTCGCTCGCGCCGCGCTGAGTTAGCGATAGAAGATGTACACAGGCACAGGCACAGCCACGGGCGATTCTCTAACACCAGACCGGTACAACAGAATCTACACATAACTGTGCGAATTTTCAAGCTACAGGCACTTTCGATTTCTTCGAAGCTTAAGGGTGAGATGGAATAGAATTATGCTCAATGCACGAAAAACGAAATAGTCTCGCAACAACGAGGGGAGTTTGTTCGGATGGGTTGGATTTCTAGCGTAAAGGGGGGGGGCGATGGAGTTATGTAAAGATAGGAAATTTATTTTGTAAGAAAGGAAACATTATCGAATCTATGTTGTCTTCCAAAGAAGGAAGATTTTATATACATAAGTTAGATTTCTTTCGTAAGAAAAATGTAAGTACTTATATACGACTATATACACAAAGGAATGAAAATTACGCGAAAATTTCGGTTGAACAGGAAAAAGTCGCAGGGAGCCAAATCAGGTGAATTCGAAGGTTGCTGGATAGTATTCGTGTTGTTTTTGGTAAAAAAAAAACAATGTTGCAGCGATACGTCTGAGGCCCAAATCACTAACCAAAATATCTTGAGCGGATCCATAAGCGATGTTCAAGTCCTCTGTCAATGTTCAAGTCCTCCTCAAGTCAATTTGCTGTTTTCGGCCAACATTTCTTTGATTTATCGATGTTTTCATCGGTTTTCGACTGCCACTGCGTTCGTCATCCTCGACCGACTCACGGCCACTACTGAAGCGTTCGTGCCACCGAAAAACACGTATTCGTATATATACAAAGATGATGAAAATTCGTTACAAAAGGGAATATGTGGTGCGTTTATTATATGTCGAGTTATTTCACAAATTTCTAGACTCCAGTCAGTATTCAATACATCTGATATATGGCAGCCATAAATATATGTCCATTTCTAAATAGTACCACGCGTAGCTCAAGTGTTTTTTGAACGGATTGATTTCAAGTTTTGTCTCTTTGTATTTAAGTCCCTTAATGGGATGTCTCCATTGTATATTTCGAATCTGTGTCAGAAGTTCAAAACGACATCCTTTAATCGCAAAGAACATAAGTAAGGTCAAGAATGGATCGGAGGCGTTCTCCGAACTCCTGAAAGCAGGAAAACCAAATTATACTTGATACCATACACAGCAACAACGGGAAAGGGGCATTGCATGGATCAAGCGGCGCGGGGGCTCGGAGAAGTTATCTCACAGGACCTTAAAAGACTGGAACAAGGATTAGAGGGGCAAAGAACGTGATTGAACATTCTGGAGGG
The DNA here is from genome assembly GCA_949825065.1 of Odontocerum albicorne. Classification (NCBI taxonomy): domain Eukaryota; kingdom Metazoa; phylum Arthropoda; class Insecta; order Trichoptera; family Odontoceridae; genus Odontocerum; species Odontocerum albicorne. The sequence continues at coordinate 38,523,648 of OX463855.1, forward strand.
ATGGCGTACTGGAGTACAAAAGCGGTCTAGGAAATAAGTTTATCTTATCTTAAATGAATATTTATGGAATGAAAATTATACCCACCACGGCCTTCTTAAACTTGATATCACTAACAGCATGCGAATTAGCATTTTCGACATGTTTGCTAATCAGATAATATTTATTTATTTATTTATTTAATACTTTTATTGCAATACAATCTGGCGGGTTTATTGCCAGGCGGCAATCTTTTCCAACCAACAAGACAAACGTAAATGAAGCAAGTTACGTGGTCGCCTAAATCATTCAAATGACTATCCATCCCCACGAAATCCATAAACATATACGTGAGAGCATGCCCACGAACCCCACAAAGACGGATAACCACCCGAACATTATTTTTCATATAAAGTGAGATATCATCAATCAAATGGAAAGGAAAGGATGGATGGTGGAGAGGAAAGGAAAAGAAAAATCAGGAATGAAACACGTTATTTTACTGACTAGAAATAAAGAGTTTTTTCAGTCGCTTCTTAAAGCATGCCAAGGACGGAGCGAGTCTTATATTGGTTTGTAACGGATTCCAGAGTCTCACTGCATGGACAGTAAAGGACGACGTAAAGAAAGAGGAGCGGTGAACTGGAAAGGCCAATAAACAATCTCTGTTTGAGCGTAGCGCTAATCCATGATTGGAAAGACGCTGAAAATTTTCGGCGAGATAAGAGGGTGCGGTGGGACAGTTAAGGATATTATACAATAGAGACAGTATCTGAATTTGGCGTCTATTTCTAACATTCAACCAGTTCAATGCCTTCTGGTATGAAGTTATATGATCGTACTTTCGTAGGTTATAAATAAACCTTAAGACACACATTTTGAAGACGCTGTAATTTGTGCAGCTGTTCCTCTGTAACATACAAGTAACATACGTCCGCATAGCCCAGAATCGGAAAGAGCAGAGATTGTACGAGTAAAATTTTGGTTTTAGTTGGTAGGAATCTTTGCAATACTTTAAGGGAATGAAGGCTGAAGAAGATCCTTCGGCTTACCTCATGTATTTGATCTCGCCATGAGAGAGTGTTATCTATTAGCACTCCTAGGTTTTCAACAGTTTTATGTAATGGTATGATAGAGCCATCAAGTAATATTGTAGATTCATCAAGTAATATAGAAGCATCAAGTAATATAATACTCAGATGCACTCGTATAGAAGAATACAGAAAATGTCCAATTAAATTACAAGAACGATAATTTGTATTTTTCACCATTTAACACACACACATACGTACCATCATGCTATTTCCCTGTTGGGATAGGCAGAAAGGACAGAGCGCCTGATTTTCCTATCTCGACACACATATTTAAGTGAAAAGTACGTTATATAGTATTCGATCTTTCGATGACTCACTCACATGACTGCTCTAAAACCCCCGAATATTCCCCTAATCAAAAACACCTCCACCCATTTCGTCACTCCCCTGTAAAATTTTCCATTTATTTCCTAGACATTCTTATATAGGGTCTTCCAATTCGAACGATTATTTTTTATTGTAATTTTTTTTTTAATTCTTGAATAAAATATACAATTTGTTTTGATTTCAAAAAACTTTTTATTGGTCATTGAATTATAATGTATAACATTTAAACACAAAAAAATATCCGCCAAATGTCCACCTCTTGCAGTTCCACAGATGTCCACTCTTGTATCAAAATTTTCGATGACATTTTAGCATCATTGCGGTTCTAACTCACCAATAACGCGAATAATTTCGTTTTTCAGCTCAGGAATTGATTGGGGGTCATTCTTGCAGACCTGGCTTTTCACGTAACCCCAGAGAAAATAGTCCAACGGTGTCAGATCACATGATCTTGGTGGCCAATAAGCATCATCGTTTCCGGATATTACGATACATAAAATAATTCTCAATTTGAATGCGTTGTTGTATTGTGTACGACTCCATTTTTATAAATGCCATACATTACACTTCTCAAATGTCACAAGACCCAGGCAAGTTAACGAAGCCATCTGTGTTTTATCCGAGAATTACAAAAACTGCTCAATTTGAAAGACCCTGTAGATACTTCTCGTTATACGAGTATATACAAAATAGCAGAGTTAACAAGTCACAATTAAAAAAGAATCCATACATAATAGGATGATCCTCCCCGAAATAAAAGACTGCGTCGGTATATCTGAAATGGTTTCAGATAGGGTTTACAAACCGATTTGAACCAAAACCGGTTAGGTTATTTTGATGATTTCCTTTTTATCCGAGTAACCGATTAGAAAATTACAAAAAAGTTGATTTTTTATCCATAGTTTTAAATACGACGTGTTATTTCACAGATATTCAAGTGTCTTTGTGGAAGTATCTTGCAACAATACGTGTACATCTAACATCTAGAGCCAGCCATTGACGACTATTTTCAGTAATAGTGCTAAAATGAGAGGCTTAACGAAATACGATACATTAAACGATTTAATATTTTTAAATTACTATTTCTTAAGACATAAAATGTTATTTATAACTAATTAAATTGTTTTTATATTTCACTTTTATTTTTTTCGAAATTTTGATTTGATAGATATAATAAAATTGTTTTAATAATGTAAGAATTGGCTTTAATATCTGTTTTATAAACCACTTCACACACAATAATAATATGCCCAATTTATAATATATAACGAGACTGTAAATATATAAATAATATTGCTTACAAAAGAGTAGCTCCGTGGCAAAGTATAGGTCGCGTGTTCAAATATCGAGACTGCTCATAAAAAGTGCATAACTTGTTAAAACAACTGCCCGGTTTCTTGGATGTTAAAATAACCGAAACCGGTTAGTTGAACTAAGCGGTTAATTGGAAGCCCTAAGTAGAGTAAATAAGTCATATACAAAAAAGTGTCCCTACAGAATAGGATGTACGAGTACTCTCCGAAACAAAAGTGACTCACTCGGTCTGTCTGACTGGATTTCAGACTAAAATCGTTTTGGGTATTGCTTTTATGGATTTCGAAACTATGGCGCGCAAATATATATTTTTAATCTGACTCGACTTTTGTAATTATCAATTAAATTTTTAGAATTGTATTTATAAAAAAAACTCGCGCTAATAGACAGTGAGGAAGGATGACGAGGCAGAATTATACCAACAACTGGATGGACTGACCAAATCAGGCACGCAACAGGGACCTATGTGACAGCAGAGACTTGGAAGACTCAAAATAGAGAGAAATGTAGAAACATTGCGAGCAGATTTGGAATGCAGAGATCACGACCCTCAATCCCAATCGAGGAATTGGCCAAGAAGAAGAAATACATTTAGACAAATAAGAATTCTTACAAATTATCAAAAAAAAACACTTATTGGATAAAAAATAGACTGCTTTTATTTTACAGAAAATTATGGAAAAAATGTAACTCATAGTTCATTATCGTACATGTTGGATACTATATACTAGAGCACGTGGAGCCTCGAAAACACACAAATCAATCGCGTTACCAAACAAACTCTTAAATCTGACTTATTCTTCTCGAGGTGGCGTCTCCTATCGGAGGTTGCCCACCATAATGTCAATCATTATCATATTCATCAGGAACAACACAGTAGAACTGCACCCAAACCACTCTCGCAAGTTCGTAAGCCGAAATATAGGGCATCTTTCTTTGCATCGTTTGTCATTCATTTTTTCCTGGATGATCATTTAATAGTATCTCTCTCTCATTATGTGACTGATTTACCAAACCCATCCCACCCAAACCACTCCCGCAAGTTCTTAAACAAAAAGATAAGGCGTCTTCCTCTATATCGTTTGTCATTTATTTTTCTCTGGATTATCATTTAATAGTATCTCTCTCTCTCTCTCATTATGTGACTAGGACCCTTTTTTATTATTTTTAATACCATCAAGAAACTAACTCGAACATCGGGGTGGAAAAGTTACCCAGCCACGGAGGGAGTCAAAACAATGATCAATGACGATGATGAAGTCGAATGAAACGACAAGTCGAAATTATGACTTCCACAAAGAATACAAGCCAAGACCATGCTCAACAGTCACTGCCACAGCAAAGGTCAAGACTAATTATTCTCATTTTTTAAGAAAACATATTGAATAATGTCCATAAACATAATTAATATCCGAAATTCAACCCCATGTCGAGAGTTATCATAAAAATAACCATAACCAGGCACAAATCGCATCCTTAATGATGATGTCACGCTATGCAAGCCCGAGAGAGCGGCTGCCTTCTCGGGTTCAATACAGCCTCAGTTAAATTACGCTTTTTCCTCAGGAATGCGCTCATCTTACGTGACATCGGGCTTTATATTTATTACTGAATACTTACTCGTACACGAAGGCTATCGCTGCAATTAAGTTTTGTCATTATGGTTATTACTACATACGATAATAAAACAAAACCAAAACTCTTTTTTTTTAAATACCGTTGGTTAAATCGATTATTTTAAGTTTGTTGATGTATAAGATAAAATTTGTGTTTGTTTATTGTCAAACAAGTATTTATTTTGACCACTTTATTGAACAACAATCTGGCGGACTTATATATATACCTGGTAGCAATATCTCCCAATCAACCAGACAAAAATTAATAAAATCATTTACAAGGTCGCAAAAATTATTATTCATTTGTATAAAATTAAGGAACAATATACATTAGAACAATAAAAGTGAGATATCAATGAAAGGAAAATGGTTTTGTCGGAAGAGACAGGAAAATCAAGAAGCAAACAAATAACATTCTGTATGTTGTTTATAGTTAAGGCATTAAAATTGTGGAGGTTTAAAGACATTGTAATTTATTTTTATCAAAGACTGTTTATTCCACTTTTTGTGACGGTATAACCCTATCGGTTTCAAGGCTTTCACTTCATCTTCAGGGGAGCACAATTGTGCTCCCCTGAAGATGATGTGAAAGCCTTGAAACAGGTAGAGTTATACCGTCACAAAAAAGTGGAACAAACAGTGTTTGATAAAAATAAATTACAAATAACATTCTGCCGCCAAATTAAGAGTTTTAATAATCGCGTGTTAGAACATGCCAATAACGGAACCAGTCTAATGTTAGTTGGTAACTGGGAAAACGAATAAATAATCTCTGTTGAACATTTTTATTTATTTATTATAAGAAATAAATCTGAGATTCGTGAGTATATTGGACATATTGTAATGCAAAGCAAAGCGGAGAGTATTTTTAAGATTTTCTGTTAATTTAAATAACGGCCATACAATATTATATTTATATTCTAAGAAATATTTCTTTGTTTCTCAAACACTTGACTAAGGTACAATAGCTTTTATTTATCGCGTAAGCAAAACCTATGTGATTTGAGATATCTCGCATTTTATGGAAATATTTTTTTTTTTCGAAAGTAATAAACTCAATTTCGAATGAAACAGAGATAATCTAGTATGCCCTTTGCACGATATTTATTTAATCCAAACTGCTAATATAGCGATACGAAAAAAATTCTTCATTTGTGACAGTTAAAGTACCAGTTCGTAGTAAATAGTTACTCTGAGTGTTTATTTTACAATAATTTTTCAATCATTTCACGAAAAAGGAGTAGGCTTATATTTTTTAACAATAAATTATTTTAACAATGGACTACTTGCGTAGTTTTTTAAGACAAAATAGGAAACAGTGAAATTGGCGATGATTTTCAAATTCCAGATATTCAGAAAAATACTCGGAATATTTTGAGGTGAAATATTTGTGTATTTGCAAAAAACGAAATAATTAAATTTTTTATATTATTTGTTGTAATGTTATTTATAAACATTTTTACAATATTATTTATCACACAAGGCCTCTTTAACATAATTTTGGTTGGTTGGAAGAGATTACACGGTGCTATAAGTCTACCATGGTATACAATATACAACAAAATTGCAAATAAAAGTCTTAAATAATTTAAATATTTTCATAACTCAGTGATGCAAAATTAATGGAAGGGATTTTTGTGTTTCACAAACTTTAAGCCGAAACCAATGATAATCAAAATAGCACACTTGATCCAAGTCTAAAAACTTCCCCTAATTCGCCTTAATTATCTACAGCCTCAGTTTCGGTTCCTTCGCCCAAAATGAAATTGAAAAGGATTATACCAGATACGAACTAAGTGTTGAATGCTTTTTTTTTGATGGAATTTTATTTTAAACTAAAATATTAATAGTAAACTCACTTGTGACCTTAGAGAAATATAAATAATTGAAAAACTCCGATTATCTCTGCACAATCTGCACGAGTTTACAGAAAGCATGCAATACGAATTTCAACACGACAGCAAACACACATAGATATTTCAAACACGATGACACATTTAGTAAAATTGCATCAGATATTTTTTTGTAGAGTCTAATGATGAACCCAACCGGAGCTGAGAAGTATTCATACTCTGTTTGGACCGATCGAAGCTTCGTTTACTCAAAGGCACTAAAGAAATAGTGTTTTACACTATAGCTGTGAAAAGTACAACCTGGCGTGTTTATTATCATATGACCTACATCTTTGAACCAACCAAAGTGTTTAAAAAAGTGTTGGGTACAAACTACAGTGAAACCAGTTTTTTTTTAATTGGTTACCAACGGGAACCGAAACCGCAACCTCCGAGTTTAAACCTTCCTTCCCTGTGAAGTGTAACTAATACACATTGCTTCTAAAAACTTTAATATCTCTATAAATATAATAAATACAGGGTTCAGATTTTAGGTAATCCTCCGTAATACATTTACGCATTGAATGAAAAAAATAATATTAATGATAATTAGCACTTATCGGCCACATCAGAGATATTTTGTGAAAATCGGGAATAAATTCACCAATACAATCAAACGTGTGCCAGTGTGTGACGTAGGTATATTCATTCTAAAAAACCGCTATGGGTGACGAAGTGACGCTATTCACGTCTCACTCTCACTCTACTTCGGTATATGGGAACGCAAGAAATAGAATCTGAGTTCGCTCGCTTCAGTAGCTCGCGGGCATTCGTTTGAGGTGTTCTCTACACCCGTTTTGTGAACGTCAGCCGTTGTTTTTTTGTTTTTTTCATGTATTCAGCAATACAATTTCAATTATTATCACTTTTGACTTCAAATTTAATTCATTTAATCGATTGGCTAAGAATATTCTTATTTTTCCCATTTTAAACCGCTCATTTTTACATGTGTATTGAATACACATCACCGTAATGCGGGGATTTTTTTAGCACAGGACGGGAAAGGTTAAAAACAGGCGCCTTATCAATAACCACTATATTGTCATGATATCCAATCATAATAAGTCACTATACCTTATCCATAATTAACCGTCAAATACACTATACCTTATCCAAAATTAATCGTCAAATAAACTTTACCTTCACCGTCAAATAAATTAATTATACTTTATATGTCAAATAAACTATACATTTTTCAAAATTATCCGACAAGTGAACTGAAAATTATAAAAATTAATCACTAAATAAACTGTGCCTTACCCAAAATTATCCATCGAATAAACCATATCGTATCCAAAATTATCTGTCAAACTATACCATACCCAAAATTATCTGTCAAACTATACCATACCCAAAATTATCTGTCAAACTATAACATACCCAAAATTATCTGTCAAACTATACCATACCCAAAATTATCTGTCAAACTATACCATACCCAAAGTATCTGTAAAACTATACCATACCCAAAATTATCCGTCAAATAAACTATACTGTATCCAAAATGAAATGTACTTTATTACAATATTAACGAAACTTAATTCCTTTGCTATGAAAAAGGAAATCTTTCTGAGAAACAAATCTCAGTCTAATTTCAATCCACGTTAACAGCAAAACAAAACGATGTGTTTTATAGTTTGAGAAACGTAGGACTACTAACGAACAATATGGCAAAGGGGTGACGTCATGCCCCCTGCACCCCACGCCCCCCCCCCTCAATTCGATTAGAGAAGCGAGCCTACGCGGCCCCCTCGGCCGACACAACACAGGCTTGCGCAACGATTTGCACATGTCTATGGTCAGGGACAAGCGTGCACACTACATCTGTACAAACGGCGCGGCATGGCGTGGCGGCGGCGGCGACGACGGCGACAATGGTGGCTGACAGACAATATTTACAATGGCGCATTATTCTACGAAACCTATTTAATTCATACATTAACTACTAAAACATATACTCGCATACTCGAACCGGACAGTATCAAAATTTGTCAATATGATAGTTCACAGTATTTAAATATCGACTTTGATGTATAATACGTGATTGAAACGTGAATGTGGAACAAGATTGAAAATAGTCGACTAAATGCTTTAGAAATACGTGCACTTAGAATAATGTATTGGGTGACTATACGACAGAATACGTGCACTTAGAATAATACATAGGGTGACTATACGACAGAATACGTGCACTTAGAATAATACATGGGCTGACTATACGACAGAATACGTGCACTTAGAATAATACATGGGGTGACTATATGACAGAATACGTGCACTTAGAATAATACATAGGGTGACTATACGACAGAATACATGCACTCAGAATAATATATGGATGACTATACGACAGAATACGTGCACTTAGAATAATACATGGGCTGATTGTACGACAGAATACGTGCACTTAGAATAATACATGGGGTGACATTACGACGGAACACGTGTACTTAGAATAATACATGGGGTGACTATACGACAGAATACGTGCACTTAGAATAATACATGGGGTGACTATACGACAGAATACGTGTACTTAGAATAATACATGGGCTGACTATATGACAGAATACGTGCACTTAGAATAATACATAGGGTGACTATACGACAGAATACGTGCACTTAGAATAATATATGGATGACTATACGACAGAATACGTGCACTTAGAATAATACATGGGCTGATTGTACGACAGAATACGTGCACTTAGAATAATACATGGGGTGACATTACGACAGAATACGTGCACTTAGAATAATACATGGGGTGACTATACGACAGAATACGCGCACTTAGAATAATACATGGGCTGACTATACGACATAATATGTGCACTTAGAATAATACACGGGGTGACTTTACGACAGAATTCGTGCACTTAGAATAATACTCGTACATGGGGTGACTATACGACAGAATACGTGCACTTAGAATAATACATGGGCTGACTGTACGACAGAATACGGGCACTTAGAATAATACATAGGGTGACTAAACGACAGAATACGTGCACGAATAATACATAGGGTGACTATACGACAGAATACGCGCACTTAGAATATTCCATAGGGTGACTACACGACATAATACGTGCACTTAGAATAATAAATGGGCTGACTATACGACAGAATACGGAATGAAGGGATTAGGGATGAATGTGAACTTATGGGTGATGTGTTGAGCAAGTTGAAGAAGACCACTCTGATATGCTTGAGCATGTGGAACGAATGAATGTAGAAAGAATAACAAAACAAATATATAGTGCAAATATGAGTAGAAAGCGTGGTAGAGGAAGACCAAAAAATGTATGGTTGGATCAAGTGTATGATATTTTGAAAGCAGCAAATGTTAAAAGTCAGAGGAATCTGTAGGCGCTGTATGAGAAAAAATGTAAGGACGTCAAAGAGGCGAAAGATGTGTCTGGCACTCTTATTTCTACCTATCCCAATAGGGAGACGGCTTGATGATATGTATGTAACTGCTGAAAGGTATGACGAGCTGCGTAGCCTAGGTGGTAAGACGACGCATGTCTTCCACGTTGGGGTTGCAGATTCGGTTCCCTTTGGAATTCGGGCACTTTTTAAAGATTCCAGTCTGGCTGCAAAAGACATTGCCATATGGCAATAAGCCTACCAGGTTGTCTTGTAAACAACGAAAGTGTAATACAATACAACCTTGATTCATGGAAGTGAAGGTTGGACTTGGCATAATAAAGATAAAAGGAAAATTAAAAATGTGGAAATATGCGTATTAAGAAAAAAATGTGAAGTCTCAATGTATGAAATGATATCTCTTTATGAGAGAGTTCGGTGTCTATCCATGGCTTCATCCTACTCAGTTCCTGCTGGGCATGCTCGGGTATAACTCCTTGAGCGTAAGAAGAGATGTGCGTCTCCTGGTATACGTTGTCAAACTCGTTCGAGGAGTTGTGAGCTGTCCAGCATTACTACAAAGATTAGCGTTAAATGTTCCTAACAATCACACTAGACTGCGCCGGCAAGAACTGTTCTCAATAACATACGCAAGAACGGGTCTTCCAGCCGCTATGCCTGTTGGAGCTTCGGATATTGACATATTTCATATCACATTACCAAAAGCAAAAGTATATTTTCTTCTTAGATTGAGCGCGTTAGAAGGCACTCATCAACATACCTAAATGACTGTGAATATACGAGTATGTGTGTAATATGTTTGTGTGTATATACTCGTTTGTATGCATATGCATTATTTTTTATTTTATATAATTTTTTAACTTATTTTTTTTTCCTCTATGTAATTTTTCTTCTTTTTTGATGTTTTGTATTTTCAAAGTAATTGGGCTAAGCCTGTTTTGAAAAAATAAATAAATAAATAAGTAAGAATTAGGCATAATCGATAGAAAAAGTATGGTTTTCACGATGACAATGATTAGCCATTTCAGAATAAATTAGAGGATTTGTTAAGACGGATTTGTGTTCACGAAATCTCTTTTCAAAGCATCTTCCTGTTTTTCCTATATAGAAATTATCACAGTCAGCACATAAAAGTTTATATACACCACTGTTGCTAAGTATTCCATTTTTGCCTTTCCCATTAAATAAGAGTTTCCGGAAATTAAAATTAGTGTAAAAAGCTGGCTTTATGTAACTTGGAATGATTTGCTTTATGAACGTTATCGTATTTTTTTATCATCTTTTAATTCTATATTTTCTCACTGGACCACGCGTATGACGCAATAAGTACTTCAAAACAATAACCGTCTTTATTAGGACCCACGAGCATGATGTGTGCATACTGCAAAAAATACTATATACGTTCGAGCGGAATATTTTTTAAATATGCGGGATGGGCCAGAAAGTGACATGTTAGTACCGGGGAGTACAAATGAATCGAATAGACCTTTCTTGATATACAAGGCATATCCAGAAAGTAAGTGTACTGAATTTTTGTAGGTTACAATTTTTTTTATTTAAACAAAAAAATTACGTGGTTACCGTAGTACATATGTAAGCTATTTTTCGACATAGTCGCCATTCCTCTCAATGCAGGTGGTGAAGCGGGGTATCAACTTTTTGATGCCTTCCTCGAAGTAGTTTCCCGCCAACCCCTCCGTCCATCTCATCCTTTACCTCCTCGTCGGTTGAAAACCTTTTTCCACCCATGTGCAGCTTCAGGGAGGTAAAGAGATAGTAATCTGAAGGTGCTAGGTCAGGGGAATGCGCGGGATGGTTCAGGACATCCCATTTAAACGAGGCGAGCAGTTCCTTCGTGGCGTTGGCCGTGTGTGGTCTGGCATTGTCGTGCAGCAGGCAGACTCCCTTTGTCAGCATGCCTCTCCTCTTGTTCTGAATCGCCCTCCGCAATTTTTTAGGGTCTCACAGTATCTTGCAGAGTTGATGGTCTCCCCTTGAGGCATATATTCAATTAAAATTATTATAGTCCCAAAACACGGATGCCATGATTTTCTTGGCTGAAATTGTGGTTTTGAACTTTTTGGCGGAGGGTAAAGAGGTGTGACGTGACCGTTTTTAAACTCACGACACCACTTGTACACACTCGTACGATTCATAGCTTTATCACCATATGCAGTTTTCACCTCATTATAAACCTCAACCGGAGGTTTTCCCTTCCAAACGAGATAACGGATGACGCCGCGTATTTCGCACTTGGCGGGAGATTGGATTGACATTTTTCACGAAACGTGTTGTCGCGTCAACACTTCTCAACGTACTGACCTCGAACCGGTCTCGTTGCGGAGAGGAAGGGTCAGGCTACACGGAAGTGTAGCCAACATGTCGAAAATAAAATCCACCCGGTCGTGAGAGCCTCAGTACACTCACTTTCTGGATACGCATAGTATATTTGGTATTTCGGAGACTTTAGAATGAAGTTTAGCTTACCACCATATGCTCACCAGGATTGACCTCGTATTTTCTTAATTTCAACGTCATGGACTATATCCCAAAAATTACGGTTTATCCAAGATACAATATATAATACGAAGGACTGAACTATCACCTAATTCAAGTGCTTACGGAGAATTATTGCATCGAATAAATTAAGCTTTCTAATGAATTAAGACCTTTTTTTATTGGTGCCTCGAATAAAATCTAAGTGGTGTCGAAGTGGCATTTATAAAAAAGCAACATTTTTTTAATCATCATCATCATATAAATCGAATATAAAAATAGCTACTTAAAGATTCGTGTGAATCTTCGGTCACGTGTTTCACTTCACGGAGTATGACAATGCAGATGGTTCAACATGGTGGCTGTGGGAATTTAACATTTTATAATGGGAAGATTTATAATCATTTTATTTCGAGACACGTTCACCTTTTATCGAAATTGAACTAAAAATTTCAAATATTTATATATTTACCTATAACATATTTTATATATTTACCTATAACCTAACCTAATCTAGTTAAAAATCTCAAATGTTTATATATTTACCTATAACATCTTTTATACATTTACCTATAATCTAACCTAACCTAACGTAATTAAAAATCTCAAATGTTTATATATTTACCTATAACATCTTTTATACATTTACCTATAACCTAACCTAACCTAATTAAAAATCTCAAATGTTTATATATTTACCTATAACATATTTTATACATTTACCTATAACCTAACCTAACCTAACCTAACCTAACCTAATTAAAAATCTCAAATGTTTATATATTTACCTATAACATCTTTTATACATTTACCTATAACCTAACCTAACCTAACGTAATTAAAAATCTCAAATGTTTATATATTTACCTATAACATCTTTTATACATTTACCTATAACCTAACCCAACCTAACGTAATTAAAAATCTCAAATGTTTATATATTTACCTATAACATCTTTTATACATTTACCTATAACCTAACCTAACCTAATTAAAAATCTCAAATGTTTATATATTTACCTATAACATATTTTATACATTTACCTATAACCTAACCTAACCTAACCTAACCTAATTAAAAATCTCAAAGGTTTATATATTTACCTATAACATCTTTTATACATTTACCTATAACCTAACCTAACCTAACGTAATTAAAAATCTCAAATGTTTATATATTTACCTATAACATCTTTTATACATTTACCTATAACCTAACCCAACCTAACGTAATTAAAAATCTCAAATGTTTATATATTTACCTATAACATCTTTTATACATTTACCTATAACCTAACCTAACCTAATTAAAAATCTCAAATGTTTATATATTTACCTATAACATATTTTATACATTTACCTATAACCTAACCTAACCTAACCTAACCTAATTAAAAATCTCAAATGTTTATATATTTACCTATAACATCTTTTATACATTTACCTATAACCTAACCTAACCTAATTAAAAATCTCAAATGTTTATATATTTACCTATAACATATTTTATACATTTACCTATAACCTAACCTAACCTAACCTAACCTAATTAAAAATCTCAAATGTTTATATATTTACCTATAACATCTTTGCACAATACGTCTTGAACTATATTTTTTATAAAACTAAATTAATTAAAATGGCAGTACGGTTCCGTCTTCATACGAACTTTAGAAATAAATAACGCTTGAATCGATCTAGTGGACATTATACTTTAAAATAATACATTGATTTACAATATTAGAAAATTATGTCTAACCCTTCGAGCCCTGTGATGTGTAACTAGTACACATTGCTTCTAAAAACTTTAATATCCCAATAAATATAATAAATACTGGGTTCAGATTTTAGGTATTCCTCCGTTATACATTTACGCATTAAATGAAAAAATAATATAATATTAATAATAATTAGCACTTATCGGCCACATCAGAGATATTTTGTGAAAATCGGAAATAAATTCCCCAATACAATCAAACGTGTGCCAGTGTGTGACGTAGGTATATTCATTCGAAAAAACCGCTATAGGTGAGGAAGCGACGCTATTCACGTCTAACTCTCACTCTACTTCGGTATATGGGAACGCAAGATATATAATCTCAGTTTGCAGTTGTGTTTCTTCCTTCGAGGTATAACATATGTTACACAGTGTTAGCCCGTCTCAGGTCTCAGTCGCTCAGATGGATTCTGAGGTAGTTTCTTCGCCCGTTTTGTGAACGTCGGCCGATGTTTTTTTTTCATGTTTTCAGCAATTAAATTTTGATTATTATCAATGTTGACTTTGATTGGCTATGAATATTCTTATTTTTCCGATTTAAAATCGCTCATTTTTACATGTGTATTGAATACACAGCACCGGAACAAACGGATTTTTTTAGCACAGGAATGGAAAGGTTAAATACTATAATGTGATCTTTCATAAAAATTTCTCTAGTTATGAATTCTCTAGATTGATTAACTAGATATTTATTAACATTTTTATGAATTATCCAGTAATGTATAGACAAAATGGATATTTTAAGTGAAATTAAGAAAGGAGCTTTAAGATGGTTTGAACATGTAGAGAAAATGATTGACAAAAAAAATTACTACGCGAGTATACAAATCAGAAGTGCAAGGTGTGTGTGTGTGGAAAATGTAGACCGAGAAAAACGTGGCTGGATCAATTAGTCCAGATTTTTATAGAATGTAAAGTGAGAAGTATGAATAGTATAAAGTCGTCTTTGACGAGATTTATGAATGTGGATGAGACGAAATTTGTGTGATAATCCGTTCTCTCTGCCTAATCCACCAGGGACAAGACGTAACGATATGTGTATATGTACGACTATGTATGTACTAATAAATTTGTTAATGCGGGAAACAGCTTTATATAATATGGTATTATACACAAAATTGATTTGATTTCTTGGAAGAAAATTAAATAATACTTAAAGCAATGTGTTTTAAATTAGAGTTCTTCAGTGTATAGTATATAGCAGTGTTCCCCAACCGGTGGTCCGCGGCCCGGTGCCGGGCCGCAAACAGTATGCCAAATTTCAAGAAATTCGACATGCAAAAATTTAAATATAGGATTTTCATCCATGTCCTCAATAAAATCAAAACAAAGGAATATACTGGACGTGAATGCAGCACTTAGTCTGTCAGAGACAGCACTGCAGCCAAGAATATCCAATATATTAACAAAGATCAACAGCAGGTTTCGCATTAGTTTGTTGCAAAAACCGCATGGTTTTTGTTCAATTTTAATTGTATCAGACAATGTTACAATTAAAATTGTTTAACATTATATGTATATTTGTCAATTATAGTTACATACTCGTATGCCCATCTGTCACAATATAAGATTAAAAAAATATTAAATAAAAAAACCATTTTTATTTCAGTATTAGTGGTCCGCGAAAAAATTTTCCTTTTTTTTACCGGTCCACAGGTCTAAAAAGGTTGGGGAACACTGGTATATAGTATACCTCAACCATTAAGTAAATATTATAAATACGTTAGTTGTTACATTGAAAGTAATACATTATTTAAATTTCCGTCTCCTGGGATTGTTTATCCACGTTAAAAGTACGTTATTTGTGAAATACACACGCAATAAATAAAGTTCGTTTAGAGAGCCAGACATTAATTAATTAAGCCTCAACTACGAAAATTAAACTTAAACAATAATGTCACTGGCACCAGTCTCTGGAACTTTTTAAGTTCTTTCTTTAGCCTTCATTCCAAAACTGTAACATACGAGTATATAGGCTAAACTTTCCTTCCGTGGTTGCAGTCCTAAGACTGGTTTGCAGCAATTTGAACTCTTCTCCTCCATTCCCCCCTGTCCTGTGCGGCTCTCTTTAAGTCTGTATATGTTGAGCAGCGCACGTCCACCAACAGGTCCTCCAGGTACTCTCGGCGTGGGCGTCCCCTAGAGTTTATCCCCTCGGTCATACCCTCCATTATGGCATGCAAGAGGCCCTCTTGTCGTATTATATGACCGATCCATCTTGCACGCCTTTCGGACAGGATCCTGAGCAGGTGCCTTCCTCCTTCGATTCGTTGGAGAACCTCTTCATTTGTGATGCGGTCTCTCCAGGAAATTCCTAATAGTCTTCTATAGGACCACATCTCAAAAGCCTCTAGTCTTCGTCTATCTCTTTCGGATAGGCACCATGTCTCGCAGCCGTACATCAAGATACTCCATACATAGGTCTTGATGAGGAGTATTCTCAGTTTTAGGTCTATATTATTTGATTCTATTATTTTCGACCTTTTATTAAATGCAAGTCTAGCCTGATGTATACGGCTGTCGACCTCGCTCTTGGACCGACCGTCCCATGTTATTTTGCTCCCGAGGTAGACAAACTCCTCGGTGTTCTTTAGTGGTTTACCCGACATCACTATTCTCATCTGGTGCTGCGCTCGGCCTACAGTCAGCAGCTTTGTTTTGTCTTTATTTATCTTCATACTGTAGTTATTTTGAAGAATGCTTTCCATAGTTGTTAAGGCCTCTTGTAGTTCCTCTTCACTTTCAGCAACCATAGCAATATCGTCAGCGAACCTTATCATGTCCACCTTTTGCCCGTGTATCTTTACACCTTCTCTGTGACTCATTCTCTCTCTCAAGGCTAAACATTATGTTCCAAATAGAAAACATGACATGTGCCTTTAAGTTATTCATGAAAAATTAAGATTAAGTATAACTGTATTCATAAAAAAACCCAATAAATGCTATAGAAATGCGTGCACTGAGAAGAATACATATGTGTAGGTTGACAATGTACGATAGAATACGTAACGAAGTGATAAGGGAAGAATGTCTGTCTACTTAACCCTTATCTTTGCAAAGTTCAATTTATCCAAATATTAACATTGTAATTTATTTTTATCAAACACTGTTTATTCCGCTTTTTTGTGACGGTATAACCCTACCGGTTTCAAGGCTTTCACCTCATCTTCAGGGGAGCACAAACAAGACTAAATGCTGTTCAAACTGGTACCGATGTACACGCTTCAACAGTTGGGGGCTGAGGGGTGAGGGAGGCATGGGACGATTTCGGCCAAGAGCGGAGAGATTTTTGGGATATAACTGTTCAACAGATAGTCTTGTTCGTGCTCCCCTGAAGATGAGGTGAAAGCCTTGAAACCGGTAGGGTTATACCGTCAATAAAAAGTTGAATAAACAGTGTTTGATAAAAATAAATTACAATGTCTTTAAACCTCCACAACGTTAATACCTTAACTATAAACAACCAAATATTAACGTTTTTCTTTGGTGATTCCTTGTTATATGGTAATTTATGAAGGAAAATTGAGGAAAAAAAATCACAACTTTTTCTTATAGTTGTTTTGTTATACGTAACACCCACGTTACATTGCCAAAATATCAATTTTAATAAAACACAGAAAGGTCTATAAAATGATTATATAATCTAAAACACGAACAACATTTACATGGCTGAATTATCAACAAATAAAATGGTTTGAATAAATTTTTCTCTACATGTAGTGATTAATAAGATATTTCGATTATTTACCCCAATTTTCAAAACGCACCCACGCTGTCCAGACACGTTGACCCGATGTCTTTTGAAAGGTTGTAGCGTTGTCAATATTTATCACCAGATGACACCACTGCACACAATAGTGCATGTATAGTATTTGAATGTGTTGCCATATTTGAAATTACGTTACAGTTTCTGTTTTTTTTTTAATTCCTTAATTAGTGTAATACCTGTGTTACAATGCCATTATAAGGGTTAAAGCTGATGTATTAAGATGAAGATGACCACTCTGAGATGGTGTGGACATGTAAAACGAATGAATGAAGAGAACATGGAGATCAATTTATTCTTCACCAAAAAATTTCATCGATTCAATAGGGCGGGGTATTACGATAGAGTTTTTGCCGTTGTTGGTCATGAGGTGTGGAATGGTGTACTTCTTAATATTAGAGATATGGGTGGCGTGTTCAACTTTAAGAAACACTTGAAGGCAACACTTTTTTGGAGGATAGTGGAATGAAGTTCTGAGTTAAAGCGCACTTTTTTCTAAACGGCGCTATTGAAATTGTCATTTTATTATACGAATACAATTTATTTTCTATTTAAAAATGATTAATTAATTATGTTGTTTATAGTTAAGGCATTAACGTTGTGGAGGTTTAAAGACATTGTAATTAATTTTTATCAAACACTGTTTATTCCGCTTTTTTTTTGTGACGGTATAACCCTACCGGTTTCAAGGCTTTCACCTCATCTTCAGGGGAGCACAAACAAGACTAAATTATGTTCGAACTGGTACCGATATACACGCTTCAACGTTGGGGGCTGAGGGGTGAGGGAGGCATGGGACGATTTCGGCCAAGAGCGGAGAGATTTTTGGGATATAACTGTTAACCAGATGTTCGGATCGGTTACAAAAAAAAAGTGGAATAAACAGTGTTTGATAAAAATAAATTACAATTCATTCATTAATAGATTTTTTGCGCCCTTCAGAAAGCAGATTCTCCTCAAAGACACTTGTACTCAGGATTCGAAAGCACTATTATTGACAGATTCATAATATTACAAAAAAAATTAAAAAAATAAAGTGTAACGATAGGAAGGTGGCGGCTGCGTATAAAGATAAGAAGCTTGTTACCAACTAGGTCGTGCAGTTCGTTGAAAACATAAAAACTCAAAAAAATTGAGAAATCAATGGCTACTGCTAAATAATTTAATATACGAACGTCTTCCAATTCAAATATTTTAATTTTAACATGGATCACATAAAAGCACATTGCGTTAGGTCAAGGTTTGCAGCGAACATGCGATAAAGACCGGCAATATTCGTCAACATGTTCGCCAAATACTAAATACAGCTGCGATATCAAATCCATTTGTTTGTGTTGGAATAATTTATATAAAAAAAAAAGATAACAAATGTCATTCGGAGTCAAAAAATACATTTCCCAGACGATATAAATATGCAGATAATGTTACAATAATATTTCGAAAATGGATATTATTCGTTATAATCGACTTTTATAAAAACATATTATTTATATTCCAATACAGACTTGAGGTAAAGGGACTTAAGTCCCTAAGTCAGTGAGCTTGTTGCAAGGTCTGCTTACATAAAAAAAATATTATTTATCTTTCAATATAGACTCGAGGGCAAAGGGACTTAAGTCCCTTCTACTCTAGAAATAAAAAAAAAAACGATTGTTTTGCATATTCTTAAAGTTTAGACCTTCAAGAATATGTTCTCAAAAGAAAATTTTTTAAATTCTCAATATTTACGAAAAAGTCGACATTTTGTCTTCCGACTAAAGACTGATGAGTCCGATATGGAACTCATATTATTAAAGGCACCGCTGGTAGACTTTGAGACACATCCTTGATACCCACGTCTTTAGTTATCATGGCGCTCAAATACTTATCAACTTTATTGATAGAGACACCATTGATATACAGGGGGTTACTTTATTAGGACAAAAGTCGCTGCACATCAGTCCCACAATTACAAGACAGAGTTTTATGATGATGATAATAAAAAGACAATTTATATAGCGCAGTTTAGAGAGCAGACTCTCCTTAAGGGGGTATTCTACTTCAGAAATTTGAAAAAATCGTTTTTTTTTTGCATATTCTTAAAGTTTAGACCTTCAAGAATATGTTCTCAGAAGAAACGTTTTGAAATTCTCAATATTTACGAAGTTATAGCTATAAATGAGGCAGCATTTACGCCGCACCGGAATGACTCAGACAATAATATCAAAACTTTAAACGCGTTTTTCTCGAAACTGTTTTTTTCCACCTTGTCGACATAAAATCTCTAGTTCTATCCAACCGATTGCCTTCAAATTTAGTATGAAACTTTGATATATGTTTCTCTATCGTTCCTACCTTGGAAAGATCAAAACTATTTTTTACCATTTAAAAAAAAAATTAAAGACAATTTATATAGCGCAGTTTAGAGAGCAGACTCTCCTTAAGGAGGTATTCTACTTCAGAAATTTGAAAAAATCGTTTTTTTTTTGCATATTCTTAAAGTTTAGACCTTCAAGAATATGTTATCAGAAGAAAAGTTTTGAAATTCTCAATATTTACGAAGTTATAGCTGTAAATGAGGTATGTGTGTAGATCTTAAATGCTGGAAGAGTTACGAGGGATATTGAACGGTGTGTAGCGATAGGAAACAATGGAATACTAAAACATACCGTCGCCGATACTGCAGGAACGCGTATCTAGGATTACCCAAATTTTACAGGGGAGACAAAAAATGATTTTTCTGCAAAAATATAATGAAATAAAAACATCACTCGGTATTGCAGTTACGAATAAATGCGTTCCGCGTTGAAAATAAATATATGTGTTAATGCAAAAATGTGTCAATGATACAAGAGACGACAAAAAATAAAGAAAGTTACTTATACCAAAAAATCGAGTTAACGTGTTCCTGCAATATCGGCAACGATATATAGCAGTGATGGCGAACCTTTTTGAGAAGTAGGTCAAATTTTGTTCATTATTTTTTTTATTACTAGCCTGTGGGTCACTAAGTCAGTGGCGTCACTTGGAAATGGGTGAGGGGGGTGGGGTGGAGGTGTGATAAAAAGGGTACCAATATTTTGGAAACACCGATATTTTGTTAACAGAAAACAAACCCTTTTTTTGGTTCTCACTTTTGAAATCTTCTAAAAAGGTTTACGTTTTCTTTTTGTTGCATAACTTTTCCTTTTGCAAGTGAAAAGCAAAATATAATGGTCGACGTCAAAAAATTTATAGCAATGGGGTGATACCATGAATGACCGCACCAGGTATCACGTGGCGCATGTCCAGTGGCGCCTCTGCACTGAGTATTTGAATGAACGAGGAATAAAGAAAAGCACACATATATTTTATGAAATATTCTTTATAAATAAATAAAGTTACAGATATGTGTATGTATAATAAAGTTGATAAAAGTATATTTAATGTGAAATATGTTGATGTTTATTTTCACATAGTTTCTTAATATTAGGTTCATATCCCGTATTCATTAGTTTAACGCATTTCGCAGTCAATTAATTTCCAAGTTTATTTTTTATTGGTAGATTTTACAAAATTCATTAAGGAAAATAATTTTTCACACGAATATGTGGACCCTCTTTTATGTTCTCTCTTTTATGACATAAAAAATAAGTTTATAAAAATCAACGCGTGAGTAATTTAAAAAGCCTTCGTGGGTCAGTGTCTGACCCGCGGGTCATAGGTTCGCCACCACTGATATATAATATACTCTAACCGAACAATATCAAAAACTGCCAAGATAATAATCCATAACAGTATACTCGTTTTGGTCTATATGTTGTTACTGGTCTATATGTTGTTACTGGTATATATGTTGTTACTGGTCTATATGTTGTTACTGGTATATATGTTGTTACTGGTCTATATGTTGTTACTGGTCTATATGCTGTTACTGGTCTATATGTTGTTACTGGTCTATACGTTGTTACTGGTCTATATGTTGTTACTGGTCTATATGTTGTTACTGGTCTATATTTTCTCTTTATTTTGACACAAGTATGTATGCTCGTCGAAAATAACAAAGTATAGTTGGAAGGATAATCATAATAATTAATGCACCTACAGCAAAATAAATGTCAAGTTCAACAGATGACGCCATAATGCCCAAAGATAACTGACTAGTGCGACACAACACATGCATCTCTTCCGCGTAACGATACTAAAATATTAATAAACATCATATTATATAACTGAAGATGTAGCAATTTTCTATTAACCTTTCCTTCCCTGTGTTGGGTATCTTCTACACGTTGCTTCTAATAGCCATCAATATCTCTATAAATATAATAAATACAAGGTTAAGATTTTAGGTATTCCTCCATAACATATTTACGCATTGATTTAAAAAATAATATTAATAATAATCAGAATGTATCGACTACATCGTAGGTGTTTTGTGAAGATCGAAAACAAATTCGCATTTAAACGCTGTGAGTGCCTCGTCTTGACGATAGGTGAAGAGTATGCGGGAAGCACGACACTATATTCGCATCTCACTCTTGCATACTTCAATGAATTGCGAGGAGCTCAATTGTCTCAATCGTCGCAAGCGTAAGCCACGCCGGGGTAAGCCACTACCGCTCCGCGCCGCAGTAGCTTTTGGGCTTGCAAACAGATTAGACCTACGCTCGTTCCGTGAGCGTTGCCAGATGGTTTTTTAATGTTTTCAGCAAATAAATCTCAATTATTATAATTTTTAACTTCAATTATAATTAATTAAGGGGATTATCTATGAATGTTCTTATTTTTCCGATTTAAAATCGCTAATTTTTGATCGCGTACTCACTACCCAACGCCGGAGCGCGCGTTTCAATTTTAGCACCGTAAGGGAAGGGTTAAAGGTATATTTATCTATTTTAAATTAGATAACTGTTATATAAAACACGACATTTACTAATATATGATATAAACTACGCTCTCGTAAACTGCGAACTTGCCAGCAAAATGTGTGCACCTAGAGGAAACACAGAATACGGAATGAAGTGATTAGGGATGAATGTGAACTTAAGGCTGATGTGTTAAGTAAGATGAAAAAGAGCACGCTGAGACAATCTAGGCATGTGGAACGAATGAATAAGAAAAGACTAACAAAACAAATATACTCGTACGAGTATAATGCAAATGTGAGTGGAAGACGTGACAGGAAAACATTTTGAAAAGTTTAATCCGTAAAACTATCACATTCTTCTCCCTGGCTCCATCCCAACTCACTGTCTGCGAAGAGTGTTGGGGTCAGCTCTCCTTGTCCTCAGGTTGTATGCTCTTCTGTCCCGGACTACGTCCCCAAGGCCGTGCCTCTGCATTAGGTTATCTTTTCGCACCACCCATGAATTCTTTGGTCTTCCTCTAGTTGTTATTCGAGGAAGATCCATGGAGATTGCCTGGTTCACAATGTGATCGGATGCTCTGCGTCCAACGTGCCCATACCATCTCAATCGCCTCTTCTCCATCTTACTGTTGATGTCTGTAACACCTAGGCTTCCACGAATGCGTGAGCTTTTTATTTTGTCTCTTAGGGACACACCAGCTGACCATCTTAGCATGCGCATTTCAGCAGTTTCTAGTTGCCTAGAGTAAGAGTTATACATCGTCCAGCATTCGGAGCCATAGAGGAGTACGTAAAACTATCACATTGTCAAAAGTAAAAGAAATTTTTCTTTTAAGACTGGGGACGTTGGAAAGCAAGTGACGTATCTTATCGGATATTTGTCGGATACTTACAGGATTAGGATTACCATGAGGATTGTCATCATTATGGCGATCCTAATCCTGTCGACCGCAGACACGAACTCTCAAACCCCACCCGCAAGTTCTTAAGCCGAGACATGCCACGTTTACCTTTTTTTTTTTATTTATTTATTTAACACTTTTATTGCAAATACAATCTGGCGAGCTTATTGCCAGGCGGCAATATCTTCCAGCCAACCAGACAAAAGTAAATTAAGCAAGTTACGTGGTCGCCTAAATCATTCAAATGACTATCCATCCCCACGAAATCCATAAACATATACGTAAACACATGCCCACGAACCCCACAAAGACGGACAATAACCCGAACATTATTTTTCATATAAAGTGAGATATCATCAATCAAAAGGAAAGGAAGGGATGGTGGAGAGGAAAGGAAAAGAAAAATCAGGAATGAAACACGTTATTTTACTGACTAGAAATTAACAGTTTTTTCAGTCGCTTCTTAAAGCATGCCAAAGACGGAGCGAGTCTTATATTGGTTTGCAACTGATTCCAGAGTCTCACTGCATGGACAGTTAAGGACGGCGTAAAGAAAGAGGAGCGGTGAACTGGAAAGGCCAATAAACAATCTATGTTTGAGCGTAGCGCTAACCATTTCCCTGAAAAATCAGTTGTGTAATTATATATCTTGTACCCCTCATTATGTGACCGACGTATTCACCTGACGAACCATCACAATTTTAAGTAGTTTTCGGTACTCATGCAATAAGTGTAAACACGAG
Source organism: Odontocerum albicorne (assembly GCA_949825065.1). Classification (NCBI taxonomy): domain Eukaryota; kingdom Metazoa; phylum Arthropoda; class Insecta; order Trichoptera; family Odontoceridae; genus Odontocerum; species Odontocerum albicorne. Next base: position 38,547,773 of record OX463855.1, read on the forward strand.
CAAGCACTTTCACAAACAGTAACACAATCTGTTCTAAAAAAAACTTTAAGAATATTTTGTTATATTGTAAATGAAGGACAAAGTACAATACTTTTGTAAATTATTTTGTAAGGTACATCATACCGTAATGCTTTAAGCTTTAGTATGCTTTAAGAAGCTCTGGTTTGCTTTAAGAAGCGACTGAAAAAACTTAATGTAAATTCAGTAATATAACGTGTTCCATTCCTGTTTTTTTCTTTCCTCACCACCATACCTTCCTTTCCACTATTCCTTCCTTTTCCTTTTGATAATATCTAACCTTTACTCTTCTTACCATATATTATATTATTGTTCATACGTTTTATCAAGGTGAATAATCATTTTGATTATATTTGCGAACACGTAACTTGCTTTATTTACCCTTGTCGGGTAGGTTGGAAGAACCCTCTGGCAAAATCCCACCAGATTGTTTTTACAATAAAATAATAATAACGTATTTTATTCTATCTTCAAAACGACAGCAAAAAGTTTCAGTAAACAATGAGGGGAAAAATTCCCTTTACTAATATATATTAACTTTCATATACTCATATTATATATGTACATTCATCACGTTTAGAATTAAGTTAGCAACGAAAAAAAAAACCAAACGACATCTGTCCGAGAAATACGACAAAATTTTATTGGTAATATACAATATTTAACAAAAATTATCATCTTAACTCCAACTCACAAAATCATCAATAAAATGTGGACTTATTTAAAGTTAATTTAAATGATCGTTAATAATTTGTGATAGATACATATAACATACATATCGTCATCCCTCTCCCTATCGGAATACACAAAAAGGAGAGGGTGCCGGACTTTTTTGCGACACAAGTATTTCGCCTCTTATACATACATACATACATACACCTTCTCATAAGGCTTCTTCATTTGTTTATAGTTAAGGCATTAACGTTGTGGAGGTTTAAAGACTTTGTAATTTATTTTGATCAAACACTGTTTATTCCACTTTTTTTGTGACGGTATAACCCTACCGGTTTCAAGGTTTTCACCTCACATTCAGGGGAGCACAAACAAGACTAAATGATGTTCGAACTGGTACCGATATACACGCTTCAACGATTGGGGGCTGAGGGGTGAGGGAGGCATGGGACGATTTCGGCCAAGAGCGGAGAGATTTTTGGGATATAACTGTTCAACAGATAGTCTTGTTTGTGCTCCCCTGAAGATGAGGTGAAAGCCTTGAAACCGGTAGGGTTATACCGTCACAAAAAAAGTGGAATAAACAGTGTTTGATAAAAATAAATTTCAAGGCTTCTTCTATTTATCTGACTTTTTAGATTTCCTTCGTTCAAAATATAGTACACTTGATCCAGCCACTCTCTTCGGTCTTCATCTACCACGCCTTCCATTCACATTTACACTGTTTAATTCGTTTTGTTAGTCTTTCTTCATTCATTCTTTCCACACACAACCATCTCAGTGTGCTTATGAGTGAACTTAAGATTGATGTGTTGAGCAAGATGAAGTATCTTCATCGTGCTCAACACACCAACCTTGAGTTTACACTCATCTCTAATCACTTCAGTCCGTATTCTGTCATACATTGTCACCCAATGTATTTTTCTAAGTGCACGCATTTCTACAGCATTTATTATTCGGATATTTTCAGTATTGTTCCACGTCTACGCTTCACTCCCATACATCACAATTGGTACTTAAATACAGTTGTGGACATCTTGATAGATGTTGATACTGTCCGGATCGAGTATATATGTTTTAGTGCCCCATTGACTTTGTTTTCTATTGCTTCACACCATTCAGCAACCATCATAACTCTTTCACCATCTTAGAAAACACTGCCCATATAGCAGAATTCTTCAACATGTTCTAATTATCCACATATCGAATTAACGATTTATATATAATATATCTCATACATACAATTTTTTATATTAATTATTTTTTTAAATATTTTTACAGGAAATATTCAAAATTCCGATGAAATTGGACTAAGCCTGTATTGCGAATGGTATAAAAAAATAAGCTAACCGTCGCGTTTTTAAATAAGCATTTAAACGACTCTTACTCCAGTGACTTTGAGCAAATAAACAAAACATCCCCAGTGAGTACATCTCAAACTTTCAATCCCGACTTCGCCCGCCCTTCTAAGAATGAAGCCACCACCCTTTGCACCGTGAAATCCAAAACCAACTCGAGAATTCAATATTTTGTAGTGAGATATTATGCCATTAATCTCTCCCCGCAGGCTAGACTAAAGAGCTTGCCCCTTTATTTTGTAACACGTTTTACGTATCCAGGGCAGACAGGGCGAGGCAGACAATGGATTTTTTTGCTTATATCGTTTTATTTTGATCCATGTTGGACAAACGCGCTAAAGGTTTTTGCAAATAAATCCTTTACTTGCAATTCACTTTCACGCCTCCTCTTAGGTCAGAGTTGAAACCTTGCCCCTATTGTTTGTCACCGTGACTTTGAATTTCACAACATTAATTCTCATATGTTTATATTTAGATATCTCATACATACAATGTCTTATATATAATTTATATTAATTATTTTTTAAATATTTTTACAGGAAATATTAAAAATTCCGATGAAATTGGACTAAACCTGTATTGTGATTTTTTTACTATCAGAAATCTCCAATTGATATATGTTAGGAACAAATATGTAATGTAATCATCGAGATTTATAGTCATGAAAATACACTGCAAACTTTGATAACATCGTTCCATTTCAGAACCAGGGATGATAAGATTTATTTTATTTATGTATTGAACCATCCTGTCGTGTGTAGCTCATGTCTGAGCATCTTGACTCCCATGATAGCCCTTGACGACTCCTCTCCGTCTAACTCTGTACTCCCGAGGTCCGATGAGCAGTCGTTAAGGGTAGAACTTCTGCGTCTCTCATTTGGTCGATACAACGCATTAAGACTCTTCCTCTTATGCGTCGTCCTTCCATGCTTCCTATGACCACGAGGCTCTTCAAACTCCGATTCTTTGGACACATTGCCAATCGGAAGACTCATCGAAGGCATACTATCAACAATATGTCGGTGATTCTCAATTCTTCGAGAATGGAGGCATTAGTTCACCTTGCTGTCCATGGAATTCGTAACAATCCTTCTCCAGCACCACATTTTCAAATGCATCTATTCTACATCTCTCGCTTGCTCTCAAAGTCAAAAGTCTACGCGCTGTACATATAAATATTGCGAAAACGAGACACTTAACTAGGTGCATTTTCGTCGTGGTAGTGATAGTTCTGTTCTTCGATATAATTTCCAGCTTTATCATCGCATTTTTTCAAATTCCAGTTCTTCTTTTCACCATAAGTCCAGCTTTCCTTTTTTTAGTAGTTAAATAGTCGTAGTAGATATATTTTCTTAAATTTTAAAATCAATTATCTCGAAAGTTTGTCATTTTGATTTGTGCTAATCTTGCATTAAAAGCGTGATGTGATTATTTTCAGAAGATATGGTAGATTTTTTCAATAAAAAATATTATTGTCGCATGGTAAAAAAACATGAAGTGAAGAAGAAGTAATTTAAAAGGATGGCCATATTTTTGTAAGATAATAATAATCCATCAACGAAGAGATTAATATTAAAATATCCGCGTTAATCCTTTTAAATTTAAATCAACGACAAATTAAAATACCCTTACAGTATTTATTGTAGAAAACATCGATTGGTAATTTTGACAAAATGCGTAGAGAACAACGAAGCTCAGTGCTAATATTTTAACTCAGGTTTATCTAGGCGACTGGGGAACGTGAAACGGGTAAAGGCGACAGTCGCAAGGGGAAACGAGGCGGGATTTTGGGATGGGATCGGGGCGATGGGTATTTTGGGACGAGATCTGGGTGGCGGGTGTTTGTGAGTGGGTTGGGATTTTGGAAGGGGGTGCAACGTCGGGACACAAAGGTCGGTAGATGGAGTGAGACAGTCAGGCAGTTAGAGCGGCGGGGGTTGCCTAGCCGTCTGGCGGAAAGCGAAAGGGAAATCCCGACAACACGTAACGCGTTGGGATAGGACAGTGAGCGAATATAAACGAGTCACGCCGAAAACGTTGGGATACAATCGATTTCTCAACACACAGCCGTTGAGGCTTGTTGGCTGCCAGCGGGCGTTTTAACGATTTCGTTAGTGGCGCGCGTTTAATCGTCGCGGTTTTCATTAAATTTACCTTTTTACATTTACAAATTATACAGGTTGATATATATTTATCAATAATGTTCTGAATGTTATTTCTACAGTACTACGGACATTTGAATCAGCGTGAACCTACACTAGAGCAAACAGAATATTTTATATATTGTTTATAGTTAAGGCATTAACGTTGTGGAGGTTTAACCCTTTAACGGGCATAAGCAGAAATCGGTCGCATATGCTGGTTATACTTATAAGAATTTATTTTCTTAATGAAACGTTTTTAAGTAACACAAATGTCAAATTGGCAAATGTAGTGGACGGGCAGAGGTCTTATTTAAGACGGATCGTCGTGAAGTTAGCTGCATGTTCAGTAGCAACGATCTAAACATCCGGTCAATTCATTGTCAAATATGTAAATACGTATTGTATTTATGTAAATACGTAAATTTAAAACACATTTTCGAAGAGATCAAGTTGATTTGATACACATAATAGTGATTTATTCAACAAAAAACTCAATATCTCAAAAATAAAAACATGCCTTATAAAGGGTTAAAGACATTGTAATTTGTTATATCAAACACTGTTTATTCCACTTTTTGTAACGGTATAACCCTACCGGTTTCAAGGTTTTCACCTCATCATCAGAGGAGCCTAAACACGACTGAATTCAGTTCGAACTGGTACCGATATACACGCTTCTAACGGTTGGGGACATTCGGGTTAGGGACTGAGGGCTGAGGGAGGCATGGGACGACCTCGGTCAGCAGCGGAGAGATTTATACATCGAGGCGAACATCTGGTAAACACATATATCCCAAAAATCTCTCCGCTGCTGGCCGACATCGTCTCATCCCTCCCTCAGTCCTCAGTCCCCAACCCGAATGTCCCCAACCGTTAGAAGCGTGTATATCGGTACCAGTTCGAACAGAATTTAGTCTTGTTTGCGCTCCCCTGAAGATGAGGGGAAAGCCTTGAAACCGGTAGGGTTATACCGTTACAAAAAGTGGAATAAACAGTGTTTGATAAAACAAATTACAAAGAATATTTTAACTTAGAAGAATATTGAAGTATTATTAAAAAAAACGATCGTTAATTATTATTTTAACACACATAAAACTAAAACATTTACTTTTTTTTTTAATATATCATAACATCAACAAACTTAATATACCACATAAAAAACCTCCGAGATGACCTCCGTGGCCTGGTGGTAAGACACTTGTCTGCCGATCCGGAGGTTGTGGGTTCGATCCCCGCTGGAACCCAGATTTTTAAAATAGGATTCCAGTCTGGTTAACACTTAGGGCCTATAAAAACAAATTTCTGGTTGGTTGGAAGAGATTGCCACATGGCAATAAACTCGCCAGGTTAAAAAAATAAAATAAAATAAAAAAGACAGTAATGCATGTGTTACGGCATAATGGTAACATATCTATCCTAGGTACACGTTTTCTACCTCGCATCCGACACTCTATTCAGATAAAATAATCCCGGTGTGTTATGGGAGATTTGTGCTTTTATCAGATTGGTGTAATGTAACTTTACCATGAACCACCCACATCGAAAGTGTGTGCGGGCTATTGACGAAAACATTTCAATTTTAATAAATCGAAATGTTTTCGTATATTGGATGGTCCATACTAAAATGACACAAGATATAAGCACCGCTTTCATAAACCATCATTCCGCCAGAAGAGAGCCTTGGAATAAAGGTAGAAACACGTGTAACGGAGATGTGAGTGGAAGGCGTGTGAAACGAAGAAGATGGAAAGTATGGTTGGATCAAGTGAATGATAGACTGAAATAATTACAGAAACGTAGTCAGAGAAATCGTATAAGTTATATGAGAAGGTGTATGGATTTAAAAGAGGCTAAATATGTGTATGCGTATGTTTGTGGGTCGAGATATGAAATTATGGAGCTCTGTCTTCTCTGCCTACCCCGACAGGGTAGTGGCGTGATGGTAAAGTCTTTCGATTTTTTTCAATACATTTCTATCAATTATATTCTCAAACGCTTTCTTATTATATACTCGCCGGTATACTTTTTAATTTGCAAAGGTTTCATAAAAATGTTTATACTATGAATTTATACTATGATATGATACATATACACGACCACACAATTTCCTTGCCGGATTACACAAAGATGACTTTTCTATCTCCACACATCCTTAGCGTCTTCTACATCCACACACCTTTTACGATTTATCTGACTTTCTGCGTTTCCTTCTTTCAAAATTCCATTCCTTGGATCCAACCATCCCGTACCTTCCTATTTTTCTCTAACACGCCTTCAACTCACATTAGCATTACAAATATGTTTTGTTAATCTTTATCTGTTCATTAGTTCCGTATCTTTTTCTTCCCAGTATCATGCCAGGTCCCCCCAACGTTGAATATCACCTGAGAGTAGACATCTTTGTCCCCAGCAGCCAAAAGATCCCCGACGCTCCTTATACCAGTCCAATCACATATATTGTGGAGCCAGGAGATTTTCCTCCTGCCAACACCTCTTCGACCCTCTATTTTGCCTTGGATGGTCAGGTTCAGTAATTTTTACTTTGCTTCTCTAAGTACATGACCCAAATAGGACACCTTTCGGATTTTAATATTAGTCAGCAACTCTCTATCAACTTTGGCTCTGAAGAATCCTTGTATTGCTGACCATATCCGTCCAGGGTATCTGTAGCATTCTCCGGTGCATCCACATTTCGAAAGCTTCCAGTCGGTTCATACTACCAACTCCATGATTCCACTCCATGCAATAACACCGACCAAACGTAGCATTTGACTAACCGTTGTCGAAGTTTCAAGTTTAGATTATCATCGCAGAATACGCTTCTCATTTTATTAAAAGCCGCACGAGACGATTCAATTCTGCACTTGACTTCGGTTTCTGGGTCGAGGTCTTCCACTAGGATACTTCCGAGGTATTTAATTTTTTTCACTCTCTCTATATCAGCACCGTTCAATGTAAGACGTGCTCCTGCGCGATCCTGCCGGCCAAACACCATGAACTTAGATAGCTTCCATTATTTTACAATTTCACCATGAACTTAGTTTTACTCACGTTCATGTTCAGCCCCAGCCTCACACCGGCTTCATTAATTATATCTACTCGTATAGTTCCATATTAGTTCCACACATTTCAGCGTGCTATATTCTACAAACAGAACAAAGACCTGCATAAGGATATTGAAGGCTAAACTAAATAATACTTTATCGAAGCGCTCAGAATAAATGTATAAAGAAATGTTATATAATATATTTTGAAATTTTATGCGACAATATTAAAATTCTACGTATGATATTTGCCTAACACATCGGGTCAACTCAGCTAATGCAATGCTCAAAACAAATTTAAACAGCGCAGTTGCTGCGGCGAACTTGATGCCTAATTCCGCCTGTGTTGGTGAGGTTATTGACATGACCGATTATTTTTAAAGCCGACAGACTAACTGAGGTGTGAGTAACGAACTAACATTGCGAAATTGCAACATTTTTCCTAGGTACGTATTTTTATAGAACACGGACAGCATGGATAGTAAACCAGACGCCTGATTCACAGAAATACGGAAGATTGCGGCGAGAGCATCGAGAACAGGGATATTTTTTATGATATTGGTGAATCCTTTGAGAATCTCTCACTAAAGTATTATATTTGCTGTGAGCGTTCATAAACTTTCGTACCCTGGAGGAGTTCGATCATTATTTTTAATACAGAACCATAGGGATAGGTTTTGCGGAAACTCGGTTCTGATCCATAAAGCCATTCAACGTGGAATAACGAAATATTGAACTCTTTTTTTGTTATAATTGTGTCACTTAGTAGAAGGATGATATTGGATATTATGATGAAGAAGAAATAATTGTGTCACTTAGTAGAAAGATGATATTGGATATTATGATGAAGAAGAAATAATTGTGTCACTTAGTAGAAGGATGATATTGGATATTATGATGAAGAAGAATTAATTGTGTCACTTAGTAGAAGGATGATATTGGATATTATGATGAAGAAGAAATAATTGTGTCGCTTAGTAGAAGGATGATATTGGATATTATGATGAAGAAGAAATAATTGTGTCACTTAGTAGAAGGATGATATTGGATATTATGATGAAGAAGAAATAATTGTGTCACTTAGTAGAAGGATGATATTGGATATTATGATGAAGAAGAAATAATTGTGTCACTTAGTAGAAGGATGATATTGGATATTATGATGAAGAAGAAATAATTGTGTCACTTAGTAGAAGGATGATATTGGATATTATGATGAAGAAGAATTAATTGTGTCACTTAGTAGAAGGATGATATTGGATATTATGATGAAGAAGAAATAATTGTGTCGCTTAGTAGAAGGATGATATTGGATATTATGATGAAGAAGAAATAATTGTGTCACTTAGTAGAAGGATGATATTGGATATTATGATGAACAAGAAATAATTGTAACATAAAAGTATCTGCCTCCAAGTCGTCAGTGTTAATAGTTTATTTAATTGGTTTGTTACTCCAATAATTACATTAATCCCCGCTACACGTGTTTCTACCTCTTATCCCGATATTCATTACAGGCGGAATGATCACACCGCCTGAAAAGAGTTTCGGAATAGGAAATATAAAGTCGTGTAACGAGGATTAATGTAATTAATGGAATAACAAAGAAATTTATTATTAAACATTCTAATATGAAGTTCAACATAGTTAAAGTCGAAACCTTTGATAAATTTAAAAATTCAATTTATAGAAGAGTAGAAACAAGTACTACTTTCTGACTTAATCTTATTTAAATGGATGTTTTCTACAAACTGTGAAATCGTGTTAAAGAAACATTCTTCATGGACAAACGCACGCATGCGATACAATTTCAACGAATTAAAAAAGCATCCGAGACAATCCTTGAAATGCCCCATTTATGGCTTTCCGTCTTTCAACATTTCCTCAATTTATTCCCCTATTTTATTTGTAAGATCCCTCCCCTAACATACATTACGTCAACTTGCTCCAGTTTTTCAATATTCAGTCATAATATACTCTCCTCTCAGTAGACAAATACTACTTTGATCAAAAAGTTTTAGGACTTAATTCATAAAATCGAAAATACAAGTTTATTCATCAAAATCGATATAGTCCCCCTTCAAAGGTCTTTCGGCACCAGTTTTGCAGCGACACGTCTGAGGCCCAAATCACTAACCAAAATGTCTTGAGCGGATCCATAAGCGATATTCAAGTCCTCTACCAGCTCTCTGATGGTCAATTTGCAGTTTTCGGCCAAAATTTCTTTGATTTTATCGATTTTTTCATCAGTTTTCGACTGCCACTGCGTTCGTCATCCTCGACCGACTCACGACCACTTCTGAAGCGTTCGTGCCACCGAAAAACACTTATCCAACATTTCCAAGGTCTGCGGACCGTTAAATACGTTTTTCACACAAAATTTAATGCAAACTCGTTGATGCACAGTTGATGCCATTTTCAAACTTGTAAAAAATCGAAAACACGCACAAAGGTAGATGTACTCAGTGCAGCGTAACTTTTACAAATGTCAAGCTATGACGCTGAAGTTTGGAGGGAAGTGTCAATGATAGATGTGGTAACCTATCAAAAAATAATTCCAATCGGGTGACTGACAGCGCCACACGGTGGCCGGTCCTAAAACGTTTTAATCAAGGTAGTATATGTTCCTTATTTCTTCCTTGCCGATGCTTTTCTCATTTCGCTGCATATTTAATGCAAATATTGATCCGTGTCATGGTTGTTTCTCTCTTCTAGTCTGTATTCAATATATTCACCTATTTCACACGAACCTGAACCCCGAAGTTAATCAAGTATTAGACGCGACATTTTCAAAATTATTGTATTTACACTTTTATGTGGCAACCTCTTCCAACCAACCAGAAATATGTTAATAAGGCCTCAAGTGAAAATCAAACTGAAATCTTTTTTTAAATAAAATTAAGTTCCAACGGGAGTTAAACCCGCAACCATGGGTTTGGAGACAAGCGTCTTACCGACCAGCTCACAGAGGTTGTTATATTAGATTAATTTTTAACTAGTTGCAACCCCTGAAATATTATTCATTTATCACGGACCCACCGTGATTCAAATTTCGAATTACTTTCGAAGAGAATCCAAGTATTCCTCTCTCGCTCTCTCGTATTCAAAATTCAATTCTCGTATTTTTTCTTTGTCGACAACCGTCGTACGGGGTTTTGCCTATTTATATTATGATACGGCATTTGATTGAAAAAGAGGCATTTCTCAAGTATCGTTTTGTAACTTAAATGAAACTTATTTTGACGCGTTTTTTATTATATTCAACTATGTTAACACGTTCACTGCGTATAAAATGTCATACAGAGATGCTGAAAATTAGCGAATTTTTGAAAACCCATAACTTTGTTAAAAATCAAATTCTACTTTCTATTGAAACATCATATACAAGTGTATTCTTTCGTGCCTTCAAAACACATGAATCCGGCGACGAATCCTTATCGGGAGACGTTTATGAGTGCACTCAACATTCAAGGCTATTTTGTATGGACACGGGAGCCGTGTTCGACGCAGTGAACGTGTGAAGTAGTTTTGCTACTCCCCTTCCACATTAAACCTTATTCGTATTTTATCAAGGAGTTATTTTGAATAATGTCAACATAAGAATCCAATTGAAACATTATTAAATTAAATAAATAATATACAAAACAAGTTTTAAAAAAAACAAGTTGCACAACGTCTGGAAGCGTGTAGAAATGTATTAGTATAGATGTGTGTTAGTAACGCCAAAAAAAAATCCGTTGTATTAGTGCGACTGGCAGAAAGATATCTGCCGTCGCCGTATTTTTCTATGTGTTGGAGCTCTGTTAATAAAAGCCTATTGCCCGGGTATTAGTACGAGTAGCTGTGTTTGTGTGCGAATTCGGTATCTGTGTGTTGAACAAGCGTTTATCTGTATTTTTTCGCTCGTTATAATTTTTTGCGGGCACAATCGCGCCGGGCCACGTCTACACAAAAAGTATTGGCGTAGGTAAGGGCGAGCGTGGGTGAAGCGCGACGCTGCGCTGTGGAGAGCGAAGCTCGGCTATACATTTTCATATTTCAAAGGAAGGATATGTTAATAGAAAACAAAGGGAAGGTTTTCCATTTACAAAACAGCTGTTTTATATAATTAAGGTTGTTTCATGTGTCAATCTTGTTGCGTATATTAATAATTGATACTTTTGTCATAAAAAATATCGTAAAACATCGTTTTAAAATTGTTGGTGTACGCGACATCTCTGACAAGATTCAAGAGAGCAGGCTGCGATGGTATGGACACGTCATCAGAAAACCGCCAGAATATATAGGAAACAGGGCGCAGGCACTTAATGTCCCTGGTAAGAGGTCCCGAGGAAGACCCAAGCGCGGGTGGCGCGAGGTGATTGGGCGGGACATGAGGGACGCCGATGTCGCTCCGGAAGATGCACAGGATCGGGCGAAGTGGTGGCGAATTATTGGAAGGGCAGATCCCACCACCACGTGGGAATAATAATGCCAAGGAAGAGAGAGAACCGTTTTAAAATTGTTGCTATGCATAATCGTTTGAAAAATAATTTTACTATAGTTCGGAAATTCTAGGATGAGTCCTGTGACAGCTCACAAATTTTCCTCAATACAACCTTGTAACGATGTTCAGTAATTTTAATTATTTTATCAACTTTAATATAAACCTCAATTCTAATAAATAGCAAGTTATTTAGGTAAATACATTACATTAGGTTGTATTGGGGCAAATTTGTGAGCTGTCACAGGACTCATCCTAGAATTTCCGAACTATACGAATATACTCGTATACGCAGGGGCGCTGCGCAGCGTTTATACAAGGACTCACAGGACTCTCACAGGACTCATCCTAGAATTTCCGAACTATACGAGTATACTCGTATACGCAGGGGCGCTGCGCAGCGTTATATACAAGTCGTCGTTACTGGGCTTCGTAGTCAAGGCTCCCTTCGCCATTGCAATGTTCATTTAGTTGGAAAGCGAAGCTATGCCGTGGAGTTAATATTTTTTCTCCTCTTTCAAGTGAGTAGTAAACCGTTGCACACAAGCAAACTCACCGGCCAAACCGCTATACAGAATCCGATGGCACACCTGAAGTGAGACAGCACACCGGCATGTTTGTTTTTTCTTTTTTTTAAAGAATATATATGACCGAAGTCATAGGTATCCTTATACCCCCAAATGGCGGAAAATACCTGTATCATTCGAGGGGTACAGCACAGAGCGGGGGTTTGAACCGGCGACCTTCCGCACGGAAGTCCAATGCGTTATCGCGCGACAATACAACATATAAAATAATAATAATCAAAGGACAATTTAAATAGCGCCGTTAAGAGAGCAAACTCTATTTAACACGCTCTAACTTAGGATTCGAAACCCACTCGTAAATTTTGATAAGACCTCCCAAAAAGAATTGTTTTTAAGCGTTTCCTAAAGCTTAACACCCATATTTTTGACACTAAAGGGCAGACCATTCCGTGCCACAGGACCAGCAAGAGCAAATGCTCTATTATAATACCCCACCATATTGGATTAATTTGAAATAACCAATTTATTAGATGGAGAAGTAATCGACTTTACAGTTCTACTTATCTCCAAAGGAACATCTTCGACTGGCCTGGTGGTAAGACACTTGTCTGTCGATCCGGAGGTTGCGGGTTCGATCCCCGCTGGAACCCAGATTTTTAAAATAGGATTCCACTCTGGTTAACACTAAGGGCCTATAAAAACATCTTTCTGGTTGGAAGAGATTGCCACATGGCAATAAACTCAAAAAAAAAACATCCTCATGACACATTATATTCGACATATACAATATCGGCCCCAACTGGTGTATGCGAAAAATCCCATGAGGCCGATCGTCGGCCTCAAAGTTTTCATACACGTTTTTAAGTTAAATAAAAAAAAAAAATTTTTGTGAAATATGACAATTACTTATTATTTAACACTCTACAGGGAGGTCTCCACACAAAAAAGTTTTAAAACTAAATATAAACTGAGATAAAAAATAAAATATAAACTACTGTTTATTTTTTCGAAAAAATGCTTGGAATTTTACGCACAATTGAATGCAAAATATGCCGGGATTAAAAGGGTTAAGGGACTTGAACACAAATAGACAAAGTTTGAAATGAATCCGTTCGCGAAACTTGACCAATGTAGACTTTTTTAGAAGCGGACTTATATGACAATATTTATGACTGCTTGACTCGTATATCTGCTCAGCGGCTGAATTAAAAACAGACTGAAGTCTAGAAACTTATGAATCAGGCGAACTAAAATAAATATAATTACAATAATTCAGACGCGACACAATAAATTAATTAAGAAGAGTTTTTATTTCCCTTCTTTTAGTCACCCTGGAGTTTTAAAAAGTATCTATCTAAGTTATATAACACAAAATTATTAACTAAGTGAATTATAATATTGGTGTTAACATAAGTAGTGTCCGTTTTTTTTTCCTATTTAAAAAAAGAGCACCAAAAGTAAAACAAAACTGTAAAGGTTAAACGTCATTCGAAAGAAAATTTTCTGCTCTACAAGATATTGTGTTTGCTTTTACGTTACATATATTATTTTATTTGATTACAAGCCTTCAAAATGGAATGTCAAGTAGACGAAAGTGAGTATTTTCGACACTTCCTTCTATTTGCGTTTTGCCGGGAGCAATTCTCCTTTCATTCATAGCATCTTCACCGTACACTTCGCAAATATCGCGAGCAGCTTTGGCTGCTTTATTCCCTCGATTGAACGCGAACAGAAGGAGGTGTCGAAAATACTCACTTTCGTCTACTTGACATACCATTTTGAAGGCTTGTAATCAAATAACGTATAACCTTTACCATTTTGTTATACTTTTGGTGCTCATTTTTAAATTTGTAAAAAAATGGACACAACTTATGTTAACACCTAATACTTAAAGGAAAATGATTAAACTTAAACGCATCTTAATTCGTTATTATTCTGCCAATTTCTAATAAAATTAGGAGAATGACCGTATATTCAAAAATACTCCCCGCAATCAACTAACCGTTACGCTCGCAAATATAATATTTAAGAGATACATACATACAGAAGGTGCATCATCACGAAATGTCTCTTGCGGGGTGGGCAGAGAGTACTTTTCTATCCAAACACACGACTTTCACCTCCTCCGCAATCATACATCTCGCCATAATCTTACATTATTCATACTTCTCACTTTACCTTCTTTCAAAATCTGGTCCATTTCATCCAGCCACCTTTTCCTCGGTCTGTCTTTTCCGAGCACACCTTGAACTTGACTTGTATACTCACACGTCATTCTCTCATCATGACCAAACCATCTTAAAGCTCCTTTCTTCACCTTAATTAAAACAACCATTTTAAACGCGCATTTATTTCTGATGTCTTCAATCCGCATACTTCAATAAATTGACAATCCACAATTTTTCTTTAGTACACGCATCTCCACAGCATTGATTTTGATTTTATTATTTTTCTGCCATGTTCAAGTTTCATTTCTACACGTCAAGGTGGGCACAATTTTTATTTAGTAGACGCATCTCCACAGCATTGATCTTGATTTTATAAATTTTCTGCCATGTTCAAGTTTCATTTCTATACGTCAAGGTGGGCACAATTTTTCTTTAGTACACGCATCTCCACAGCATTGATCTTGCTTTTATTATTTTTCTGCCATGTTCAAGTTTCACTTCCATACGTCAAGGTGGGCGTGCACCAGCACACTTATTTTAGAGAGTTTTCTGTTAAATTACACCAATTGACAAAAAAAAGAATCTTCAAATATCAGCGCGTTTTTCGTTTCGCTATATTAGCAGTAAAACTCAAATAAATGACATAGATTAAATAACTATGATAATATTTATGATACGAGTACACAGCACCCGGTAGGATTTTTGTCGACAAACCATAGATTGTTAGAAATAGATGATATATCTTCAAGACGGCTTAAGATTTCATAGTTGTAAGAGTTATAGAAGTTAAGTCGATAGTAAAGGCCATTATTTTTTTTTTTTTATAACTTAATAAAAAGAAGAAAAATGTATGTGTTGTTATTACAACCTTGACCAAAAAATTTCAGGACCGGCCACCGTGTGGCGCTCTCAGTCACCCGATTGGAATTCGCTGCAAAACTGGTGCCGAAAGACCTCAATTTCATGCAAAAAAAAAGGACCGCGTTGAAATCGCGAGACATGATTTCCATGAGTTTTTGACCAAAAACAACACGAATACTATCCAGCAGCCTTTGAATTCACCTGATCTGGCTCCCTGCGACTTTTTTCTGTTCAACCGACTTATAAAACCGCTTCGCGGAACGCGTTACAGCACCCGAGAGGATGTCATGAAAAAATCGAAGACGGCTCTGATGGACATACCGAAAATTGAGTAACAGCGGTGTTTCGAGGATTGGATCAAGCGCTGGCGTAAGTGCGTTGCAGTCGATGGGGAATACTTTGAAGGGGACTATATCGATTTTGATGAATAAACTTGTATTTTAGATTTTATGAATAAAGTCCTAAAACTTTTTGATCAAGGTAGTATTTATCGTCAAGGTGTTACTACTGTGGAGGTTTAAAAGCATTGTAATTTGTATTTTAGTACTAACTTGTATGTATGGGAATGAAACGTGGACGATGAAAAAAGCTGTAAAGAGCCGAATTAGTGAACTTAGAAGAATATATGGGACGACAATGTATGACAGAATACGGAATGAAATTATTAGAGATTGGTGTGAGCTGAATGATGATGTGACGTAAGATGAGAGCGAGCTCTTTGATATGGTTTGGATACGTAGAACGAATAAATTAAGAAAGACTTATAAAACAAATATACAATAAAAATATTAGTGAAGGCGTGATATAAAAACAATAAAAGAACGGTTATATCAAGCGAATGATATTTTGAAAGAAGGAAATGTGAGAGAAATCGTAGCATATGTATGAGAAAGTGTATGCATGTGGAAGAGGAGAAACTGGTGTGACGAGATAGGCAAGTCTGACACTCCCCTCTCTGCCTACATCAACAGGGAAATGGCGTAATGGTACGTATAACATGTAATGAAAAAATATTTTGACACGTTAGAAAAAAACCTCGATAAGATAAAAATACTTATGATAAAGATCTTCGACAAAAAAATTTCGATAAGATAAAAATACTTATGATAAAGATTTTCTTCGACAAAAAAAACTTCGATAAGATAAAAATACTTATGATTAAGATTTTCTTCGACAAAAAAACTTCGATAAGATAAAAATAATTATGATAAAGATTTTCTTCGACAAAAAAAACTTCGATAAGATAAAAATACTTATGATTAAGATTTTCTTCGACAAAAAAACTTCGATAAGATAAAAATACTCATGATAAATATATTGTTCGACAAAAAAACTTCCATAAGATAAGAAGAATACACAAGTATAATAAATTTATTTCCTATATAGTTCGACTGCATATTAATGAAATACTCGTATTTACGAGTATATATTTTAGTACTTGATAACACACCTTTCATATTGCATTTAGTTTTAAGATCATAATATTCAACTAACTTGACAAAACACTTCAATGTTTAAACACCATCGCGCAATTTCCCTGCCGGGGTAGGCAGAGAGGACAGAGCGCCACTTTCCTATCTTGACACACATCCATCGCCCCTTGTACATCCATACACCATATCAAACCCTCCATGATTTATCTGATCTTCTACGTCCCCTTCTTTCAAAATATAATTCACTTGATCCAACTATACTTTCCTTGATCAAATTATTTAAAAAAAGTACTCTCCTTGTTTCAATACCTATCGGGAATGATCAAAGTGGAAATATGTGATGTGTAACTAGTACACATTACTTCTAAAAACTTTAATATCTCTATGAATATAATAAATACTGGGTTCAGATTTAAGGTATTCCTCCGTAATACATTTACGCATTGAATGAAAAAATAATATAATATTAATAATAATTAGCACTTGTCGGCCACATCAGAGATATTTTGTGAAAATCGGGAATAAATTCACCAATACAATCAAACGTGTGCCAGTGTGTGACGTAGGTATATTCATTCTAAAAAAACCACTATGGGTGAGGAAGCAACGCTATTCACGTCTCAGTCTAACTCTACTTCGGTATATGGGAACGCAAGAAATAGAATCTCAGTTCGGAGTTGTTTCTTCCTTCGAGGCATAACATATACAGTGTTAGTGATTCCGTCCCGTCAGTAGCTTTCGGGCATCCATTTGAAGTGGTCTCTTCGCCCGTTTTGTGAACGTCGGCCGATGTTTTTTTCATGTTTTCAGCCATATAAACTTCAATTATTACCTCTTTTGACTTGAAATTTAATTAATTTAAGCGATTGGCTATGAATATTCCTATTTTCCGATTTTAAATCGCTCATTTTTACATGTGTATCAAATACACAGCACCGGAACGGGCGGATTTTTTTAGCACAGGAAGGGAAAGGTTCATCGTTTCCCCTTCTTCACGTTGTCTTTTACTGTCCACACTCAGACTCTGGAACCAGTGACCGGATGCCTAGAGACTTTCACCCACGTTGGCTTGCTTCAAACAGCGTCTTATAAAAATGAATCTCCCTTCAATAACGAAATGTGTTTTTGCGCAACTCTATTTTCTTGTCCTTCATCCGTCTTTTACCTAAATTTGAGTGATACTTACAATTTTTTCTTCATTTTTTAATGATTTAAATGTGTTAACGTTTTTTATTCCTTTTGAAAATAACGGTAACCTTTAACCTAACAAAGCCACTTATCTGTGAAGCTCATGACTAATTGGTAGAAAGGAATGCCGCTTGCCAATAAACTCGTCATTTGTATATTTTACAAATCAAGTGTCAAAATAAATAAGACAGTTTATTTTGACACTTGAATAGGTTAACTTCCAAATCTGTCAAAAATAAATCACAATGCATAAAAAATAAAAGTATTGACCAACTTACCAACACATCTACTTCAGCATCATATATCGGATAAGAATGGGACATTTTAACTTTAAAATATTTAACTGCGAATTAGATATTCAGAATTCAGGAGACAGTTAAATATACTTTTTTCCTAGAATTTCAAACACCGCACGTCATGCACTTAAAAAAATTGAATCATTACTGAAAATGCAGTTTTCTACCACAGCGTTATCTAAAAGAACGATAATTATTGAACATATTTTTTACAATATGCTTTGATTAGCAGAAATATATAACGATGGCTGGAACATGAAATGCTTGCACCTCGATATCAGGCCTCATTCGGTTTGAGCAAAACGCTTAACTATCAATTAATATCAAATCAACCTGACAAAGTGACCAAAATCTTATCGTGAATTTTAGCCATTTTTGTTCGATGTCTACTATTTCAGCTTTTGATTTGCGACTCTCAAACGACAAAAAACAACCGGTTCGCAGAACAGTCTTAAAATTCTCACAACTCGGGTCCTAATTGAGTTCTAGACGGAGAAACTCCCCCATGCGGTCGTTGTGCACACTTTCTTAAGAATTTAATTTAATTATTCCGTAGGAAAGTCTGGCGCTCTGTCTTCTCTGCCCATAACGACCGAAAAACAGCGTGACGGTGTGTATGATTTCATTGAGAGTCCGCATTAAAATTTTCATTGTATACCTAAAATAAGTATAAATATTTGAGATTTTTTGACACGTTTTTATTATTTTTTTTGAAAGAAATACTCGACCTCCAAAACGTGATATTTTGCATACTCCACCGTCACCCACGTCTCTTGATTAGTAAGGCCTCGGCCACACAGGTAGGAGCCTCGTTTGATGCTTAGAGCTACGCTGCGAGTTAGGCGACATATCCTAGCGAACCAACGCACCGCATACTATCGCAATGGCCACACTGCACGCGTCGCGCCACACTACATGACGATTAGTCACCGAGTGAATCTCCTAGCTAACAGACGTGTTGGTTAATTTTATTGTGTCACCGTGATTTTACAAGATGGCGGAAGTTTTAATAACAGCTGTGTACGAGGGTGGCTACTTAAGTTTTGAGACAGACAAGTAAAAACAAATATTTATCATTGAAAATGGTTATATTTATCATTGAAAATGGTTATCCTTTGTGGAACCCATCAAGCAAATTATAGAAAAATGTACCTGTAATAAAATCACTTTGGAATGAAGTTGCACAGAAATACAATAAAGATGGTAAGTTGTAATGAAATTGGTTAGTTTTGAGAGTGGCATCGTGTATTGACTCCACCGCTCCCAACTGTCAAATGAATTTGTGCGTAGCACTTTGGTGTGGCCAGACATGAAGTCACCTAGTATATAAGTCACGTAAACTTTAGCTTAGTACCTAACGAATCATTTTGGTGTGGCCTCGGCCTAAGGGAATGAGTTGTGAGGATTTTAAAACTGTTCCGCGTGTCACGTTTTTGACATTTTTCAACAGGAAAAAAGTCACATAGGTACTACTACTGTATATTTCATCCATGTCAAAACACACACTCTCGTGTTTCATGAAAATCAGACATGGTGAAGTTTTAAAAGGTTTCTTGATTTGACACGGAATGAGTTTCTTCGAGTTTTCTCGAATTAACACGTTCACTGCGTATAAAATACTTAATGTCATACAGAGATGCTGAAAATTCGCGAATTTTTTAAAACCCATAACTTTGTTAAAAATCAAATTCTACTTTCTATTGAAACATCATATACAAGTGTATTCCTTCGTGTCTTCAAAACACATTAAACCGGCGACGAATCCTTATCGGGTGACGTTTATGTGTGCACTAAACATTCAAGGATTCCCGTGTCCATACAAAATATTTATATGGACACGGGAGCCGTGTTCGACGCAGTGAACGTGTTAATGTATTCTAATATCGTATTACTAATAATGTTAGCAGGTATTACGTAAAATTTAAAATATATAAGAAAACATTGAAAAAACTTTTTTTTTTATATTTATTTATTATTTATATACCCGATTAATATTGATCGATTTCGAACTTCCACATAAAATACGAAATGGTTATTCCGTTAACTGTTAAAATGAGATTGTTTAAAAAATATTTTAACCAATAATTTAAAAAAATGAGAACACTTTTATTGCATTAGGTCATATAATGCAAGTGAACTTTCTCGCGTGTCAATCTTCCAAGTCACACAAAAGTTCTTTATAAATACGTAACACTGTTTGCAGAACGCAAACAGTGGCGGCGTAATGTGTTATAAGCTCTAACAAAACGACGTGTTTTCCTACATAATTCGACTCAGTTGACGTTCGCCACCAGGGGTAACTCTTTAACATGCGCATCGTGTACAGTGCACCCGGATAGCCTATAAAAATATGATTGTTATTATGATTATTTAACAATAAATTAATGTATTAATTTACTAATTACATTAAACTCCGGTACTCGTGTTTCTATCTCTTATCCCGAGGTTCGTAACGAGACCAATTGCTTAGGTCAGACTGGTGTCACATTACTATCGACTACCCACAAAAGGTTTGCTGGATGGGAACTTATTTTGCTCGCATAACTTCGTGGATGGGTCGCGATCGAACTATAAAGGTTTGGTGGAGTTTTGAATCCTAATACTCGCAATTCGCTAAAATTAAAAACATCCTCAAAATATTAACTTAATTTAGGAAATATCTTCATTTATACCATAAGACTAATGTAGTGCTCCTAAATTTCATATTGTTTTGCATTAAAAGGTTTATGTATTTCTCGTTCTTCCTGGCACTGTCCCAACTCATTGCCTAGGTAGGCTGTTGGGGTCGGCTCTTCTCGTTCTCAGGCTGTACTCGTATATTCTTCGGTTCTGGGTGTCGCTTTCATCTAGGCCGTTTCTCTGCAGGATTTTGGAGCATTGAGTCATCCAGGAGTTCTTTGGTCTTCCTCTGGACGACTGTCGAGGAAGATCTACAGACATTGCCTAATTTACAGTATGGTCTGGTAGTCTCCGTCTTATGTGAGCTTTGGTTCTTTTGATTGTATATGTTTTATCCACCGATGGTCGTCAGCCGTGGAACCAGAGTGACCCAACTAACTGTGTTAGGGCTGCATCCGCTATCATTGGCCGTTAATGGCCAACTATCGGATTAAACTAATGAGCTTGGATACCCATTTAGAGGTGGTGTATGCTACTATTACCCTTAACGAATGGTATTGGTACAAGGCTTGCTTATTAAATAATCCGATCGGTACAAGTGATATTGGTACAAGGCTTGCTTATTAAATAATCCGATCGGTACAAGTGGTATTGGTACAAGGCTTGCTTATTAAATAATCCGATCGGTACAAGTGATATTGGTACAAGGCTTGCTTATTAAATAATCCGATCGGTACAAGTGATATTGGTACAAGGCTTGCTTATTAAATAATCCGATCGGTACAAGTGGTATTGGTACAAGGCTTGCTTATTAAATAATCCGATCGGTACAAATGGTATTGGTACAAGGCTTGCTTATTAAATAATCCGATCGGTACAAGTGGTATTGGTACAAGGCTTGCTTATTAAATAATCCGATCGGTACAAATGGTATTGGTACACGGCTTGCTTATTAAATAATCCGATCGGTACAAATGGTATTGGTACAAGGCTTGCTTATTAAATAATCCGATCGGTACAAATGGTATTGGTACAAGGCTTGCTTATTAAATAATCCGATCGGTACAAATGGTATTGGTACAAGGCTTGCTTATTAAATAATCCGATCGGTACAAGTGGTATTGGTACAAGGCTTGCTTATTAAATAATCCGATCGGTACAAATGGTATTGGTACACGGCTTGCTTATTAAATAATCCGATCGGTACAAATGGTATTGGTACAAGGCTTGCTTATTAAATAATCCGATCGGTACAAATGGTATTGGTACAAGGCTTACTTATTAAATAATCCGATCGGTACAAGTGGTATTGGTACAAGGCTTGCTTATTAAATAATCCGATCGGTACAAATGGTATTGGTACACGGCTTGCTTATTAAATAATCCGATCGGTACAAATGGTATTGGTACAAGGCTTGCTTATTAAATAATCCGATCGGTACAAATGGTATTGGTACAAGGCTTGCTTATTAAATAATCCGATCGGTACAAGTGGTATTGGTACAAGGCTTGCTTATTAAATAATCCGATCGGTAAAAATGGTATTGGTACACGGCTTGCTTATTAAATAATCCGACCGGTACAAATGGTATTGGCACAAGGCTTGCTTATTAAATAATCCGATCGGTACAAATGGTATTGGTAAAAGGCTTGCTTATTAAATAATCCGATCGGTACAAGTGGTATTGGTACAAGTCTTATCGAATAATACTTCTTCTTCCTGTTCCATGAAGCTTTGATTTGTTTGACTGTACATGTTTTATCCACCGATGGTCGTCAACCGTGGAACCAGAGTGACCCAACTAACTGTGTTAGGACTGCATTCGCTATCATTGGCCGTTAATGACCAACTATCGGATTAAACTAATGAGAATAATTTAATAATAATTAAATTTATGTATTTCTCATTCCTTTACTAATTTACAACCAATGGACTATTCCTCGTGATCGAGTATTATTGTCAGCCATCATGTGGATGAAAGACGTATGTGTATGTATTTATTTATTTTATATAAACTGTCGCACTTCAGCAAAACACAGTCTTTACAGATTAAACCCAAAGTTCCGATGGCAAGGAAATCCAAGTTTCAAGACGATACTCAAATTTAATCAACTGCAGCTTCTGTTAGGCAAAGTTTTATATAGCGCCATACTAATTTATGATAAGCAGCATATAAGCTACAAAAAAAATAATATGAAAAATGATCTAAGAACAAAACCAGTTCTAAAGCGAATCCACCAGAAGTTAACGTAACGTTAAATGCTGTAAGACCACGGCCGCCAACATTTACCAATTATATATAGTAAATGTTCTCAAGAGCATTTTCTGGCCAAAAGAAAAGGGCGCATTATCAAGGTATTCGTCGAAAGCGACAGTATATGGAGTTGGTCCGATTATTTTTTAATTCCTAATAATTAGAAACCAGCTTCGATCTGTCAACATGCAACATGCACTTAATAGGCATATACGAGTACATCACCTATCTGCAACTGCGAATTTCGAATTATTCTAGACGCGACATTTCATTTCATCTCGCTGTTGGCAACCCTGGCCGGACGACCGGCCCGCGGGCGCCCGCTATTAGGCAGCGCACCGACGAATTTCTGTTCGCCCGGTGCATTGGTGACCTTCAGCCGCGGTATCCCGGCCATCTGATATGCCGGTTGAACGACTGATAGCGGCCCAATGACAAAAGCGCACACTCAAGGGCACCAGGTTATATTGCTTGGCCTGCATGCATCACACGCTGCCTCCCCCCCCCTCGCCTAGGCTTTGTCAAATAAATATGCTCTCACGTGACCAAGGAAAAACGTTTAAGTTAGTATCGAACGTTATAAGATCCGGTTTGCTGCAATAAAACAGCGGTATTAAACTGCGATTCGCGATAACATATAAACATGAAAAATTTGTGATATATACATACCATCCCGCCATTTCCCACCGGAGTAGGCAGAGAGGACCGAGCACCAATATTTTCTATCTCGACACACATCATTAGCTTCCTACACCTTTTCACACGACTTCTACGATTTCTCTGACTTTTTACGTTTCCTTCTTTCAGAATGTCATTCCCATTTACTCAAAATTATTTATATTCGATTAATTATCAATCTAAAAAATATAATCAAACGAATATATCTAGATTTCGTGCCATACTATATATACGAGCAGTAGCTTAAAATAAGACAGCGAAGAAATCTCCACGTTCTGTAAACCCTCCTTGGAACGTTGAACAATCAAATATGTCCTCATTATCTGCGTGAAAATTTCAATATTAATTTTCTAGTCTGTCTTTCTAATATGATGACGACAGAATCATTTGTATACCGACGCATCACACATCATCTTTTAAAGCTCATTCGGAATGACTTTGAAACGATATTTGTGGATCAATCAGATGTACAGTACCCGGCGGTAAGTAATACACATCGGGCTTAACACGTTCGCTGCTAAAGACGCCCCTGGGGCGTCAACACATTTTTTGTAGAGATGCTGATGACGCCCGTTGCGCGTCATTCGATTCTCTTTGTTTGTATGGTACCGAATATTTTAAGATTTCGAAAATACCGTAAGATTTTAAGGTTTCGAAAATATGTTTTTTTTCAGTACTTCTACACTGTTCTATAAATACATATCGCAGTGAATGTGTTAAAAGACTGTCGGCTAACTTCGGCTCTGTGGAGTGTCGTCTCTGTCGCACGACCACATCCCAGAACGCTTGACAACGACTGACAAATCGCGACGGAACACGTGTATATGAATGACAGAGACGACGCTCAACAAATCCGAAGTTAGACGATTATGGCCGACAGTCTCTTTCTTAAGCCCGATGTGTATTACTTACCGCCGGGTATATATTGTAATTTATTCTTATCAATATTTGAGAATTAACTAAAGAAGCATTCATTATTTATCACAAAATATTCCTCATCCTTAACTTAAATACAATTTCCATCCTGATCTCTATTTTTCGTGATTTACTGTTTTATTTTAATTTTTTATTTCTCAAATATTTTCATATGTGTAGACTGGGTTAAGGACATGGTCATAATAGATACCTAGAATAATTATGAAATAAAAGCTGTTTGATTGGAAACATAACAGTTTTAACACTTGCTACCCTGTGATGGATAGCGAGTGACCAGGACTTATATTTTATTTGATTGTTCGACGTTTTAATACATAATAAAATTATTTTTATAGCTAATTACAAAAAATAACCTAGCAGATTTTGCTAAATTTTAATTTAAAACATACATTTTTCACTGGACGCTTAGCGTCCAGCACCGTGGCTGGCGGAATTTTTTAGCACAGTAAGGCAAGTGTTAAAATCCACCAGATGTTTTTGTATAAAATAGTAACATGAAAGAACAATTCATGTTAGCGCCGCGCCGTTGAGAGAGCGGATTTCCAAAACTTCGTTCTTACTCAGGATTCGAATCCACTATTACAGGCGGAGGCGACCCTCGACTTTCGCACATCATTTTTTTCTGAAAATGTGTGCGAATGTTGAATGTTCGAAAGTAGAGGGATGTAAAAAAAAATCAAAAATTGTATTTTTAAATATATATTTATCAATAATATATTAAAAATATGTTGTTTATAGTTAAGGCATTAACGTTGTGGAGGTTTAAAGACATTGTAATTTATTTTTATCAAACACTGTTTATTCCACTTTTTTGTGACGGTATAACCCTACCGGTTTCAAGGCTTTCACCTCATCTTCAGAGTCTTGTTTGCGCTCCCCTGAAGATGAGGTGAAAGCCTTGAAACCGGTAGGGTTTCTCTGATAACTGTACCGTTACAAAAAAGTTGAATAAACAGTGTTTAATAAAAATAAATTACTCGTACAATGTATTTAAACCTCCACAACGTTAATGCCTTAACTACTATATAAACAACATATTAAATGCCAGTACGGCAAAAAAGGCGAAAATATATAAAAAGTTCAAACTCAAAGATAGAATGTTGTCTCTTAAGGTATGCAGATGACATTCTTTGTGTTTGGACGGGTACCAATAGACAATTACACAAATTTCTTAAGCGTGTATATCGGTACCAGTTCGAACAGAATTTAGTCTTGTTTGTGCTCCCCTGAAGATGAGGTGTGCACCTTGAAACCGGTAGGGTTATACCGTTACAACAAAGTGGAATAAACAGTGTTTGATAAAAATAAATTGCAAATATTAAAAATATTTATTTATCAATATACATAATTAAGTTGACGAGGCGTGTTTAAGTGCTTTCAGGTGTTTTCTTTATAAACTTGTCAAGAGTTAGTTGAATTCCACCCTTTTTTTTTCTTTTTTGGATAAAGAGTTCTATAACATGTTGTGTCTTTCTCAATCGCCCAACGTACTTGAGATATACGTTCTCCATTGGGATCACAAATTTGTCAAGATGCATGAAGGATTCATCCATATTTTTTATTGTCAAAGTCTTGGCGATTTTACCGGCTTCTTCTTCCTCACTTTCATTGTGTATTTCATTTAACTCTTGTTGCTCAATTAATTATTCATTTGACAGAGGTACTGAGTGAGATTCAATCAACTCATTAATATCTTCGTTGTTGACGTCCAAGTTTAGTTAATTCATTAGGCTAACTATTTCATCTGTGATAGCTTCCGGAGTTTCTTAAAAATGTATAAAATCACTCATCATTTGTGGGCATAATTGTTTCCAGGAACCTTTCATTGTTGACTCTTTTATTTCAGCCCACGAGTCTCCAATATTGTTTATTGTGTTCCATATACTAAAGTTTTTCCAAAAAAGTGAGAGCGACTGCATGATGTAAGCGAACAATTTTGCATTATCGACAAAAATCTTTAAAAAATTGAATTTTAAAAAATGTGCGAAATAGCGAATTGTGCAAAAGTCGAGGGACGCCTGTATTGAATTTTTTTAAATATTACAAAAATCTAAACGAGTTTAAAACTGATACAGAAACATATGATTAGTGACTTAATATAATTCGTACACGAAGAGCGTTGCAAAAAGCAGGTCAATATCCTTTGTTTGGGTACGCGCAGACATACGAGCATATCATTGTTTATTGCACGAATGCATTTGCTGAATATATTGATAACCATGACATGAATAAATTTGCTGTATCGTCAATCTGCGATGTTATCTCTGATAACTGTACCAGATCAGTCTTCGATGAATGATCAGGAAGTCACGAACTTTGGTCTTGAATAATAAGGCATTACTGAATAAGAAGTTAGAGTAACCCACCTGCCACAAACGTAGAGCTTTGAAATAGCCTTTTCAGCAAACCAAAACATAAGGGACTAAACGAATAGTTGTGCCGCTTAATTTAAATGTAGATACCATTTTTTTATTGATTGCGAGATGTTCACTATGTTAACATCAATTTGTTGTTGATTTTAGAATCAACAACAAATTAATAGTAACTGAGAACACATCAATTCGTCGTTGATACCGAGATGTTCAATCAGTTAACATCAATTTGTTATTGATTCCGCGATTTCTTCTCAATTAATTAAATTTATTTATTTATTTATTTAATTAATTAACGACACTACTGTGTATTTTATATATACAAATGTTTTGTGGTGATGACAATGACAAGTTATATAAGTACTTAAAATTATTGACAAAAAATATAAAACTTTGTCTTAAACTAACATGAAGACACAAAAAGCAGTTGTAATAATAAATTGCAAAGTCATTGTTTATAATTATTTAATATTAATATGTATATTTCAGTTCAATATATAAAAAATATAACCAAATTTTACCAAGTAGACTTACGTAATTGTCGAAGACTTGTTTTATAGTGGTAAAGAGCTTAGATTTGTTTTTAGAGGAACAACGCTTACATACAACAAGAATTGGATTTTTCGAGAATTTCATGGATAGATCTTGAGATATAGAAAACACACGGGCTCACTTGTAGAACGAGATGCAAGTTGCTTTGCAGAATCGAAACCTTCCACATGTTGATGCAGGGTTACTCAACTCCAGAGGCAAAGTATTGTCCTTAATGTTTCGTTTATACTAGGTTATTTATATTAATAAAGGAGAGCACAAAGTTGGTAGCTATTTCTAAATTTGTGATATTCTAACGAATACTATATATATAATATTTTTAACATCAATTCGTTGTTTGTCATTTTGAAACATTCAATCAGTAAACATCGATTTGTTGTCGATTCCGAAATATTCACTCAGTTTAACATTAATTCGTCATTGATTCAAAGTTCGATTATGGAAAAAAAAAACACAATTTTGCGTTAGATGAAAGTAAACAAAAGGCTATTTATTAATCCAAAAGCACATATTGCAGGTTTTCCAAAAATTGATTGTGAAAATAATTAATAAACGTCCTGCCCGGTATTCCACGGCGGAGCTTTTTAGAGAGTATCGGGTCCTGAACATAGCCAATTTGCATCTCAAATCCATTCTCTGACACTAGCATCGAGAGGAAGGGAAGATGCAGACTCAGCAGAGACACATGACACGCATGGCAACTAATGAAATGTTCACCATCCCTAGAGTTAAAACCTCTTTTGCCCAAAGGCAATATGCTTATTTGGCTCCCATGACGTACAATGGCGTGCCGAATTCAATAAAGATAGAGGAAGGAAAACCATTTACAGTCGATCGGAGCGTAGTTGTTATTGCGACAGGATTTCGAGTACTTGGGCTTTCAGGATGAATGACGTGTGGAAAAGATTTGTGTGGGCTTCTTCTTGTTGTTTTGATTTTTGTTGTTTTGTATTTGTGTTTCTGTATATTTTTGTGTTAATTTTTATTCTTGTGATTGTGTACGGTATATTATGGGATGAACATTTTTGGTTTTATTTTTGTTTCATTTTGGGTTCACTTTTGGTTTTACTCTTGTTTTTATTCTTATGATGGTGCGCGGTATATTATGGGATGAACAAGTTTGATCTTTCTGGAGTGATGATGTGTGAAGAGTTTGATTCCGCATGATGTTTCCAGTTGTAATTGAGTGTCACTGTTTGTCAGGTTGATGAGAACGTGCGACGAGGTTTTGTTTTTGTGTAATCAAAAATCGGAAAGAAGTATCGATTTATTTTTTAATGCTAAATACCCTCAGTGAGATACAGGCAAAATCCTAGTTTACTGGGGATAAGACAAATGAAAGGCGACAAACCCAGATCCATTAAAATAATGTATGTCTAAATTAAATTACCTGTTGTTTTTTCGCAAATTACGTGTATTTCT
This sequence comes from Odontocerum albicorne, assembly GCA_949825065.1. NCBI lineage: Eukaryota > Metazoa > Arthropoda > Insecta > Trichoptera > Odontoceridae > Odontocerum > Odontocerum albicorne. The sequence goes on from OX463855.1 coordinate 38,576,799, forward strand.
TGTCATGTGTAATAATAAATAATAAATAAATAAATACGCGAAGTGAAAAAGAGTACTGAGATGCTTGGGCATACAAAACATCTATCATCATTATTACCATCACACCATGTCCCGACTAGAGTAGGCAGAGAGAACATACATCTACTTCTTTCTTTATACTGGAACACATGTTTCGCTTTTGCAACACATCAGCATTCATACACTCCTACTGTAAAGGCTTTTCACTCTTCCTTCTTTCAATTTAATACGTTTGGTCATGTCACATTTTTTAAAATATCAAATAGATCGTCGTCATACAGGAGAAAGTGACCAACTAACAAAATACAAAATGTTCAGGAGAGCCATTTAACCGTTTTTACACTTTTGTTTTCAATTTTTTTATTGAATAAATGTATTCACACTTGTGATTTTTTTGTGTGTATATAAATGTTCATTGCTTTCAAAATTAAGAAATAATATTTTTGAAAATTTTCATACAATTTTGCTTGTAAGAAAATAAACATCAATGCAGGTAGTCATTTTGAAAAAGCAAGATATTATTATTATTCTTCCAAGTTCTTGCTGGGTTATTTCTTCCAGGCCACCATTATGTTAGTAAGGTGTCAGATAGTCATTAATCACGTTTTCGCGAAAAATGCACTTGGTCACTTTCTCTTGTATGACGACGAGATATTTATTTTTGATCGTTCCCCTAAGTTCTAAGGATCACAATCACTCTGGTCATCAACTGTCCTTCTCCAATAAAAGATCAAGTACAACTTCTTATTCTTCTTCCCAGTGTCATGTCAGGTCCCCCCAACGTTGAATATCATCTGAGAGTATGCATCTTTGTCCCCGGCAGCCCGAAAAAGATCCCCAACGCTCCTTATACCAGTCCAATCACGTCAGCACAACACCTACTCTTATTAAACAATGGATATATCCATTTTTAGAATAGGAAGAAAAAAGGTTTTTTAATATCACGCAGAGAAAATGGAATATATTTGTGCTTTTAAAAGTGTGGAATGTAGAAGTGATATGGATTGATAGAATACCTGATTTTTTTTAAATCTTGCTTTAGTACATACATTTTTTTATTATTATTTTATTATTACACATGACAAGAAATATACACAATTTGAGAAAAACAACAGATAATTTGATTTGGACATAAAATTTTAATGGATCTGGGTTTGTTGCCTTTCATTTGTCGTATCCCCAGTAAACTAGGCTTTTGCCTGTATCTCACTGAGGATATTTATCATGAGAAAAATAAATCGATACTTCTTTCCGATTTTTGATTACACAAAAACAAAACCCCGCTGCACGCTCTCATCAACCTGACAAACAGTGACACTCAACTACAACTGGAAACATCTTGCGAAATTCAACTCCTCACACACCATCACTCCAGAAATACCAAAAATATTCATCCCACACTATACCGCACACAATCATAAGAGTAAAAATCAAAATCAAAACAAAACCAAAAAAAAAAAAAAACACAGAAACACAAATACAAAAACAACCAAAATTAAAACAACAAGAAGAAACCCACAGTCACGAGCTCACATAAATCCCTTCCACTCGTCATTCATCCTGAAATACTTACCATCACGCCGTTTCTCTGTCGGGGTAGGCAGATAGGAGAGCGCGCCAAACTTTCGTATATCGACACACTTCTTTCGCGTCTTCTACCTACATTCATACACCTTCTCACACACCTCCTACGATTTCTCTAAATTTTTACATTTCCTTGTTTCAAAATATCACACACTTGATTCAATCATACTTTCCGTGGTCTTCCTCTACTGCACCTTCCATATTTGCACGGAATATTTGTATTGTTAGTCTTTATTCATTCTTTTATATGTCCAAATCATCTCAGAGCGATCTTCTTTATCTTATTTAATACAACAACCAACAGTGCACACTCATCCATTACCATTAAATTCCGTATTATCTTTTTTTAAATAATAACTAAATAAATACAGGTTTATTGATAGCAACATAGTATGTACATAATACATTTAGACACGTTTCAAGAACACATTAAAAAGACAATACATTAAAAAACAGAAGCTATCAAAAGGTCTGGGCTCATCTAATAACATCCCACCGGCCAAGGTACACCCCACCAATATAGGGCGAGCCCAGCCACGGGGACAGCAGATGTTTTTCAGCCCACACCCTTGAACACGTAGAACAAGAAGATAAAAAACCACAGAAAATAAATAGATGACAAAAAAAATACATTCAAGAGAGAAGACATTAAAAGGTCCGGGTTCATCCCACAAACATTCCCCTGGCCGAGATACACCCCACCAATGTAGGGCGAGCCCAACCGCAAGGGTATCGGGGGGCTTCCATCCCACACCCCCGCATATCTAGATTAAAGAATAAATAAAAAAACAAAAACGTATGGCAGAAAACAAAATAAAAAGTAAACCCACATATACCACTTCAGGTTGACTGTCAGCAAGAACGAAAAAACGAAAAGCCTCAAAGGAGTCCAAACTTTACAAAATGACAAATGGGAAATGAAATAGTTGAAACAACATTGAAATAGTTAAGCAGTTTTAAAAGAATGAATGTGAAGATAACGCACAATCCCCGATTCACCACCAGCGAAAAGAGAGAAAAGAAAGAAAAAGAAAAAAAAAGGAAATATGAGACCCATTAACCACTGAGAAACCCATCTCATACATTGTCGTACCATGTATTTTTTATAGTGCGCGTATTTCTACAACATTTATTCGGCTCTTTTCAGTCTTGTTCCACGTCCACGTTTCATCTTTAGCAGATAATAGGTGCATACGTATGTTTGTAAAACATTTGATACACGTTTAATACATTAACAGAATTTTCACATTAAGTTATTAGCACAAATTATTTTATAAGAAAATAAGTTATTCATGCAGCTTGTCAGGAGCTCCAGACGGCCTTGATGGAAAAGTGAATATCGATTGGACATTAAGTGTTAATACATAGAGATAGTACAGAACACTGTTATATTCATAGTACGTACTTACGAGTATATCTATTAAAAGAATGTGGAAACTATAATATTATTGGATCTTACGGGCCGAATTCATAGAATGTGGAAACTATAATATTATTGGATCTTACGGGCCGAATTCCTAGAATGTGGAAACTATAATATTATTGGATCTTACGGGCCGAATTCATAGTTAGATCGAAATACTTATTTAAAATTGCGTGATGTGTACTATTATAGAGAATCGGGTTTTTTATAGATATTATTGTATACAGTAGGATATAACCTGGCGGGTTTATTGGCACATGGAAATCTCTTCCAACCAATCGGAATGCTATTAGTGAAAATTGCGTAATGTGTACTCTTATAGAGAATCTGGTTTTTTATAGATATTATTGTATACAGTATGATATAACCTGGCGGGCTTATTGGCAAATGGAAATCTCTTCCAACCAATCGGAATGCTATGAGTGAATATTTGGTTAAATTTTACACAGCTGAATCAAGAGTGTAGTCAAATTAATGTTTTGTGTGTTTTGATTTTTTTCGGAACCAAAAGGATTTAGTGTTCTCAGGAATGGGAAGGTTAGGTACATTTTTCATACCATCATATTTTAAACTATCAATTAGAGCTCGACAATTAATTTAATTAAGGGACCCCAAATATTAAAAATAGGGTTCCGCGGAACAAAAATTGGGAACACCTATATTAACATAATGGATTGGTTTACTAGTATAAAAAAGTCTGCCAAATAAAATATCGACGTTTAACCTGTTCACCGCGTTAAAAATCAAATTCCACGAATCCTGTGCGCGGCACAATTTCAGCGTTTTTTAATTTCTAAGTTTAAACACATATTTTGTTTAGAACCACTGATATTTGATTACAATACCAAGTAACATGACACTTAAATAATTTTCTGATAATAAATAATAGTCATTACTCTTAAGGAGACTCATTAAATAAAGGAGATAAACTAAACATTACGTAAAATAAACAAAGGAATGCTACGATCAAATCAATGCTTCATGACACTCACCCAATCAAATGCATGTAGCACTAGTAATGTTTATTTACGTAAGAGAGACTTAGTAATGTTTATTTACGTAAGAGAGACTCATCGCAGGACTCGATCCGCGCGACAGGTCGTTAATGCTGGAAATATTGAGAAACCAAAAAAATTCGGCGCTCTGTTTATTCAACAATATCTCATAAACTAATATATTATTTGACAACGTTTTCAGAGATGTCGCTAGAATAAAGATCATTTTAAATGTTAGTTCATTTTTGTGTCATTTTTTTTAAGTATTTGTGATTTTTTTAAGTATTGTGAAACTTGGATTGTCGTCAGATCACAGGCGTTTGTGCTTCCCGCGGGGAACACGTTAAAAGGTAGTTACTAATTATTTAAGGCACACTTACGATGTCACAATATTCTGAAGTTCAATGCTCCTTCTAAATAGAGTAATTGCATGACCGCTGAATAACAGGGCATTTGCAGCCTATAAGTTTTCACACATAGCAAATGTGAAATGATATGAGCTTATTCGAATATATAGTTTTACTTTGTTTTAATACATAAATCATAGATAAATATTGATAAGTGCCGACTAAATATTGTAGAAATACGCGCATTGAGAAGATACATGGAGTGACAATGTAAGACAGAATACGTAATGAAAAGATAAGGGATGAATATGGAACGAATGAATGAGGAAAGACCAACAAAACAAATATACAGCGCAAATGTGAGTAGAAGGCGTGGTAGAAGAAGACCAAGAAAAGTATGGTTGGATCAAGTGTGTATTTTGAAAGAAAAAATGTTAAAAGTCAGAGAAATCGTAGGAGTTGTATAAAAAGGTGTAAGATGTAAAAGGGAGACGGGATGGTAGGATGTATGTAAATAATTAATGGCGTGATAGTATGTATGTTTTATAACTTGTTATAATTTTAACATGTGATAATTAATCTAGAGGAAGTAATAAGCATTATTACGTGGCCTTCATCCATCTGTAATTGATAATAATGCAGGTGATGCAACCTGCACACTGCACACTGATGCAACGAGATGTAAAGAGACAAACGTGAATACAATAAAATCGTTTCCAGTTACTGTTGAGATCATAGAGGATTGCTGTAATCCCATATCCGAAATGACTAATAATAAAAATGATGCATACTCGTATATACATTCATACCATCACGCCATTTCGCTGTCGGGGTAGGTAAAGAAGACAGAGTTTCCTATCTCGACATACATCTTTAGCCTCCTCTACATCCATATAACTTCTACGATTTCTCTGACTTTCTACGTTTTCTTCTTTCAAAATATAATTCACTTGATCCGACCATACTTTCCTTGTTCTTCGTTTTACATGATCACACTCACATTTGCACCATCTGTACAAAAATATTGTGTTTTATCAAAGGTTTTTGTCTTTAACTTTGCGCAACTCCATATTATATTATTGAACAATAAATAACTTTGTTATTCCACTAATTATATTAATCCCCGCTTCACGTGTTTCTAACTCCTATCCCGAGACTGCCTTCGGGCGGGAATAACAATGTTATTTATTGTTCAATATTTCTGTAGTGCTTTATTACTAACTAGGTACAACATAATTTTGTCTAAAGTAAAACCTGTTTTTATAAAACGTTTTTTTTACGGCCATACTTTCCTTGGTATTCTCACACGCCTTCCACGTACATTTGTATTAAATACATGTTTTGATAGTCTTTCTTCATTCATTCGTTCCACACGCTCAAACCATCCATAACAATAGACGACCCGAAAGCTGCGAAGCTCAGGTCATTTTTCGACCGGCGCGCTCGACTATAAACCCTCGTAACTTTTCTAATTAAAAAAAAATCCAAATGAGAATACCCCATTAAATAAATACTTTTTGCTAAAAATTAATATTCTCGTAATTTTTTTATCAAACCTCGTATACTCGTATTACGTTACACATTGATTGACCAAGTTCCGTTAATCAGCAGCGAAACGTGACTTCATTACTTTGATGGCATCATTAATTTTCAGTCTGATACGCAGGAATAGGGTCGGGACCCGCGGACGAGATAACGTCCAGCGCTTATACAGCATCTCTCCACTTCCTTATCGAATTGCAACACAGTATCGCTGGATAACATTGTTAAATATCAGTATAACAGCATGAGCGCAACAACCCACGGAGGGTCATGCTTTTCAATAGATTACGATAAATACGATATCTTGGTGGATTTGTTCACACTTGTACATATGCACTTGTCCTAAATTATTCATCTATCCATTGACCCTTCCTGTCCTATGATGTGTAACTAGTACACATCCCTTCTAAAAACGTTAATATCTCTATAAATATTGCATAATAAATACTGGGTTCAGATTTTAGTTAATCCTCCGTAATACATTTACGCATTGAATGAAAATATAATATTAATAATTATTAGCACTTATCGGCCACATCGGAGATATTTTGTGAAAATCGGGAATAAATTCACCAATACAATCAAACGTGTACCAGTGTGTGACGTAGGTATATTCATTCTAAAAACCGGCTATGGGTGAGGAAGCGACGTTATTCACTTATCACTCTCACTCTACTTCGGTATATGAGAACGCAAGAACTAGAATCTCAGTTCGCTCGCTTCTCTCCCTCAGTAGCCAGCGGGCTTTCGTTCGAGGTTGTCGCTTTGCCCGTTTTGTGAACGTCGTCCGATATTTTTTTTCATGTTTTCAGCAATTAAATTTCAATTATTATCACTTTTGACTTCAAATTTAACGAATTTAAGCGATTGACTACGAATATTCTTATTTACCCGATTTTAAATCGCTCATTTTTGCATGTGTATTGACTACACAGCACCGGAACGACGTACAAAATAAATATACAGTGCAAAAGTTTGAAGATCTCCATGACCTAGTTGGTAAAACGTCTGAGTTCCGACTCAGAAGTTGCGGTTTCGATATTCTCGCTAAAACCCAGATTAAAAAAAAGGTTTCCTGTTTGTTTTTCACTTAAGGTCTCATAAAAATCTTTCTGATTCGTTGGAAGATATTGCCACATGACAATAATTTCACAAGGTTGTACTGTACACAAAAAAACGTTCTACATAATTCATTCAGGCGCTGCTAAAGCTGTCAGACCTGATTTGTTTGATAAAAGTGTGCTTTAGTCCCTAGCTAGAGCGCTTTTGAGGAGAGTTTGCCCTCTAAACGACGCTATACAAAATTGTCCTAAAATTGAAAAAAAAACATGAGTGGAAATCTTGGTACAGGAAAACCAACGAAAGTATGATTGAATCAAGTGTGTTATATTATGAAATAATAAAAAGTTAAAAGTCAAAGAAATTGTAGGAGCTGCATGAAAAGGTGCATGGATGTAAAAGAGGCGAAATATGTGTGTCGCGATAGGAAAGTATAGCGCTCTTTTCTCTCTGCCTACGCTAACAGGGAGACGTACGAGTATTTTTCGATGATACAGAAAGCCACGAGAAAAAAATACACATATTATTTTTATGTTATTTGTTTAATCAAACACTGTTTATTCCACTTTTTGTAACGCACAAAAACAAGTATTATTTGTGCTGCCCTGATGATGAGGTGTGCACCTTGAAACCGGTAGGGTTACACCGTTACAAAAAGTGGAATAAACAGTGTTTGATAAAATAAAATGACAATGTATTTAAACCTCCACAATGTTAATGCCTTAACTATAAATAATATAATATTATTATCTTGACATCCACACCAATGCATGGTATATTTATGATTGCATAATTAATTACGTATGATATAACACAAAGAGGTCGTGTTCGAGTCCTCGAAATACGAAAAATATAAATGTTGACTAGTTATCAATAGATGATTCCATAGAAACATACATATTAAGGACACGAGTACTTGGTTTATTGCAAATATTGTGTGTTTTAATGTTATCATTACCTTATAGAAAAAATCTTTGCTGGAAAGAAGTTAAATATGTACTTGGAATTATTATAAACCCAGTCTTTATTAAGGTATATCTAAGATTATTAAAGTATAGCTGTCCAGCATTACTACAAAGATTAGCGTTAAATGTTCCTTACAATTACACTAGACTGCGCCGGCAAGAACTGTTCTCAATAACAAATGGAAAAACGGGTTTTCTAGCTACTATGCCTGTTGGAAGGGCCTTAACTATTTTGAACGGGACTGCTTCGGATACATTAATTTATTTATTTATTTTAGTAACGACACAACAGTGTCTTTTATATGCAAATTAATATGTGACAAGTTATAGGTACAAGTACTTAAAATTATTGACAAAAAATGCAAAACTTTATCTTAAACTAACATGGAGATACGAGAGCAGTAGTAATAATATTAAATTACAGTCATTGTTAAAAATTATTAATATTAACATATATATTTAAGTTCAATATACTCGTATGTATGTATACCACAAAATATTACCAAACTTCACCAAGCAGATTTACGTAATTGTCGAAGACTTATTTTATAACATTGTGGTGAAGAATTTATATTTGTTTTTATTGGAACAACGCTTAAATAGAACAAAAATTGGATTATTTGGGAATTTTATAGATATTTCATACTCGTATATATTACCAAAAGCAAAATAACATTTTCTTCTAAGATAGGGGGCGTTAGAAAGCACTCATCAATGTATTTAAGTGATTGAATACATGTGTGTGTGTGTGTGTGTGTGTGTGTGTGTGTGTGTGTGTGTGTATGTGTGTATATATGTATGCATATATAAAAAATATGTTAACAATGTTTGTATTTTTCAATATAATTGGGCTAAACCTGTATTGAGAAAATAAATTAAAACTCTGAATTAAAGAAGACAAGCGTCGATGTTTTTTTAGCTATCGCAAGTGCTCAAATTTTATGGCCATTCTGGTACATGCACTGTTGATAACATGGAATCGCAGACATCACGAATCATTTGTATTGGTATTTGAAAGGATTTTTGTTTCAATAGCTACACTTAATTCATTGACTTTTGTGCCATAAACTTTATCGTTGATTAGTCCGTAATAAAAAAAAGTCCATTGGCATGAAGTCTGGCAGCGCTGGGGGTATTCAATGCTACCCCTAGATCGAATCCATCTGTTCGCCAAATTTTCATCAATGTATACCCTCACATCACGATGGTAGTGGGGAGTGCACCATCTTGCTCGAAATACCATAAAAGTCCTCGTCATCCCTAAACTCCTCACGAATACGTGCTATAATCAATTCCTGCAGTAAGTTCAAATAAGCAGTACGTGTGCCATAAAAGTGTGTATACATTTTTTGACATACCCTATAAAAAAGACAATTTATATAGCTCCTTTTCGAGAGCAAATTATCTTCAAAGGCGGTTAGTTTCTAGCAGCCTGCCAGATGCTCTAAAAGTGACTAAATTATTGTTACATCAGGAAATGGACTATTCGAGTGATAATCCTCAATTTAAATAGTTCAAAATGCAAACCCCCGTATTTTCCCAGAGCAATGCCTTTTAAATAGCATAACATAGATACACTATGAACGGTCTTATGATTCTCAGAGTAGAACGCATTAAAGATTTGGGTATTAACTCAAACAGTAGACTCTCATTTGTTCCTCATATTGAGGAACAAATGAGAGCCTGCTTATAGAGTACTAGAGTTTGTGATACGAGTCTCTACGTCATTTGTGGCAGGAGAGGTTCTTAGCTCCCTCTACAATGCGCTGGTTCGTAGCAAGTTTGAATGTGGCGCATTGATAGGTGTGGAGCCCACGGGGGAGTCGTTACTCTCAAATGGTGGAGAAAGCACAAAAAAAAATTTTGAGATTCCTCTACTTACGGGAGCGCGGTTTCTACCCGTGGTTCTATCCTACAAGATTTCTTCTCGGTATGTTGGATACTACCTTCTTAGCGTGAGGAGGGATGTGAGAGTCTCTCCTTATATTCTGAAGTTACTGACGGGAGTAACACCTAATACTGCTATGTTGGAAATGATAAAGTTTTATGATCTTGACAACTATTCGAGGTACAGAAATATTGGCCTGTTTAGACCACCAATAAGTAGAACTTACCTGCTATGTGCTCTCACACTGCATCACGGTATGTCCCTTCTAAATAAAGCCGCGGATATTGACATCTTCAACATTTCCGATAACGTATTTAAAGAAAGCATTATGAGCTTTCTTAGTAATGGAAGTTAGTTGTTTCCTCAAACTAATAACTATTTACTTTACATGTTTGCTACTGTACTATATATAACATAATGTATGTTAAAGCTTTTTATATAAATAGTATTATTTCTTCTTATTGTACGTAACTTTTCCTTTCAAGTTTTGTAGAAGAAGTTACGTACAATAGCTCGTCGATGGTTTTTGCGTTTCAATGACGGAAATTTCGACCTGAAAGACATGGAGCGTTCCGGACGACCAGTGGACTTCGATGAGGACCTCTTAAACCATATTATTCATGAAGATCCCCTTCAAACCACCGTAAAATCGGCTAAGCAGATGAATTGTAGTCACATGACTGTATACCGCCATCTTAAATCAATGGGAAAAGTCCAGAAGTTCGGCGCTTGGGTTCCACATGTTTTGAGTGAAAATAACAAAAATCAATTGTCGAACGTGAACAGAAGGAGGTGTCGAAAATGTTCACTTTCGTCTACTTGGCATTCCATTTTGAAGGCTTGTAATCAAATAAAATAATATATGTAACCTAAAAGAAAACACAATATCTTGTAGAGCAGAATTTTTTTTTTAAATGACGTATAACCTTTACCATTTTGTTTGACTTTTGGTGCTCATTTTTAAATTTGAAAGAAAAAACGGACGCAACTTATGTTAACACCTAATAGAAGAGTCAAAACTTAGATCTAATGAAGAAACTGGAAAATTAACGATTTCTCATTGTTTCGATGCTTGTCGACACTAATCAACAACGATATAAGGTCGCGAAGGTTGGCACAGATAAGCCTTGTAAGTAGATCTGAGTTAACACGTGAACAAAGATCATTATGCAAGCCTAATAAAAACACGGAAGGCCATTTGGCAGAATGAGCCAGGGACTTTAAGATAACGTGCAGCAGGAACTAAGGAGGCTGAGATTAGGGAGAGACTGGGAGCAAATGGCGAGTGACAACCGATCGACTTGGAGAAAACCATCCGGAAGACTGAAGTTCTACAGGTTCTGTGAGTGATGTGCAGAAGAGATTCCACAGATAGACGAAGTAGTGACAGATCCGGAAGGCAGGCAAGAACCATTCTGGTGTTTTACGCTAAAGATTGATAGCTTGGAATTTAAAAAGTATATACCATGAAGACTAAAAAAGATGTCTGAGCAATCGTAATAGGTATGAGATCAAATCGTAATAGGTATGGCATAAAGTCGTAATAGGTATAACATCAAATCGTAATAGGTATGACATCAAATCGTAACAGGTATAACATCAAATCGTAATAGGTATGACACCAAAGAAAACAACACCTGGGTACATAGAAACATATGGTATTAATATGTGTGTTTCACAAACAGAAGTCTGCAGTCTACGTGTTGTTTGTATTACATAAATCCAGTGCTTTTTAACTCATTTAATGATGGATTATTCAATTTAATTCAAATGACATTTTTTATAGCGTCGTTCACAGAGCGAACTCTCAAGGGCGCTCTGCTCTAACTTGGGCCTCGAACCCACTATTACTGAACAAATCACGTTTTGCAGCTATAGCAGCCCCCGAACGAATCATGTATAACACTTTGTATACAGTATACTCTTGTGAGATTATAGCCATGTGGTAACCTCCTCCAACTAACCAGAAATATATTTGAGGACTTAAGTGAATACCACACCGAAAACCGGTTGCAGCGGAAATTGAGCCCGTAATCTCCGGGTCGGAAGACAGGCGTTTTACCAACTAGGTCACGGAGGGCTTAACACAATACAAAAAATAGACACAAATGACACAGTGGAAGTGGGTTGTACAGTGAAAGGAAAGCATCACTGATTAATATTTATTTAGCAGAGATGTTTATTGGTGTTCCCAGTTCGCCGCTCTTTTTTTAAGTCATCCTTTACTATACATGCAGTGAGACTCTGGAACCAGTTACCAACTAATGTTAGACTCACTCCATCACTGACACGATTTAAAATACGACTGAAAAACTCTTAATTTCAAATCAGTAATGTAACATGTTTAATTCCTCATTTTCTTTTCCTCTCCGCAATCCCTTCCTTTATCCTTTCATTTTTATTTATTTTACACATGGAAAGAAATATACACAATTGGCGAAAAAACAACAGGTAATTTAATTTGGACACACAACTTTAATAGATCTGGGTTCATTGCCTTTCATTTGTCGCGTCACCAGTAAACTAGGTTTTCCGATTTTTTATTATATAAAACCCCGTTGCACATTCTCATCAAGCTGACAAACAGTGACACTAAATTGTATATGTATATGTTACAGATAAAGTGTTAAATTTGGATAATGTATACATTAACTGGTCAATGTATGCACTAACAATGAGTTTTAGTCACAGTATAAATTGTTGCATTACGTGTATATTTTCACTAGATAATGTATGCTTTCACTGGTAAGTGTGTGAACTCGCCGACACGAACTGGTCACATCGTGAACAAACAAGATCTGTCAGATGAGCGTTTTGACAGCTAACCTAAAAAGAGCGAGTTTGAAAATGACTCCACCACACATTGACAATTCTAATGATAGAAGCGTGTGCATTTTATTGTACACTTTGTCTGTAACATATATATGCACACTTACGTGTTATTTAAAAAATATATTTTCTTTTATCTACTCATTTAATTTCATTGATCATTGAATTTCATTGAATTCATTGAATTTCATTTTATTGATCAAGGAGGGCTGTGGAGTTGGAGTCGTGAAGTCACGGTATTTTTTATGGAATTGAAGTTGAAGAAATGGACCAGCCCTTACTTCATTTTATAATTTTCTTTAATGAATAATGTTACATAAGCGGTTTCGTTACTATGAATTCAAGGTGATTTTTATAATCGCTGGCATCATACAATTGCTGAAGATATTCTATAGTGATTCAGAGACTGGATCGGAGACATCGATGGTGATTTTATAGAACAGCCTTTTCAGTTGTTGATTGTATGACTTTGTTAAACTAAAGTTTAAACAATGTTATTTTTTATTGAATGATTTAATGAAATTATTATAAGGGTCAAGTCTCTGATTGTTTTATGGAATATGTAAATGAAATTCAAAATTTAACTGGAAAGATGATAAAATAATTAAGATGTGATAATGGTACAGAATATATGAATAACAAGATATATAAATTTGCAAGACAAAAAAGTATAAAGATAAAGTCGTGTCCACACATGTACATGAGTTGAATGGTACTACGGAGAGATATAATAGAACAATAATGGATATGGCTAGATGTCTTCTAGCAGAAGCAAAAGTTGACAGACGTTACTGGCCTGAAGTGATTAAAGTAGTTTGGAAATACAAAAAACAAAAGTGTGTTCCAAGTCATCTACCTTTGCAGAATATATTGCATTATCTGAAGCTCTAACAGAAATAAATTTCTTAAGAAATGTTGTTAGTGATGTTTTTGTTGAAATTGTTCAACCTATTAAAGTTTATGAAGATAATTCTGGAGCTCTTGCTATAGCTAAATATGGAAACTTTACAAAAAATTCTAAGCATATAGAAGTACAATATCATTCTGTTCATAAAAATGTTAAAATGGAATTGTTGAAATCGTTAAGATAGATTCAGATTCAAACATTGCTGATATTTTTACTAAGTCATTGGGAAGAATTAAATTTGCTAAATTCAGGGAAATGTTGAAATTGATATAAATGTTGTTTATGTCAGAAAATTAAGTAGGCTAAATTGCATTTAAATTTTTGTTTAACATTTGGGTTCGTGGAAGATTTTTTTAAGAAAAAATAAACATAATCCAAGAATCGTGATTTAAGTTGAAACTTTGAGGTTATGTCAGATAGTAATAACAACATGTTATAATGTTGCCAATGTAAAATAATGCTAGGAATAGCAATTTTGCCAATCGAAACAATTACACTTGTTGAAAATCCATAACATTAATTTATTCGTAGGCATATTTTTATTCAAAATAATATTTTATATGCAATGAAAATAATATTGGTTTCTATGTTAGATTTTCCCCAAAAATAATGAAACACATTGCGGTCCTCTATTTTCGCACAATTTCAAATATTTTGTTAAAAGGTGACAATGTTTCACGATTTACCTTTTAGAACACCATAATATTAATAATGATCGTCGTAAGCTTCTTTCGCTGTCATCACGAACAACAACATATCTTTGTTTAGGATTCAAAGTGATAAAAATTATTTTTTTGATAATTTTTCTGAAATAAAAATGACTTATTTATTTCAATAACTTTTTTACTATTAATCTATGTTCTTTAAATAATTATTTTGAATAAATTTTCATATTTTATATATCCTTTCAGATTGCAAGTGTTTATTTAAGTTTTTGGATTTTTTTCATATGGTAACTCCAGTGTACCGTAAGCTGGTGGACATTATGAATACTTTGACACACACCGAACCGTCAATGCATACAATAACTAGTTAGAGTTTGCATAAATTATTTTGTGTGTACTATAACTAACACTAAAGGGTAGTGCATACATTGACTAGTTAATGTATAAATTATCGAAATGTACACTTTGTCTGTAACATATGTATCACGCGAATCAAACCCCTCACACTTCATCACTCCAGACAGACCAAAACGTTCATCACACAATATACCGCACATAATCATTAAAAAATCACAACAAACACCACACTCAAGAGCTCACACAAACCTTTGCTACAAGTAATTCCTCTTGCAAGCCCAAGTACTCAAACTCCTGTCGCAATAACAACCACGCTCCGATCGACTGGCTTAATTGTTTTCCTCCTTTTGCCTTTATTGATACCTAAGTTTTATTTGTATTATGTATATTTTCGTGAATCTTTCTATAAAAATACAATGAAAAAAATATTTAATTAACGTTTTTATTTGTTGCAGGAATTCAAAGAGTTACGTCATTTCGGCGAGCATAAAATACTGTTCTTTTCGCATTTAAACTTCCGCATTTCAAAATGACAAGTATTAAAAATACGAGTCCCCATTTCACAAAGCAACAAGAACCAAAGCTGCGCTTGGATGTTGATATTCTAGAGCTTCACTAACGTCGAGCAGTGGCAGTACACTTTCATTAGTGAATACGAATAGTTAACATATTGAATGTGTACATTCACTAGAAATAACTAACATCCACTGAGTATCGCTTCCATTGTTACGTATATACCGAAAAATGCACAGTGCGGATTTCTAGCACATCAACCGCATGGTCATGCAATTAGAATTGGACATAAGTTTAGCCCAAAAACATGTAAAACAAATTTGAGTTTTTTTTTTTCTGTATTGATTTATAATACGCAATTGAGGTGCATAGTAACGCACTGGACTTCCGTGCGGAAGGTCGTCGGTTCGAACCCCGCGCTGTGTTACTCCTCTCGAACGACACAGGCATTTTTTCCGCCTAGTGTTCGATAAGCATACCTATGACTTCAGTCATACTCTATCCCGAGGGATAGCCTATCATATCGCATGTTGTTATGAATTTAGTTTCAGAACTGTTTATCTGAATTGTATCGCTTTTTGTTTTGTTTTGATGTTGTGATATTAAATGTATATTCTCAGTAAAGGCTGCGACCGTTAAAAATTAATGAAAAAAAAGCGGAAATACACTTAATTAAGAATAAATTACAACCTGGCTAGTTAAGTTCATCTTTTATGCAAACTTTTCAAATGCCTTTCACTTATCGTAAGCATAATAAGGTATTGCTAAAAATACAGTATCAGAGAACGAACAAAAAAAGAAAGAAAACAAGTTCCACACAAACCCGAAAGTCGTAGACATTTATAATTAGTTGTAAGAATTGTTATAAGTTAGTTTGTAGGTGTTTACTATTTCTAAGAAATTCAATATTAAGATTATTTCAAATTAGTTGACATGTAGGAAATTAAAATTGAATTAGTTCATAATTATAATATATAAATTAGATTAGTTCTTAAGATATACATTTGTATATAGGTTTAGATAACCTTTGGCAAATGTTTGTATTATAGATTACTTTATTATGTTGTTTATAGTTAAGGCATTAAACGTTGTGGAGGTTTAAAGACATTGTAATTTATTTTTATCAAACACTGTTTATTACACTTTTTTGTGACGGTATAACCCTACAAGTTTCAAGGCTTTCACCTCATCTTCAGGGGAGCGCAAACAAGACTTCTTGTTTGCGCTCCTCTGAAGATGAGGTGAAAGCCTTGAAACCGGTAGGGTTATACCGTCACAAAAAAGTGGAATAAACAGTGTTCGATTACTTTTTTGCTTTATTAAATAAAATAATAAATAATTTGAAATAAAACAGAGTAAGAAGAAATTACATTGAAAATAAACCTGTTTATTTATTCTTCCTGGTTCTTCTTCTATCAAACAATATCGGCAATCGTATATACTATATTTTCTTTAACCCTTCAGGCCCGTATGCCTAACATAAAACATTTTTTTCAGTCTCAGGGACGTTTAATTTTTATTTTATGGAGATCGTTTTTAATGAAATCGTTTATCGTTATTGCTCATATAAATAGATGATAAAAGAGGGCACTGTTTTCGTCCATCTTTGTGTGGGATTTTTGGTGTGCGTGCGGTGCACGCCATACGTCCCTGTGGGGAGTTTTGGTTTTTCATGCGCGTGCGGTGCACGTCATACGTGCCTGAAGAGTTAATAACATACATATCATCACACCGTGTCCTTTGCGGCGCAAGCAGAGAGGACAGATCTCCAAACTTTCTCTCATTCATACATCTCGTCATGCAGAATCTTCTATTATTTATACTTCATCAGTTTACCTTCTTTAAAAATTTGATCCAGCCATGTTTTACCTCGGTCTGCATCTTCCACACACACCTTGCACTTTTGACTTATATACTCGCTTAGTCATTCTTTCGTCATTCATTATCTCTACATTTCCAAACTATTATAAAGCTCCTTTCTTCATCTTACTTTTTATAAAACATCAATATTAACCGTGCATTTATTTCTAATATCTTCATCATTACGACTTTTTAGTGGTTTGGGCTTGTAGAACGAATGAAAGAAGAAAGACTTACAAAACAAATATATAGTGCAAGTCTGAGATGACGACCATGTAAAGTAGACCAAGTCTGCTCTTAAAACGTTGCTATAAAAATGATTATTTTATTTTTAAGTATTATTATCCTTAATTCTACAGTTGTTTCTATATATTTATTTATAGCTATTTTATACTCGCTATGTTAGCAATTGAGCTTTAATGTATGACATAGATCAAATCGCTATCATTTATAATACGAACTCGTGACATTCTCGTTTCACTAATGGTTCATATTATGAGCACAAATGAGGCATACTTCTGCAAAGCCACATTTCAAATACTTTTCAAATCCTTTGAGCACGTTATATGTCTGCCTTCGTAAAACATAATTGCACTATTTATATTTTAGATCTAGAATCCATACTGCACTCGAGGCGAAGGACTAACAAAGGCGACCTCTCGCAACTGAGATGCAGCAAGTCATTATGCAAACATTATCAATAGTCCGCATTTAAAAAAGTGGAATAAACAGTATTTGATAAAAATAAATTACAAAGTCAGCATTTATTTATATCTGGATGTTGGTTGTAAAATCAGTTTATATATGGCACTGTTAAGAGGGTATTCTCATTTCATTGGCCGAAAAATCGACTATTTATTTGAAAAATCGGCTAAATATTTTTAATATTTTTTTTCAGTGAACGAATTATTTTTTAAAATTATTTTTTAAACATATTTATTTATCTTTTAAGAACATTTTCATAAAACTTCATGATAAAAAAAATAATATTAAAAAAAAATCTAGTACCGGCTATAGAGAGAGGTATAACAAAGAGAATAAGTACTTATTCATTAAAATCGATTAATTCGTTTTTGAGTTATTATGGGTTATAGTTTAAAAAAAGTGATTTTTCAGGAAACGCGTTTAAAGTCTCAAGTGCGATATTTACACGAATTAAGGTAAAAATATTTTCAACTTACTGTTAATCAGCAATTCCAGGGCCATATAAACTTATTTAAAAATCCCGACAAACTAAATATCAATTCATCATTCCAAGAAATCCTATTGGACGAGAATTATTGGAAAATAAGGCTAGTGCCATAACAATAGACGACCCGAAAGCTGCGAAGCTCAGGTCATTTTTCGACCGGCGCGCTCGACTATAAACCCTCGTAACTTTTCGAATTTTCAAGATTTTTGAAAATTTCTTACTGAAAGTTATTAAGAAAAGATTATAAAAAAATCCAAATGAGAATACCCCCTAAAGTCACGTAAGAGAAATATTATAATTGATATAACGTAACGATAGATTTTGATGAGTTAAGGTCTGAAAGTCTCATAATGATCCGCAACCCCTTGTGATCGAGAATGATTGCCAACCACCCTGCGGATGGAAAACGCCTTTGCATGTATTAATTTATTGTAAGCAAGCTGTCGCACTTCAGCAAGTGCACAGTCTTAACATAACAAACTCAAATTTTCGATGGCAATGAGAACCGAGTTCCAAAACTATCAGCGAGTTTAATCTACTGCAGCCATTCGTTAGACATGATTTTTTACATAGCGCTATTTTTACGTTGTTCAACAGCGCTTTAAGAATTCGTGATAAGCAGAATATAAGCAACAGAAACACTTAAATTAAGACGTAAAATCGTCTAAGAGCAAAGACAGTCTGGAAGTAAATCCACCAGGAATCGTACGTCTGAATTGGATATTAAGTCATATAGCGGACACATAGTAACCTAACTTAACATAAGTCTGTAATTTTATTAAATTATTCAATCGGGATGACTTTTCACACAAGAACAGAAATGTCAAGACTTATTACAGTTTTACCATATATTCTAAAAAGAATCACATCACGCCTTTAATGCAAGATTATCACAAATCAAAATGACATACTTTCGAGATAATTGATTTTAAAACCATGAAAATATATCTACTATGACTACGAGGGTGGCTACTTAAGTTTTGAGACAGACAAGTAAAAACAAATATTTATCATCGAAAATGGCTTTATTGTTTTTCAAAATACTCTCCATGAAGATCAATACACTTTTGCATCATTGAGTGAATCTCCTAGCGAACAGACGCGTTGGTTAATTTACAAGATGGCGGAAGTTTTAATGACAGCTGTGTATAAAAGGGAGCCTTTTATTGTTTTTCAAAATACTCTCCATGAAGATCAATACATTTTTGTATGCGTTTGAACCAATTTTCGAAGCACTTTTTCCACTCCGAATGAGGTAACTTCAAAACATGCGTTTTGAATGTATGTATGTATGTATGTACGTATGTATGTATGTATGTATGTACGTACGTACGTATGTATGTATGTACGTACGTACGTACGTACGTATGCATGTATGTGTATGCAGTAACGTACCGTTTGCAAGTTAAGCGTTCTACCAACTAGGCCAAAGAAGTCGTCATCATATATTTTAAATGTACTTTTTTAAGCGCAATCGGGAAACGAACCCGTAACGTTTGCTAGTCAAGTCTTCTAACATACCAACTAGATCACGATGATCGGCGTCGTATCTTTTCAGCATATAATATATATTTATTTAAAGCGCCAAATCAGAAATCGAACCCGTAAGCCCCGTTTGCAAGGCAAGAGTTCTATCCACTAAGCCAGTGCTCCGCAACCGGTGTGCCGTGGCACACTGGTGTGCCGTGAGCCGTATACAGGTGTGCCGCGGTCAAATTCAATGTATTTGACATTTTACAATTTTTCATTATGTATTTAATACACAATGACAAATTGTTTTTCATAATATTGTCTATTTTTCAAAATGTAGTATAGAATAATTATTATAACTAAATAATTTTTCAATGGTCCCCCAGCGCCTGGTGCCAACTGTTGAAAACTGCGTAGTGTGCTTTGTACACACCATGACCGCACCAAATTAGTCATAGACAAAGAAAAATGACCCTTATGCGCGACGCTGAAAACTCATGCGCATGCGTTATACTGCATTTGCAATTTGCATCTATAGTTTTATATATGTATACTTTTCAAATAAAAAACAAAAATTTATTGTAAAATTTGTGTATCAATTTAATACCTATATATTTTAGCTTTTGGTGTGCCGCGGAATTCTAGGAAGAATTTTGGTGTGTCGTAGGGGAGAAAAGGTTGCGGAGCACTGCACTAAGCAACGGTGGTCATTATAGAATATTTTCAATATCTGATTTTTTTTGCGCCTACAGGAATCGAACTTGAAAATTACCGATTGCAAGTCAAGCATTCTACAAAGTAAGCCATAGAGGTGGTTTGTCATATTTTTATATTTGTTCTATTTTTATTAACCTCCAGTCCTGCTTTTATAAAATAAAATACGAATAGACAATCTATATTATTTAAACCTAATTTATTAAACGTTAAAAATAAAAGAAAACATTTTTAATACTGAGCCGAATCACGATCCAGCATGAAAAACCCCCTGCGCCGTAAATCAGCCGGGTACGAAACGTTCGACATAAAAAATGGCCTTGGCATTGAAATTTTGATGTGAGACACGGCGAGTGTTTTTATTATTATTCGAAGCCGCGACCTCGACAACAGCGATAATGTTACGCCGGGCAGCGCAGCGTGCGCCGCCATTCCGCGGCGGCCTGACTGGAAAACTTTGATCGCGGAATAAATAACATATATAATACAACGTATGGATGCAAACGGAGATGACACACAAAAACACTTTTTATTTAGTCAATAGATAAATACCACTACGCTGCCTGTCAGGGATAGGTAGAGGATATAACACCAAATTTTCGTTTCGCGACATAAACCTTGCGCTCCTTTCATATACATAACACATCGATCAATAAGTCCCGGGACTAACTACTAAAAAAACATTTGTTTGCCAAAATTCTTCTTTATTCATCAACATAGTCTCCTTCAAGAGCGATACATTCATTCCAGCGCTTTCCTAACTTTTCTAGACCAGTCGTGTAGAACGATTTATATTTGGTTTCAAAATAGGCGTTAGTTTCGGCAATCACTTCTTCATTGGAGGCAAATCTCTTTCCCTGGAGCATCTTTTTGAGGTCTGCGAACAGCCGTAAGTCGCTTGGAGCCAAATCTGGAAAACACGGTGGGTGCGGAAGCAATTCAAAGTTCAACTCATGCAATTTGGCCATCGTTACAATCGACTGACACGGTGCATTGTCCTGATGAAAGAGAACTTTTTTCTTTTTCATATGGGACCGTTTTTATGCAATTTCTGCCCTTATTTATTGACCCTAAGTTTCTTTTTTTATATAAATAAATATAGGTTTATTGACAGCAACATAGTATGTACAAAATATATTTTAAATAACATTTCTAAAACACATAAATTGCAGATAATACATTAAATACAGAAGCTATTAAAAGGTTGGGCTCATCTAATAAGATCCCCTCGGCCAAGATACATCCCACTAATATAGGGCGAACCCAGCCACGGGGACACCAGATGTTTTTCAGCCCACACCCTTGAACACGTAGAACAAGAATATAAAAAAACACAGAAAATAAATAGATGACAAAAAAAATACATTCGAGAAAGAAGACATGTAAAGGTCCGGGTTCATCCCACAAACATTCCCCCGGCTGAGATACACCCCACCAATGTAGGGCGAGCCCGACCGCAAGGGCATCGGGGGGGCTTCCATCCCACACCCCCACATATCTAGATTAAAGAATAAATTTAAAAAAAACAAAAACGTGTGGCAGAAAACAAAATAAAAAGTAAACCCACATATACCACCTCAGGTTAACTGTCAGCAAGAACGAAAAAAAGGAAAGCCTCAAAGGAGTCCAAATTTTACAAAATGGGAAATGAAATAGTTGAGACAACATTGAAATAGTTAGGCAGTAATACATTGAGATAGTTAAGCAGTTTTAAAAGAATTAATGAGAATATCGGGGTTTAGCAGAAATATAAACTTGAATCCTACAGTATATCGTGTTATTTATTTGCAAATATATTAAACGCAAAAAGGATTCAACCCAATTATGTAAATTGGCAATAAAAACTAAATTGAATTCATTTAAAAAAAGCTTTTAAAATTGGCATAGACTTTATTTGTAACAGTTTCTCTCGAAAAAGTAGAAAATGGAGCTATCAAACTTGAAAACAAAACGTCACACTTCATTTATTATTCAGGGTCAATATGATTGAAACCCAAGTTCTGGTAACAGACGAAAATTAAAGTTTAAATTTAATGTGACGGTTTATAAGACAATTTGAAAGTGTTTCTGAGCAAATAAAGTTATTTACAATAACATGATAAATAATGTTTGTTTAAAGGGCATAAGTATTAAAAAATACTTAATACATACGAGGCATATCCAGAAAGTAAGTGTACTGAATTTTTGTAGGTTACAATTTTATTTATTTAAACAAAAAAATTACGTGGTTACCGTAGTACATATGTAAGCTATTTTTCGACCTAGTCGCCATTCCTCTCAATGCAGGTGGTGAAGCGGGGTATTAACTTTTTGATGCCTTCCTCGAAGTAGTTTCCCGCCAACCCCTCCGTCCACTTCTCCACCTCCTCCTTTAGCTCCTCGTCGGTTGAAAACCTTTTTCCACCCATGTACAGCTTCAGGGAGGTAAAGAGATAGTAATCTGAAGGTGCTAGGTCAAGATATCCACATAGGCATGTGAGTGAATGATTGATGCAAATATAGAGCGTGTGATGAAAAGTTGTAGGGCAATGCAATGGTTGTTGTTTTGATATGGTTGTCGAAAATAAAATCCATCCGGTCGTGAGAGCCTCAGTACACTTACTTTCTGGATACGCCTCGTACATGCGAGTATTTACCAACACGGAGTATGCAGAGAGCGCCAGACTTTTCTATCTCAACACACATCCTTCGCCTCTTCCACATCCATACACCTTCTCATAAAACTTCTAAGATTCTCTGACTTTCCTCGTTTCCTTCTTTCAGATTATCATTCATTTGGTACAACCATACTTACCTTGGTCTTGCTCTCACACGCCTTTCACTCACATTTGAACTATATATTTGTTTCGTTAATCTCTCTTCTTTCATTCGTTTCACATGCCAAAACCATCTCAGCGTGCTCTACTTCATCTTACTCAACACATCAGTTTATAATTCCGTATTCTGTCAAACATTGTCATCTCGTCTATTCTTCTCAATGCACGCAATTCTACAGAATTTATTCGACTCCTGTCAATCATTTTCTACGTCTACATTTCACCTCATACACCTAAGTTGGCAAATTTACGTTTCCTTCTTTCAGAATATCATTAATTTGATCCAACCATACTTTCCTTGATCTTCGTCTCACACGCCTTCCACTCACATTCGCACTATATATCTGGTTTTTTTTTTCATTAATTCGTTCCACATCTAAAACAATATCACCCTGTTCTTCTTCATCTTACACAACACATCAACCCTAGATTCACATTCATCCCTTATCATTTTATTCCATATTCTACGCTTGAGGATTTAAATTATAAAAATATTTGACGAGGCTTTAAATTTAAAAAAATACTGGGAGCATTAAACAATTAGGGGATATTTAGTCAAGAAATAATAATTAGCAAGACAACAACAAAAATTTATGATGAATGATGTATTTTTATTTTGATTAATTGTTTCGCAGGAAAAGTATCATTTGCATTTCATAAAAAAAAAAAAAAAACAATCTAGCCATTGTGACTTGTTAACCTTATAAATGCAAATATGTTTTCGTGTCACAAAAGTGACAATACGTTAAAACAGATATTACTATTTTTTCCACTTTGAATTGAACATACGAGTACAGCGAACCCTTGCCAACTTCGGGGAACGTTCTTATAATAATGTCGCGATCGGCAAAATCGCGGTTCATGAAACGGGAATTTCATACAAAACAGGGGGTCGTGGAATTTAAAAGATAATATTGGTGTTTAATTTATCTGTGAAGCAAAAAGCGGTGTTTTATTGTTTTTTTAAATAACATTAAAATTGTTGGTAATTAAATTCTTTTCGAAAATATTTCTAGATAAAACTGCAAAATAGTTTGCAAATTTCGTTTAAAAATTAGGTTCCACTCTATCTGTGGAAAACAGTTCGAAAGTTGAAATGCCATAATAAACTGAGTAAATTGTTAAGTCAAAACTGGATTTCTTTCATTTCTCCTTCCACATTTTTAGTGTCATCTTCGTAATTGAATTAATTTTCACAGGACATCGGTCAACTCCTTAATCCGAAGACATTTTTTTTTCAGTAAAATATTATTTAACTAAATAGCGTTATGTTTAAACCGCGATTGGTAAGACCGCAATTGGCGAACGATTACTGCAAATAAATCTAACAAATGTTAAGATAAAACATGTTTGGGTTGTAAATCTGTCAACACAGTCGCCTAAAAACGCATTAAATAATGTTTAATGTTAAACGTACACTAATTATTCAAACACAAATTTATAAAAATAAATTTTGTAGGTTTCTTAAACAGTACAGTTAGCGTGTTTTGCGTATTGAATTTTTCACGAACGAAAAATAGCGTTTGACCATGACAGGTCATTTGCTCTTTGCATGTTTTATCGACTCTAATATACCTTGCTCAAAGGTCTTTAGGACAATGGACTCGTTAAACTATAAGTATATGTACGATCCAACTCGGGAATCTTAAAAGATTTGAGTCTGTTTACATCAACTACAAATACTTAAACCAATTAAACATGCTAACTGAAAAACAATTAAGTCTATGATCTAGGAATTTGTTTGGATTCGCAATCGAAGTGTATATGTTATACATATACATGATATATACATACATACATACATACATGCATACATACATGCATGCATGCATCGATACATACATACATACATACATGCATGCATACATACATACATACATACATACACACACACACACATACGCACACGCACACACACACATACATAGTATTTAGTATGATAGGGTTTATTATATAAACCTGTTAAGTATTTCAATCAAAACTCTTTATTACACCTATATGCAATAAATTGTTTACATAGCGCGCCTGTTTATTTATTTTATAAAGTTTACATATTCAAATTAAACACAATTACATACAAAGCTTTAAAACAATTCATATACAGTAACAAGAAAAAAACAAAATTAACAATAAATATTTGTTAAGTCATTACTTAGTATTGTACATTACTGAGAAAACTTGTAACACTTTCGAGAAAAGCATTTTCTGAAATGTTGAAGATGTTAACTATCGAGGCCCCATTCAAAATGGACAGCCCGTGAAATAATAGAAGAACTCTTGTTAAGTTAGTTCTACTTCTTGCCAGTCTAAATAGATTAATATTCCTGTACCTCGAATAGTTAACAGGAACATAAAACCATGTATGTATTTTCCAACACAGTTGAATTACATGTTGCTCCCGTCAGCACCTTCCCTCACATCCCTCCTCACGCTTAGAAGGTAGTATCCCAATATACCTTAAAGAAGCCTTGTAGGATAGAGCCACAAGTACAAAGGGTACTCACATAAGAAGAGATATCTCAAAATTTGTCTTTTGGACTTTTTCCGCCATTTCTTCTTCTTCTAAGTGCCCTGTCGGGTCCCCCCAACGTTGGCGATCACTTCGGCGAATCCGTCTCGGTCCTGAGCCGCCCGGAACAGTTCCTCTGCACTCCGGATGCCGGTCCACTCCCTCACATTCTGCAGCCAGGACATCTGTCTTCTTCCGGGCCCCCGGTGTCCCTCGACTTTCCCCTTCAATATAAGCTGGAGCAAGTGGTACTTCTCTCCACGCAGCACGTGACCCAGATATGAAATCTTTCTAACTTTTATAGTGGACAACAACTCCCTGTCAGCTCTAGCTCGCCTCAGGACTTCGGTATTTGTCACCATGTCTGTCCAGGGAATTTTGAGCATTCGACGATGCAACCACATTTCAAATGCTTCCAGTCTGTTCATTGCCTGGACTTTCAAGGTCCATGTTTCACAACCGTACAATAAAACAGACCACACATAGCATCTAATCATCCTCTGACGGAGTTTCAAATTTAAGTTGTCATCACAGAAGAGCGACTTCATTTTATTAAATGCAGTTCTTGCTGCCTCAATTCTGCACCTGATTTCCACATCCGGGTCGAGAGACTGCGTGAGTATGCTGCCGAGGTATCTGAATTTCTCCACCCTTTCGACGCTACGGCCGTTCAAACGCAACACTGACCCACTGTAATCCAACCGCCCGAATGTCATCCACTTGGTTTTACTGACATTTATTGTAAGACCCACTCTTTCACCGGACTCGTCAACAAGATTAAGAAGGTCCTGGAGACCATTGACGCTTTCGGCTAGTAAAACGGTGTCATCCGCATATCTGATATTGTTTATCATAACGCCATTAATCTTCAAACCTTTATCGGTGCTGCTGAGGGATCTTTTAAAGACATGGTCAGAATATAAATTGAATAACAATGGAGACAGGATACAACCCTGTCTTACGCCTCGTTGGATAGCAATTGCATTCGAATTCTCGCATCCCTGTCTTATTTCGGCTGTCTGGAACCAGTAGAGGTTCTTAATAAAATTCAGATCTTTAGTATCAATGTTGCAATCCGCCATTTAAGAATAACAAATCTCCCGAGGGCTTCACACCAATATTCCGAGACTCGTTTAGCAACCCCCAATGGCCTATAAGCAGACTAACAGTTTCTCCACACGATGACTAAATGAAAGTCTGCTGTATAAATAAATACTTCCGTCTTTGATGCATTCTACTGTGAATCAAAAGTATTAAAGAATATAAAAAAAAAATTGTCTTTTTTTTATAAATAAAACATTATGTGAAATCTCCTGAGTAAATAATCAAATATAAGAAAGAAAAGAGAAAATTTAATAATATTTGGGTAGGATATCATTTTTCAAAAATTACCTAAAATTTAAAAAAATGCACAATGGAGTGATACATACATACATACATACATACATGCATGCATGCATCCATACATACATACATACATACATGCATGCATACATACATACACACACACGCACACGCACAGTTGTCATTTTTAGATTTAAAATTATTGGCACTAAAACAATAAAAAATAATATAACCCTTTCTGCTTAGACTACGACGCTTCTGAAACTTGGTCATAATTTTAAGTTAACATAACAGCAATTATGAAAAATCTCTTTCATTAATTTATAATCACTTAGGCCGAGGCCACACCAAAGTGCTTCGTTAGGTGCTAAGCTAGGTTTTACGTGACTCATATACTAGGTGACTTCATCCTCGGCCACACCAAAGTGCTACTCACAAATTCATTTGACAGTTGGGAGCGGTTGAGTCAACACACGATGTCACTACTAACCGATTTCATTACAACTTACCATCCTTATTGTAATTTATTTGAAACCGGTAGGGTTATACCGTCATAAAAAAGTGGAATAAACAGTGTTTGTTAAAAATAAATTACAATGTCTTTAAACCTCCACAACGTTAATGCCTTAACTATAAACAACATCCTTATTTACTTCCTGTGCAACTTTATTCCGAAGTGATTTTATTACAGGTATATTTTTGTATAATTTGCTCTATGAGTTCCACAAAGGTTCCCTTTTATACACAGCTGTTATTAAAACTTCCGCCAATTTGTAAAATCATGGGGACACAATAAAATTAACCAACACGTCTGTTCGCTAGGAGATTCACTCGGTGACTAATCGTTATGCAACGTGGCGCAAAGCGTGCAGTGTGGCCATTGCGATAGTATGCGGTGCGTTGGTTCGCTAGGATATGTCGCCTAGCTCGCAGCATAGCTCTAAGCATCAAGCGAGGCTCCTACCTGTGTGGCTGAGGCCTTATACTTTCTAGAAAATGGCATTACGCTGGCGTATAGTGAGCGCTGGAAAGATATCCCATGACTTTGTGACGACAGTGGGCACCCTCCCTTCTGCAGACCATCAAGTGATGGCTGTGGCCGCAATGGACCTCTCCAAAGCCAAAGAATTTCCAACGGAAATCGAAATTGCAGCCCCCAGGTCAAAAGACAGTCATCTTACAAACTAGGTCACGGAGGTCGTCGTTTTATGAAGTATGCTTTTTTTAATGTACTTTGTTTCTTGAAAATCGTGTTTCAATTCTATCATATTGTTTGAAAATCGTGTTTTAGTTCCATCATATTGTTTACGAATTCTGAAAAGTTTCTAATGAGGTAGACAAAGCTAAAAAAAATTTTATAAAATACGTTATCCAAGAAAATGTAGAAAATGGAGTCACATACATTTTTAAACAAGTAACATTTGTTTACTTTCATAAAAAAGAAACAATGTTGTTTTCCTTCAAACGCTTTTACAACGGAATGAATATAAAACGAACCCCAATACTTGTACATTTTCCATAAATTTTAAGCATATCAACATAAAAACTATACAATACATACATATATTACATCGTTCTATGAAGAAAAAAAAACACCTTGAAGAAATACTCAACACGCTTTCACAGATATAAAATTATTCCAATAATAGCCGAGATTCGTCGTGAAAAACCGGATTTGAACGATCGAGAAAAAAGAAACAAATTAATTGACTCGTTTCTATTTAGCTAACGAAGCAAAGAAAAAGGTTAGAAACTGTGATATTTTCTTATATTAAAGTCTGGCATTTTCATTTTTTATAAATAATTAATTGAGTTATACCACACACACTATTTCATATAGTTCGTTATTTTTATAGATTGATAAACTTAAGTTTAATAAATTTATTCTCATTTCATGGGCCGAAAAAACGACGATTTTTAAGATTTTTTTTCAGTGAACGAATTATTTTTTGAAATTGTTAATCGGCAATTCAAGGGCCATATAAACTTGTTTAAAAAAATTTCGTTTTTTACACTTCTACACGACAAATTAAATATCAATTCATCATTCCAAGAAATCTTACTGGACGAGAATTCTTGGAAAATAAGGCTACTGACATAACAATAGACGACCCGAAAGCTGCGAAGCTCAGGTCATTATTCGACCGGCGCACTCGACTATAAACTCTCATAACTTTTCGAATTTTCAAGATTTTTGAACATTTCTTACTGGAAATCATCCAAAAAGGATTATAGAAAAATAAATTTAAAAAAAAAACTATTTTTTGAAAATTCTAAATGAGAATACCCCTTTAATATCATTAAAACATTCTAGTCGCACAATGAAGTGCAAAATACAAAATGTGTTCCATATTATATTACACTTTTGTTGTATACAGTACAACCTGACGGACTAATTGCCGTGTGGCAATCTTTCCAACTACCCAGAAAGACGTTAGTTAGGGAGGTCTTGAGTAAAAACCAAACTGGAATCCTTTTCAACTAATCTGGGTTCTAACGGAAAAAGAACTCGCATCCCCCGGTTCGGAAAACTAGTATCATACCCAACTAAACCACATAGTGTCTAATATATAACATATTTATTGTCAGTTATCACATACACGACATATGTGGCCTAGTTAGTGAGATGCCTGTCTTCCGGCGCGGGACTAGCGAGATCGATTCCGGATGGATATCAGATTTTTTTTTAAATCCAGTCTGTTTTCACATAAGAACGCTTTAAAATATTTTTGGTTTGTTGGTAGAGATTATCACATGTAGTAAAATAAAATTAAAAAAATCGTTAATTTATCTTATTTGTAGAATATCAGTTGGTGGCATACTTAGCTTTTGTATTCTTTTTTTTTTAATATTAACATAGTCTACTACCATAAAAAAGAATATATTAATAATATTAAATATTATTCATTCCTAATCCTTTCGTTGCGTATTCTGTCAGTGTATGACAGAATAAAGAAGACGTACTTCTTCATCTTACTCAACACATCAGCCTTAAATTCACATTCATACCTACTCACTTAATTCAGTATTCTGTCATATATTATTGTCACTTCGAGTATTATTCTAAGTGCGTGCATTTCTAAAGCATTTAATAGGCTCTTCAATCTTGTTCCACATTTCCCTCCCACACATCAAAGTTGTAACACAAATGTACACATTTCTACAGCATTTATTCGGCTCCTTTCAGTATTTAATATAAGTTGATACTAGAATACTGTTGTAGACTATCATCCTTAGCGAATGTTGATACTGTCCGGATTTAATATAAGTTGATACTAAAATACTGCTGTAGACTATCATCCTTAGCGAATGTTTATACTGTCCGGATTTAATATAAGTTGATACTAAAATACTGCTGTAGACTATCATCCTTAGCGAATGTTGATACTGTCCGGATTTAATATAAGTTGATACTAAAATACTGCTGTAGACTATCATCCTTAGCGAATGTTGATACTGTCCGGATTTAATATAAGTTGATACTAAAATACTGCTGTAGACTATCATCCTTAGCGAATGTTGATACTGTCCGGATTTAATATAAGTTGATACTAGAATACTGTTGTAGACTATCATCCTTAGCGAATGTTGATACTGTCCGGATTTAATATAAGTTGATACTAGAATACTGTTGTAGACTATCATCCTTAGCGAATGTTGATACTCTCCGGATTTAATATAAGTTGATACTAGAATACTGTTGTAGACTATCATCCTTAGCGAATGTTGATACTCTCCGGATTTAATATAAGTTGTTACTAGAATACTATTGTAGACATCATCCTTAGCGAATGTTGATACTGTCCGGATTTAATATAAGTTGATACTAGAATACTGTTGTAGACTATCATCCTTAGCGAATGTTGATACTGTCCGGATTTAATATAAGTTGATACTAGAATACTATTGTAGACTATCATCCTTAGCGAATGTTGATACTGTCCGGATTTAATATAAGTTGATACTAAAATACTGCTGTAGACTATCATCCTTAGCGAATGTTTATACTGTCCGGATTTAATATAAGTTGATACTAAAATACTGCTGTAGACTATCATCCTTAGCGAATGTTGATACTGTCCGGATTTAATATAAGTTGATACTAAAATACTGCTGTAGACTATCATCCTTAGCGAATGTTGATACTGTCCGGATTTAATATAAGTTGATACTAAAATACTGCTGTAGACTATCATCCTTAGCGAATGTTGATGCTGTCCGGATTTAATATAAGTTGATACTAGAATACTGTTGTAGACTATCATCCTTAGCGAATGTTGATACTGTCCGGATTTAATATAAGTTGATACTAAAATACTGCTGTAGACTATCATCCTTAGCGAATGTTGATACTGTCCGGATTTAATATAAGTTGATACTAAAATACTGCTGTAGACTATCATCCTTAGCGAATGTTGATACTGTCCGGATTTAATATAAGTTGATACTAAAATACTGCTGTAGACTATCATCCTTAGCGAATGTTGATACTGTCCGGATTTAATATAAGTTGATACTAGAATACTGTTGTAGACTATCATCCTTAGCGAATGTTGATACTGTCCGGATTTAATATAAGTTGATACTAGAATACTGTTGTAGACTATCATCCTTAGCGAATGTTGATACTCTCCGGATTTAATATAAGTTGATACTAGAATACTGTTGTAGACTATCATCCTTAGCGAATGTTGATACTCTCCGGATTTAATATAAGTTGTTACTAGAATACTATTGTAGACATCATCCTTAGCGAATGTTGATACTGTCCGGATTTAATATAAGTTGATACTAGAATACTGTTGTAGACTATCATCCTTAGCGAATGTTGATACTGTCCGGATTTAATATAAGTTGATACTAGAATACTATTGTAGACTATCATCCTTAGCGAATGTTGATACTGTCCGGATTTAATATAAGTTGATACTAGAATACTGTTGTAGACTATCATCCTTAGCGAATGTTGATACTGTCCGGATTTAATATAAGTTGATACTAGAATACTATTGTAGACATCATCCTTAGCGAATGTTGATACTGTCCGGATTTAATATAAGTTGATACTAGAATACTGTTGTAGACTATCATCCTTAGCGAATGTTGATACTCTCCGGATTTAATATAAGTTGTTACTAGAATACTATTGTAGACATCATCCTTAGCGAATGTTGATACTGTCCGGATTTAATATAAGTTGATACTAGAATACTGTTGTAGACATCATCCTTAGCGAATGTTGATACTGTCCGGATTTAATATAAGTTGATACTAGAATACTGTTGTAGACATCATCCTTAGCGAATGTTGATACTGTTCGGATTTAATATAAGTTATTACTAGAATACTGTTGTAGACTATCATCCTTAGCAAATGTTGATACTGTGCAGATTTAATATAAGTTGATACTAGAATACTGTTGTAGACTATCATCCTTAGCGAATGTTGATACTGTTCGGATTTAATATAAGTTATTACTAGAATACTGTTGTAGACTATCATCCTTAGCAAATGTTGATACTGTGCAGATTTAATATAAGTTGATACTAGAATACTGTTGTAGACTATCATCCTTAGCGAATGTTGATATTGTCCGAATCGAGTATATATGTTTTAGTGCCCCATTTACTTTATATTCTATTACTACACGCCGTTCGATATCTCTCGTAACTCTTCCATCATCTGAGAAAATACTACCTAAATAGTAAAATTCCTCGAATGAATAAATATAAATAAAATACACGGGGAATATTTTCATACAGTTCCAATGAGAAAAATCGGACTAAAAGATTATATATATTATAAAATAAGATGAACCATCTACTTTACGTGGATTACGCCATTCTGTTCCTAAGAACCATGACAAAATGGTGTTAGTAACAGACAAACAACATTCAGAATTCACTAATGTTAGCCTCAAAGTGAATATTAACGAAACATTACTTATGACGTAAAAAGGGCAACCTTTGAAGACATCGAAGGAAATATAAAAACGTCAGAGAAATCGTAGGAGCTGTTTGAGGTCTATGGATATAGAAGAGGCGAAATGTGTGTTTCGCGATAGGAAAGTCTGACGCTCTCTCATTTCTGTCTCCGTACGGTCATTTACTTTGGTCCGTACGGTCCCATCAATATATCCGAATTAAGTGTTTTTGATACGAAAATCGTGGCTGGGAGATAATATTATCGTCGGTCCCAGTAAGCGAGCCTTCGGATTATGAACATCTTAAGTAGGAACAGTACTCGCGGTTCGTCATTGAACGTGTTGGCAACACTACCGCTAGGCGCGTGGAAATATATTTACTAGACAAACTATTTTTATCGGTCTGTCACCCTTATTTTTTGTTACGTACCATTGTACCTTATTTTTTGTTAAGCACCTGATTTTCAATTTGTATTTTTTTTAAATATAATTTTACTTAAAAGTCGACATATTAAGTCTCACATGGCAACATTTAACAAAAAGTATCGAAAAAAGCCTTAATTTAAAAATGGGGGAAAAAGCGTTAACATCGCTTAACAACAGGGAGAGGGGGGGGGGGGAAATAGGAAGGAGAAAAAGAGGGTGGAAAGAGAGAGGGAAAAGTTTTACCACAGCAATTTAAAGCAGGAGAGAGAGTGATATTTTATTAAAAGAAAAAAATATTAAAAAAATAAGCCATCGTCGATGCGCATATAGATTGTTCTATCAACCTGGCGGCTTTGGAAACGCCGCGCCGGTAGGAAAAGCAATCACATTTTTTAAATGTGCGTGTTCTCATATAGACGTTTTTCATGTGTCACTCAACTCCTTTTGGAAAACACTAAAATTTAGAGTAATAATTTAAATTATTTATACGTTTATATTATTTATAACCTGCTATATTTCGTTTTAATGTTATTCATATACATTTTTACTATAATTTTAAACAAATTTCTTAAAATTATGAATTGTTTTGTATGTGTTTATTTGGACTTGTTATATTTGTTTATTGTACTAATTATGTTATACGTAAACTTGTGGAATAAAGACTGAAAACAAGCTGAAAAAATGTGGTAGAAATGCGTGCCCTTATAAGAATACATGGGATGACAACTAACGACAGAATACGGAATAAAGTGATTAGGGATAAATGTGAACTTAAGGCTGATGTGTTGAGTAAGATGGAGAAGAGTTTCTTCTTCCCAGTGTCATGTCAGGTCCCCCCAACGTTGAATATCATCTGAGAGTAGACATATTTATCCCCGACAGCCCAAAAAAGATCTCCAACGCCCCTTATGCCAGTCCAATCACGTATATTGCGGAGCCAGGAGATTTGCCTCGTGTCAACACCTCTTTGGCCTTCTATTTTGCGTTGGATGATCAGGTGCAGTAATTTGTACTTTGCTCTTCTAAGCACATGACCCAAATAGGACACCTTGCTGATTTTAATATTAGTCAGCAACTCTCTATCAACTTTGGCTTTTTGAAGAATCCTTGTGCTGCTGACCATATCCGTCCAGGATATTCGTAGCATTCTCCGGTGCGTCCACATTTCGAATGCTTCCAGTCGGTTCATACTACCAACTTTGAGGGTCCATGATTCTACTCCATGCAATGGCACTGACCAAACGTAGCATTTATGAAGAAGAGCACTTTGAGAATATTTGAGGACGTGAAACGAATGACTAATGAATAAAAAAAAGACTAACGAAACTAATATACAGTGCAAATGTGAGTGGAAAGCGTGGTAGAGTAGGCCAAGGAAAGTATGGTTTAGATTAAGTGTATGATATTTTAAAAGATTGAAATATAGTCAGATAAATCGTAGGACGTGCATAAGAACGTGTATGGATGTAGAAGGCACGAAATATGTATTGTATTAGACTTAAGTTGTGTCCACTGTTACCTGGCGGACTTATAGCCCCCCACCCCCCCCCCCCCCCCACCCCCTTTCACCCCCCCCCCCCCTTCCCCCTCCCCCTCTGTGGCAATCTCTTCCAGCCAACCAGAAAGATGTTGAAGAGGCCTTAAGTAATAATTGCAGACTGGAATCCTTTTAAAAAAAATCTAGGTTCCAACGGGAATCGAACCTACAACCACCGGATTGTAAGACATGCGACATCTTACTAACTAGGCCACGAAGGTCAAAAATGTGTGTCGCGATAGGAAAGACGACCTCCGTGGCCTGATGGTAAGACGCTTGTCTGCCGATCCGGAGGTTAGGGGTTCGATCCCCGCTGGAATCCAGAAATGGAATAAAATTTCCCGCTGGAATAAAAAAAAATGGATTTCCAGTCTGGTTTTCACTTAGGGCCCATTAAAACATCTTTCTGGTTGGTTGGAAGAGATTACCATATGGCAATAAACACGCCAGGTGAAAAAAAAAACAGTTTGGTGTTCTCACCTCTCTGCCTAACCCGACAGTGAGACGGCGTAATCGTATTGCGTTTATGGTATGTGCAAAGAACTTGAGAATAAAATATTGTACATAAATGTAATTTATAAAATAAGGTTTAATTTAAATAAATGGAATTCGTTGCAAATAATGGTGATGCAAACAAAAAGTGTTATTAGATATTTTAAAAATGCAAGACAGTGAATTTATACAAAAATTCTTATGCATGCATACAGTAGTGTATGTCTATGAGTGTGTGTGTGTTTGTGTATGGGTATGCTGACGTCACCCGAGACCTCGAGAGACCGTGACCTCGACAATGAGATACGAGTGTGTGAGTGTGTCCCGCACGGCTCGGAGCTGCACTGGTGGTGGTGAATATAAAAATACTACGCTGCACAAAGCAGTGCGATCAGGACCGCGGACCGCCTGCACGGCGCACATTGGATCAAAATGTATCCTACCATTGGACATATAAAAAGTCAGAGAAATCGTACGAGCTATTTGAGGTGTATGGATATAGAAGAGGCGAAAGGTGTCATATCATCCTTAGCGAATGTTGATACTGTCCGAAACGAGTATGTATGTTTTAGTGCCCCGTTTACTTTATATTCAATTACTATACGCCGTTCGATATCTCTCGTAACTCTTCCATCATCTGAGAAAATACTACCTAAATAGTAAAATTCCTCGAATGAATAAATATAAATAAAATATATGGGGAATATTTTCACACAATTCCAATGAGAAAAATCGGGCTAAAAGATTATATATATTATAAAATAAGATGAACCATCTACTTTACGTGGATTACGCCATTCTCTTCCTAAGAACCATAACAAAATGGTGTTAATAACAAACAAACAACATTCAGAATTCACTAATGTTAGCCTGAAAATGAATATTAACGAAACATTACTTATGTATGACGTAAAAAGGGCAACCTTCGAAGACATCGAAGGAAATATAAAAAAGTCAGAGAAATCGTACGAGCAGTTTGAGGTGCATGGATATAGAAGAGGCGTAAGGTGTGTGTCGCGATAGGAAAGTTTGACGCTCTCTCATTTCTGTCTATCCCGATAGTTAGACGGCGTGATGGTATGAATGTAAAATTTGTCATTTACTTTTGTCCGTATGGTCCCTTCAATATATCCGAATTAGTGTTTTGGACACAAAAATCGTGGCTGAGAGATAATATTATCGTCGGCCCCAGTAAGCGAGCCTTCGGATTATGAACATCTTAAAGTAGGAACAGTACTCGCGGTTCGTCATTGAACGTGTTGGCAACACTACCGCTCGGCGCGTGGAAGTATTTTTACTAGACAAACTATTTACGAGTATATCGGTCTGTCACGCCCTTATTTTTTGTTAGGTACGATTGTACCTGATTTTCAATTTGTATTTTTTTTACTATAATTTATTGCTCGAAAAAATAATCCTAACGTACTTTGGGCATGTTTATTAAGATTAGTGTAAAATGATTTTAACAAATACACTAGATGGCGCCGGCGGGAATTGCTCTCAATCACATACCCAAGAACGGGTTTCCGTGACCCGTTCTTTATATTTATTTAACCATGTACACAAAATAAACAGAAACATTAAAAAAAAAGTTTTTTTTTGCGACAAGGCAATTTCCGAACCAGTGTGCGGGTGCAGCGCTCACATATCACCGAAACTCCAATAACATTCGTGTTAGCATAGGACCAGAAAAATTCGTTATATTTTCCAAAGCGTCTCGCGAATGCGCGCGTCGGGCCGTTCCAATGGCTGGTTTTGTTACACAAAAAAAAATGCATCAATAAAAAAAAGGTTAATTCACTGGTTCGCGGTCATTTTCCAGAATCCCACACCAATGTCGGATATATACAATAGAATAGCACTTTTGTTAGGATAGGACCAGAAAAAAAATCGTATCTTTTGGAGCCTCTAGAAGCCGTCTACAATTAATGTTGGCACCCCAATTTAAAAAAAAAAGATTCCCAGTCCGGTTTTAACTCAAGGTCTCGCAATAGCTTTCTGATTGGTTGATATAGATTGCCACAAGCCAATAATCCCACCAGGTTGAACTGTATACAATAGAATATTTAAAAAAAAGTCGCTACGTCAAATTTAAGTGAAATATATGTACATTACAATTTTTGGTGATTTTAATTTTCAATACCAAACTTAGAAAAGTCATTATTTTCTGAAAACTACGAGTATTATACTACAAAAAAACTAACAAGTAAAAACATATTGTATTACGCGTTGATTACAATCTAGCAGGAGATTTGCCATGTAACAATTTCTTTCAATTTATTATTCTATGTTATAATTTATAATCTATCTTTTTTCTTCTTCTTCTTCTTCTTATTTTAGGCCTTTTGACCTGTTATGGTCCTGCATCATTGTTTGCCTCTTGTGACGTCGACTGCCAGCTGTCTTTCCATCTTTTGGGAGGTCGTCCTGGAGGTCTGCTCGCTTGGGGATACTATCCCTAGCCATTCTTACGGCTCTTGGTTCCGCCATTCTGGATACATGTTCGTTTCAGAACCTTCTTCTCTGTCATCCCCATCTGACAATATCTTCAACTTCACACATCGTACTCTATCACGAAGAGTTTTGCCAGCGATACTCCTGAGTACCTTCAATTTGCTGGTTCGAAGAAGATTTTTGGTTCTGACAGTGTCGGCTCTGGACTCGATGCTGTATGTCATTATGGTTCTTTATAATGTTAGGAGTATATTTACCCAAATATATCTTTATAATGTTATATTTACCCAAATATATCTTTATAATGTTATATTTACCCAAAAATCAGAGATAACATTACGGATTTCAATATTCTGATGAATATTGAAATAATTTTTATTGATTACTGCCATTTTTATTTGCAACACACTCTGGGATGTCATTTCACTTGAAGTTATTTAGTCACGCTTATGATCAAAGCGTTCTTGAGGTGATATTTAAGTACGAAATAGTGCTATACAAATAATGTTTATTATTGCGATGAGAATAGGCAGTCATCATTAACACTGACAGACTCTTTTATCGTTGTATTTTTTGCCCAATGTGCTTGCATTGTTTGTCGAATCCGTAAGACCAATTTTAATACATACTATAACGCCGTCTCCCTGTCAAGGTAAGCAAAGAGAACAGAGCGTCTGACTTTCCTAGTACGATATGCATATTTCGCCTCTTCTATATATACATACACCTCCCGATACAGTTCCTCCGATTTCTCTTGCTTCTTACTTTTCGTTTAGTAGTATTCTCACCAAATGTGAGTATGGTTTTCTTAACATACGCAGAAGCAGGAAAGTACTCTAATGGCCATCACCTTCCTATCTTTGCACTCAACTTACGAGTATGTATATTTATTTCGTAATATTTTTAATATGTCAATGATAATGTGAACGCATCCATGTTAGAGCGCCCTTGATGTGGGTTTGCTCTGTAAACGGATATTGTATATACATTTTCCTTTAATTATTTTTTTATGGCGGCTTTTTCTACAAAATTTGAATAATCAAAATAAGCATACTACATATATACATACCATCACACCATTTCCCTGTCGGGGTAGGCAGAAAGGACAGAGTGTCAAACTTTCCTATCTCAACACATATCCTTAGCCTCTTCTACGTCCATACACCTTCTCATACAACTTCCACGATTTCTGAATTTCTACGTTTCCAACTATACTATTTATTATACATTGTGAATATAAATAAAAAGCTCACACATTCGTGGAAGCCTAGGTGTTACAGACATCAACAGTAAGATGGAGGAGAGGCGATTGAGATGGTATGAGCACGTTGGACGCAGAGCACCCTATCACATTGTGAACCAGGCAATCTCCATGGATCTTCCTCGAATAACAACCTGAGGAAGACCAAATAATTCGTGGGCGGTGCAAAGAGATAACCTGATGCAGAGGCACGGCCTGGGGGACGTAGTCTTTTACTTTTATACGATACATATGTTTAAAAGTGTATGTATTTTTTACACATTTATATAATACATGAATCTAACATAATAGTACATGTATATTTATTTGCATACTTTTACGCCTTTGAGGAAAAAAAGAGGTAGCTCTTTTTATTTTACTTTTACACGATACATATGTTTTAAAGTGTACGTATTTTTACACATTTATATAATACATGAATCTAACATAACAGTACATGTATATTTATTTGCATACTTTTACGCCTTTGAGGAGAAAAAAAGGTAGCTCTTTTTATTTTACTTTTACACGATACATATGTTTAAAAGTGTACGCATTTTTACACATTTATATAATACATGAATCGAACATAACAGTACATGTATATTTATTTGCATACTTTTACGCCTTTGAGGAGAAAAAAAGGTAGTTCTTTTTATTTTACTTTTACACGATACATATGTTTGTAAGTGTATGTATTTTTAACACATTTATATAATACATGAATCTAAAACAATACATATTGCTATCAATATGTATACATAACAGTACATGTATATTTATTTGCATACTTTTTCGTCTCTGGAAAGTTAAACGGGTTTGTCTTTTTATTTTATTTTTATACGATACAAATGTTAAAAAATGTATGTATTTTTAGAGTTTAATCTGCGGTTGCATGTTCAGCAAAAAAAAAGTTCTGAACAAAATATCCTATTCCCAACAGGGCTGTTAGAATGCAATTATTTTAATTTATTTAATTGCATAAGCTATCGCTTTGCAAAAGGAAAACTATAATTACAAATAGGATAGGGTACACCTATAATTGGACTTCTTATTTAAATTAATAAACAGATCAACAAAGAAATGATGGTATAAAAAATCAATCGAATTTTTTAACCATCTTCATCGCCATTAGAAGTGTTAGCGTAATAATTTATAAAATCTTTTTCCCACCTGACCATGTCCCGCACTAACTCGGTTATTTTAGACACAATCTATCTTCAGATATTTTCTCTGTCGACTTTCTTCAAGTGTGATCAGGACAATCTAGAGGACGTCAATTTTGCTTTCAATATAGTATTTTATTGCATCGAAACTGAATAGTTTGTATTATTATGTATGATGTTATATGAACTCTACACTACACCTAAAGTATTACTATCAAATCAATGGCGTTTCGGTAAAGAGGTACAAGTCATCAATAGCTTATTTGTCAGTTTGAAGTTTTGCAACACTTGTATTCCTGAAATACAGACCTCAGGTAAATTTTAAAGGTAAACTTTGAATACCTACATAAATAATTTATGTATTCAAAGTTTATCATTAAAATTTACCTGAGGTCTGTATTTCAGGAATACAAGTGTTGCAAAACTTCAAACTGAAAAATAAGTAATTGATGACTTGTACCTCTTTACCAAAACGCCATTGAAATATTGAAAGATCTACAAATCTTTCCTTGGTAAATTTTCTGTGGTTTTCTTACCAAATATGTTTTTTTCTGGACATATGCAAATACGAAGAAGTACCTAATATAATGGTCGCATCCGCTACCTTCCAATCCTTAAATTTATATTTAGTTTGTAATATTTTTAATCTGTCAATAATAGTGGGTTCGAGTTATGCTGCTTTTAGACATTATGTTTGCTTTTACGTTACATATATTATTTTATTTGATTACAAGCTTTCATAATGGAATGTCAAGTAGACGAAAGTGAGCATTTTCGACACCTGTTCGCGTTCAATCGAGGGAATAAAGCTGCTCGCGATATTTGCGAAGTGTACGGTGAAGATGCTTAGATATAAAAGGACAGCTCGTCGATAATTTTTGCGTTTCAAAGTCGGTAATTTCGACCTCAAAGACATGGATCGTTCCGAACGACCAGTGGACTTCGATGAGGACCGCTTAAACCATATTATTCAGGGGGATCTTCATGAATAATATGGTTTAAGCGGTCCTCATCGATGTCCACTGGTCGTCCGGAATGCTCCATGTCTTTCAAGTCAAAATTACCGTCTTTGAAATGCAAAAACCATCGACGAGCTTTCTTTTCACTCATAGCATCTTCACCGTACACTTCGCAAATATCGCGAGCAGCTTTGGCAGCTTTATTCACTCGATTGAAAACGAACAGAAGGAGGTGTCGAAAATTCTCACTTTCGTCTTCTAGACATTCCATTTTGAAGGCTTGTAATCAAATAAAATAATATATGTAACGTAAAAGCCAACACAATATCTTATAGAGCAGAAAATTTTCTATCGAATGACGTATAACCTTTACCATTTTGTTTTACTTTTGGTGCTCATATTTAAATTGAAAAAAAACGGACACAATTTATGT
Organism: Odontocerum albicorne; assembly: GCA_949825065.1. Classification (NCBI taxonomy): domain Eukaryota; kingdom Metazoa; phylum Arthropoda; class Insecta; order Trichoptera; family Odontoceridae; genus Odontocerum; species Odontocerum albicorne. Next base: position 38,618,426 of record OX463855.1, read on the forward strand.
TAACACCTAATACATACAACAATTCAACAAAATCAAATAAAAAGAAACATCAACACAATAAAAACAATTAAAAGAATACATAAATAAACAGTCGCAAGACAAAATGATTTAAAAAATATACTTAGTTGGTTATACGATACGAGGTCGCCTCGAGTCACCTGGCCGCACGTCACCACACCGAGTGTCGCTCGTGACATTTTTAACTCTTTTTTTTAACCTGGCGAGTTTATTGCCATGTGGCAATCTCTTCCAACCAACCAGCAATATGTTTTTATAGGCCCTAAGTGTTAACCAGACTGGAATCCTATTTAAAAAAATCTGGGTTCCAGCGGGGATCGAACCCAGATTTTTTAAATTAGGATTAATAGACATTCGTGTGAAATTTTAATAGACATTCGTGTGAAAAGAATAGTACAGAACAAAATCAACACCTGACAAATTCCACAATTAGCATTCTTAAAAGCTCAACAGACTACGGTTTAATATATTAGGTGTACAAATAAGTTTCCGCCGTTTTTTATAAAAAAATGGGCATGTATTGTGAAAGAACGGAACCTCATGTTTTATTCGAAGTAGTACCCATCGCTTGCCACTACTTTCCCCCATCTTTCTGTCAGCATACGAATACCGCGTCAGTCATCATCATCATCTTTTGAGGCTATCCACGAATCGACTCAATTTTTGGTATCTTCATATGATGTGAAGTGCTGCTCAGACAGGCCATGCGTCATCGATCAAAACAAGTGGTAATCAGAAGGAGCAATGTCTGGTGAATACAGCGGGTGGGGTAAAACTTCTCAATTGAGTGTTTCCAAATAGGTTTTGACCGGTGCCGCAACATGTGGACTAGCATTATCATGCAGGAGAATAATTTTGTCGTGTCTGGCGTAGTAGTGGGCGCGCTTTTCCTCGAGTGCTCGACTCAATCTCATCAATTATGTTCGGTAGACAGCCCCAGCAATGGTTTCATTCGGTTTGAGCAACTCATAATACACGACACCAAGCTGATCCCACCAAATACACAACAAGAGTTTTTTTCCATGAATATTTGGCTTAGCCGTAGATGTTGAAGCATGACCAGGGGATCCCCATGATTTCTTCCTTTTTGGATTATCATAATGGATGCATTTTTCATCACCAGTGACTATATGGTGCAGAAAACCCTTTCGTTTATGCCTGGCAAGCAGCATTTCACATGTGGAAAATTGGCATTCAAAGTTTCTCCGTGTCAGTTCATATGAATCCCAATTTCTTTGTTTTTGAATCATTCCCAATGATTTCAACCCATGTGAAATTGCTTGTTGAGTCACTCCTAATGTAAGTGCAAGTTCTTCTTGCGTTTGGCACGAATCTTGATCCAATAATACTTCCAATTCCGCGTCTTCGTACACTTTCGGCCTTCCGCTACGTTCTTTGTCTTCGATGTCAAATTCACCGTTCTTAAACTTTTGAAACCACTCACGACAACTTCTCTCACTTAAGGCAGCCTCACCATATGCTTCTACAAGCAATCGATGCGCCTCAGCTGCAGATTTCTTCAAATCGAAGAAGTAAATCAAAAGTTCCCGCAAATGACGCTTATTCGGCTCAAAACTTGACATTTTCGAACACAAAAAAATATGTTATACTGATAAAAATTCACTAATATTTCAAGGTCATGTTGTTGACAGATGTCCAACCTTACGATAATGACATTTTACATCTGACAATTTTAACCATAACTTACTGGTGGCGCCAACTTTTGTCAAACGGCGGTGACTTATTTGTACACCCAATATATGTCGGCAATCACAGCAAATTGATTTGCTAAAAGATGCATATATATATATATAAAGGGGAATTTCGTTGATAATTAGAGGCACTTTGTTTACAATAGAAAAAAGCCCCATGACGAGTATGTGCTGAAAGAACTTGAATATAGAAAAGGCTTAGAAATTCAGGACAATTAAAACGAGAGTTGAGATTTTTATGTAAAAAAAGTAAATAATTCAGTATTCTTCCTTTTGCTCAGAAGTATTAACGTTCATTTAAGATAGTTAATGTTATAAGAGAATTAATGTCAATTATATGAATGCTAAATTTAAAGTTATATCTCAAAAGCTTATACTGCACCCTTTCAACAGCGCTTATATGAACAACAGCGCTTATATGAACATCATAGCAAGGGGTCCAACAGTGGATATATTCAAGCTGACTACATACCAATGAAGTACGTGTAAACAACAGTGTAAATGTCTTTATTGAAGAAAAGTTCTTGGCTATCCTAAAAATAAATCACAGCATCCTCATGACCTTATCACACACACCATTAAAATGGTCAAGAAAGGAAAACTTGAAACACAATCCAGATCACGAATTTGCGATTTTATCTATTTTCAAGTATACTTTAACGTTGAAAATAATAATTTATTTTATTAAATGTGTTAATGAGCATATTATGTTTTTTTTTTCTTACACGGCATATAACTCTTGGCTTTCTGAGCCCTGGTCTGTTATGTACAGTAATACTATGTACTTATTTTGACTGCAAATTATATCAATCATGTTAATATTTGATATTCATATATTTACTATAAACGTCTCGTATTTATGTACGTATTTACTCGCTGCTGCTGAAATGCGCATGCTAAGATGTTCAGCTGGTGTGTCCCTAAGAGACAAAATAAAAAGCTCACGGATTCGTGGAAGCCTAGGTGTTACAGACATCAATAGCAAGATGGAAGAGAGGCGATTGAGATGGTATGGACACGTTGGACGCAGAGCACCCGATCACATTGTGAACCAGGCAATCTCCATGGATCTTCCTCGAATAACAACCAGAGGAAGACCAAAGATCTCATGGGTGGTGCAAAAAGATAACCTGATGCAGAGGCACAGCCTGGGGGACGTAGTCCGGGAGAGAAGAGCATACAACCTGAGGACGAGGAGAGCTGACCCCAATAGTCTTCGCAGACAGTGAGTTGGAATGGAGCCAGGGAGAAGATTTATGTATTTACTCGCGCTCAGAATTGAAATTGTATTTTAGAAAAAAAAGGTGAATGTGCGAATTCGGCCGAAAATCAATAATTAGATAAATCAAAGAATATCTAAAATTTGATGAAAACGTATTATTTTTTTATAATACGATATGATGTCAAGAGTGACGCCTGGCGTGGCGCAGCGCGGGATGTGCGCCTTGTGACGCCCCTGTATTGTATTAATAACATGTGGTTTTCTGCGATTGTATACGTATATTTCTTGATAATTATTTTTGTTGTAATTGTTCAGAAATATTTTTATTTAAATATTATGTCCTTAATGTGTTAAGCGCTCACTCACTGCGGGCTCTTTTATTGCTATTGTTATAAGGTGCATTGTGTAATTTATTTAAATAAATAAATACTACAAGTGAAGAAGTCCGCAAATTCGGAAATATTCCACTAAAAAATAGTGGAACGTAGAAAAAAATTGCTATAGAGTATTTTACAACCTAATCTCTATAAAACAATCTTACATATCTATCATCATAAACTAGAAAAAGTATAGAACAAGACTTGCTGTTTATTTACGTTTTCTGATTACTTTAGTAGTTTTGTAGGGAATACCCACGTCCCTAAAATATTGTCAACATGCAGGGTCAACGACCGATGAATCAACCTCTGGATATGTACAAATGTCACATACCAGAACGTCAATACTGTTTACACGAAAATAATATTTACATCGCATTCCACGGTAGAAAGAGAACATATCACGCCGTCTCGCCGTTTCGACAATAAATATTCTACCCACTGTATTATCCGCAGCGCTTGCGACCACCTCAGCACGCGCAGGAGTGAGATCGAGATATACCGCGGACGCATTCACGCGCCCCGTTCTGAAATTCTATATATACCTACTTATCGACAAATAAAGGGCACTTGTTATTATTCGCTTGACCATTCATTTCTGTTTACTATTTATTATTATTCACTCTCACTTCTCGCATTCCTGAATCGACGTATTTTATTTTAAATACAAAACAAATCAAAATCATCACGACGTATCAGTAAAGCATTCCGCTAAATTGATGACCCCGAACGAAGAGGAACACAGAATTCGACTAAAACGAATATAGCGATGTCAACATCAACATCATCAGCACGTCCTACTAGGACACACGCTAAAGTTTAATTGCTAAAACGATTGTCTTTCAACCTGGCAAATGCGAGTTCGATTCTCGCTGGTGCCTGAATTTAAAAAAAAAATCCAATCTCGTTTTCAGATAAGTTAAGGTTAAAATATTTCTGGTTGGTTACAAGAGATTCTCACATGGCAAAAGACCCCGCCAAGTTGTACTGTAACACATCGATCAATAAGTCCCGGGACTAACTACTAAAACAACATTTGTTTGCAAAAATTCTTCTTTATTCATCGACATAGTCTCCTTCAAGAGCGATACATTCATTCCAACGCTTTCCTAATTTTTCTATGCCAGCCGTGTAGAACGATTTATATTTGGTTTCAAAATAGGCGTTAGTTTCGGCAATCACTTCTTCATTGGAGCCAAATCTCTTTCCCTGGAGCATCTTTTTGAGGTCTGCGAACAGCCAATAGTCGTTGGGAGCCAAATCTGGAGAATACGGTGGGTGCGGAAGCAATTCGAAATTCAACTCATGCAATTTGGCCATTGTTACCATCATCGATGCGTTGTTGTTTCTGGTTACATTGTGAGCAAACACGGTACCCATTTCGAAAAAAGCTTTTTCATGACCAAATGTTCATGCAAAGTAGTGTAAACACTACCAAATTATATCTTCAGGATGTCAGCTATCTCACGCAACTTTACTTTGCGAATTTCCATCACGATTTTGAGTTTTTTTTTTATGTTTTCTGGTGTAACAGCCTCATTTGGACGACCAGAGCGTTCAGCATCATTTGTGTCTGTACGACCGCGTTTGAAATCAGCATACCACCGACAAATAGTTGTTTTTGACGGAGCAGAGACCGGATAACACTTTTCAAGCCATCGCTGAGTTTGAAAGCTATTTTTCCCCATTAAAAAGTAATTTTATCAACACACGAAATTCGGTTTTTTCCACTGTTTTGAAAATACCAAAAGTAGCGTCACTAAAACCACTGTAAATCAATGACACAATGTCGGAATGTACCAAAAGTAGCGTCACTAAAACCACTGTAAATCAATGACACAATGTCGGAATGTCATGAAAGTTTGACACGTAACTTCTAAAAGTTGGTACTAACTGAGAATGGTATGGATTTGTCATTAAAGGCGCCATCTGTTGGTTAGTCCCGGGACTTATTGATCGATGTGTTATACAACGAAAGTAATAAAACAATAACTTGAGTACGTAAATTCTAAATAGAGAATGTGTTTAGTCTGTTTTGAAAAAAAAAATAAAGATATAAAAAAAAGTATTTTCAAATTACTAATTGTACTTTCGACGTTTTAAAAATTTCTGAATTGTAGGGAGTCTGTTTTGGGATGCGTCTTTAGAGTTTCACAGCATCCACAGTGGAATGACGCGACCGTTGGCTTGGACGCTCCCGCGGGATGAAAGTATTTTGGATTCATGTCAAGGCAATTAATTTTTATTGTATTTTGTAATTTCGAGAGATTCTTGCCACATATCAGAAATTTCAGTGCGCTGTTGTATTATTTGTTAGAATATATCGTCTGTATGCTTAAAGTGTTGCATATTAAGGGGGTATACTATTCTAGAAATTTGAAAAAATCGTTTTTTTTTTGCATATTCTTAAAGTTTAGACCTTTAAGAATATGTTCTCAAATGAAAATTTTAAAATTCTTGATATTTACGAAGTTATAGCTATAAATGAGGCAGCAATTACGCCGCACCGGTATGACTCGGACAATAATCTCAAAACTTTAAACGCGTTTTTCTCTAAACTACTTTTTTCGACCTGGTCGACATAAAATCTCAAGTTCTATACAACCGATTGCCTTCAACCATTTGTTATGAAACTTCGATAAATGTTTTTATATCGTCCCTACCTTGGAAAATTCAAAACTATTTTTTTACTATTTTAAAAAAAATTGATTATTTGAAGAAGAGGGTAAAAAAATTTTTTTTTCAGAAAGCCGTCATTTTACATTTCTTTTCTTTGGTACCAACTATAACGACATTATTTTTCATCAAGAAACTGTATATGATTTTTGTTTCAGATTTACGAAAGGGCTTCAACCATATCGACCAGCTTACCCCCTTTTTTTTACAAGATTTTTTTACAACAGTTGACATTTTAAATTTTTTTTTTAAATTCTACATTTTTTTGTACATTCTCAAATCATCAATAAACAAACTGTAAAAAATGCATCGGAAAAATGTTTTTAGTTTTTTTTTATTAAGTCTGATGACCAAGTGGATGACATTCGGGCGGTTGGATTACAGTGGGTCAGTGTTGCGTTTGAACGGCCGTAACGTCGAAAGGGTGGAGAAATTCAGATACCTCGGCAACATACTAACCGCAGTCTCTCGACCCGGATGTGGAAATCAGGTGCAGAATTGAGGCAGCAAGAACTGCATTTAATAAAATGAAGTCGCTCTTCTGTGATGACAACTTAAATTTGAAACTCCGTCAGAGGATGATTAGATGCTATGTGTGGTCTGTTTTATTGTACGGTTGTGAAACATGGACCTTGAAAGTCCAGGCAATGAACAGACTGGAAGCATTTGAAATGTGGTTGCATCGTCGAACGCTCAAAATTCCCTGGACAGACATGGTGACAAATACCGAAGTCCTGAGGCGAGCTAGAGCTGACAGGGAGTGTTGTCCACTATAAAAGTTAGAAAGATTTCATATCTGGGTCACGTGCTGCGTGGAGAGAAGTACCACTTGCTCCAGCTTATATTGAAGGGGAAAATCGAGGGACACCGGGGGCCCGGAAGAAGACAGATGTCCTGGCTGCGGAATGTGAGGGAGTGGACCGGCATCCGGAGTGTAGAGGAGCTGTTCCGGGCGGCTCAGGACCGAGACGGATTCGCCGAAGTGATCGCCAACGTTGGGGGGACCCGACAGAGCACTTAGAAGAAGAAGAAGAAGTCTGACCTAGTAAAACTGTGGCCAGAGTAATCAAAATTAGTAAATTACGCTAGCTGGGACCAACCCTATATCATCGAAGATCAAGAGTCTGTGACAATGTCTTGTATAACACTCCGATGGGACTAAGAATAGCGGGAATTTCGAAGATTTATGGGGGTGTAGATGGACCGTCAAGTCCTGGGATTGACGATCTGGAAAAGAGGTGCCGCAGACTTATACATATAACACCAGAACCTGAAAGTAGTCAAAGCCCATCCTGGCCTGTTGCGTTTGATCAATTCGAAGTACTAAACTTGTATTTATGAATATTTCATAATAAATAAATTGGTTCCTCAATTATACAAATGATTGTACATTGATCCCCGCGTGAATACATTAATGCGTGATATCTGCCATTTTGCCTGAAGAGAGCCTCGATATACAAGACACAAACACGCGAGGATTATGTAATTAGTGGTTTAACATATCAATAAATTATTTAATATTCTAAAATGGAGTTCAAGCTGAAATATTTTGTGTTAGTCGTAAAAAAGGTACGAGTGAAAAACACTCAATACAACATTTTTTTAAAAATGTATCGTAGTTTATTGTGATTCCGAAGGCGAACTGCGAGTGAAAGGCGTGTGAGAGGATGACCAATGAATGTAGAAAGTTAGAGAAATAGTAGAAGTTGTATGGATATAGAAGAGGCTAATTAAAAATGAAGATCTTTCAGATCTCACCCTATTGTATTATTTAGTATCGCTGTATCATCAGTTTCACTTAAATGTACGAGATAGATCAAATCGCAACCAGAAAGATGTTTTTTTATAGGCCCTAAGTGTTAACCAGGCTGGAATCCTATTTAAAAAAAATCTGGGTTCCAGCGGGGATCGAACCCGCAACCTCCGGATCGGCAGACAAGTGTTATGATACGCACTCATTAAACTAGACCGCTTTTTAAATATTTTATTTATTTATTTATTTCACAGCAGTACCTTTTATGTAACATGAATACAATAGCAAACAAGACAAGTTAATTTTAATGCTTAAAATTATTGACAAAATTACATCAAATTTATCTTAAATACGAAAATACTCGTACAATAAAACAGTTGTAATAATCACAAAGTTATTGTTTGAATTAATATTATATTTTTATGTATATTTGAAAATATTATCTTAAATTGGCCAAGTGGACTTATACTGTAATATAATATAACGGACTTATAATATAATATAATATAATATAATATAATATAATATAATATAATATAATATAATATAATATAATATAATATAATATAATATAATATAATATAATATAATATAATATAATATAATATAATATAATATAATATAATATAATATAATATAATATATTGGGTGTACAAATAAGTCACCGCCGTTTGACAAAAGTTGGCGCCACCAGTAAGTTATGGTTAAAATTGTCAGATGTAAAATGTCATTATCGTAAGGTTGGACATCTCTCAACCACATGACCTTGAAATATTAGTGAATTTTTATCAGTATAACATATTTTTTTGTGTTCGAAAATGTCAAGTTTTGAGCCGAATAAGCGTCATTTGCGGGAACTTTTGATTTACTTCTTCAATTTGAAGAAATCTGCAGCTGAGGCGCATCGATTGCTTGTAGAAGCATATGGTGAGGCTGCCTTAAGTGAGAGAAGTTGTCGTGAGTGGTTTCAAAAGTTTAAGAACGGTGAATTTGACATCGAAGACAAAGAACGTAGCGGAAGGCCGAAAGTGTACGAAGACGCGGAATTGGAAGTATTATTGGATCAAGATTCGTGCCAAACGTAAGAAGAACTTGCACTTACATTAGGAGTGACTCAACAAGCAATTTCACATGGGTTGAAATCATTGGGAATGATTCAAAAACAAAGAAATTGGGATTCATATGAACTGACACGGAGAAACTTTGAATGCCAATTTTCCACATGTGAAATGCTGCTTGCCAGGCATAAACGAAATGGTTTTCTGCACCATATAGTCACTGGTGATGAAAAATGCATCCATTATGATAATCCAAAAAGGAAGAAATCATGGGGATCCCCTGGTCATGCTTCAACATCTACGGCTAAGCCAAATATTCATGGAAAAAAACTCTTGTTGTGTATTTGGTGAGATCAGCTTGGTGTCGTGTATTATGAGTTGCTCAAACCGAATGAAACCATTGCTGGGGCTGTCTACCGAACATGATTGATGAGATTGAGTCGAGCACTCGAGGAAAAGCGCGCCCACTACTACGCCAGACACGACAAAATTATTCTCCTGCATGATAATGCTAGTCCACATGTTGCGGCACCGGTCAAAACCTATTTGGAAATACTCAATTGAGAAGTTTTACCCCACCCGCTGTATTCACCAGACATTGCTCCTTCAGATTACCACTTGTTTTGATCGATGACGCATGGCCTGTCTGAGCAGCACTTCACATCATATGAAGATGGCGGCGGAAACTTATTTGTACACCTAATAATATAATATAATATAATATAATATAATATAATATAATATAATATAATATAATATAATATAATATAATATAATATAATATAATATAATATAATATAATATAATATAATATAATATAATATAATATAATATAATATAATATAATATAATATAATATAATATAATATAATATAATATAATATAATATAATATAATATAATATAATATAATATAATATAATATAATATAATATAATATAATATAATATAATATAATATAATATAATATAATATAATATAATATAATATAATATAATATAATATAATATAATATAATATAATATAATATAATATAATATAATATAATATAATATAATATAATATAATATAATATAATATAATATAATATAATATAATATAATATAATATAATATAATATAATATAATATAATATAATATAATATAATATAATATAATATAATATAATATAATATAATATAATATAATATAATATAATATAATATAATATAATATAATATAATATAATATAATATAATATAATATAATATAATATAATATAATATAATATAATATAATATAATATAATATAATATAATATAATATAATATAATATAATATAATATAATATAATATAATATAATATAATATAATATAATATAATATAATATAATATAATATAATATAATATAATATAATATAATATAATATAATATAATATAATATAATATAATATAATATAATATAATATAATATAATATAATATAATATAATATAATATAATATAATATAATATAATATAATATAATATAATATAATATAATATAATATAATATAATATAATATAATATAATATAATATAATATAATATAATATAATATAATATAATATAATATAATATAATATAATATAATATAATATAATATAATATAATATAATATAATATAATATAATATAATATAATATAATATAATATAATATAATATAATATAATATAATATAATATAATATAATATAATATAATATAATATAATATAATATAATATAATATAATATAATATAATATAATATAATATAATATAATATAATATAATATAATATAATATAATATAATATAATATAATATAATATAATATAATATAATATAATATAATATAATATAATATAATATAATATAATATAATATAATATAATATAATATAATATAATATAATATAATATAATATAATATAATATAATATAATATAATATAATATAATATAATATAATATAATATAATATAATATAATATAATATAATATAATATAATATAATATAATATAATATAATATAATATAATATAATATAATATAATATAATATAATATAATATAATATAATATAATATAATATAATATAATATAATATAATATAATATAATATAATATAATATAATATAATATAATATAATATAATATAATATAATATAATATAATATAATATAATATAATATAATATAATATAATATAATATAATATAATATAATATAATATAATATAATATAATATAATATAATATAATATAATATAATATAATATAATATAATATAATATAATATAATATAATATAATATAATATAATATAATATAATATAATATAATATAATATAATATAATATAATATAATATAATATAATATAATATAATATAATATAATATAATATAATATAATATAATATAATATAATATAATATAATATAATATAATATAATATAATATAATATATAATATTTATAGTATAATATAACGGTGGAACATACTCCTACATTTCAGATTAGATATGATTGAATTGTTCATATTCCACACTATGTTATATGGAATTTGAATTTCCTGTTACATAATGTAATTCTGATCAATTTATTCATATGGAAGAATACTTGGAATGATTATTATTATACTGAGAATATATTCGTATATCCACTGTCACTCAATCTCTAAATCGAGAGTCACTGAGAATTTACGCATCACATGCAATTTGATACATAGAATATGAGGTACATGGCCGTCTGGTAACGCACTCGACTACCGTGCGAAAGGTCGCCGGATCGAACCCCGCTCCATGCTACTCCCCTCTTAATGACACAAGTATGTTTTCCGCCTAGTATTTGAGGGTATAATGATATCTATGACTTCGGTCATATCTTCTTCTCCCTGGCTCCATCCCAACTCACTGTCTGCGAAGACTGTTGGGGTCAGCCATGAAGCTTCGGTTTGTTTGACTGAGTTTTTATCCACCGATTGCCATCGGACGTGGAACCAGAGTGCCCCAACTAACTAGGGTTGTATCCGCTGTCATTGGTCATGTAATGGTCTATTATCGGATTAATCTAATGAGCCTGGATACCCATTAGCGATGGTGTATGTGACTAGTACCCGAATATGTCGAGTTGCCGCACCCATCATTTGTGAGCCGCCGCTAACACGCGAGACAAACGCTCACTGCTTCTCACTTTAGCCGTACTTTTGGGATCCCCCAACGGATTGGTTACCATCAACTTCACCCTCAAGTCCGTTGCCCGTCGGTCACCGCGTGGAGGTATGAGGAGCATGGTGGGAGAAGCTGTGTCGGTCCAAGCCCTAGGACCAATGTATTGCACTATAACCACCCGAACTATGACTTCGGTCATATCTATTCTTTAAAAAGAAAAAGGGATAAAAATACATGCCGGAGTTCTCCGATCGTCTCACTTCAGGTGTGCCATCGGATCCAGTACAGCGGTGTGGCCGGTGAGTTTGCTGGTGTGCAACGTTTCACAAAACTCCACGGCACAGCTTCGCTTTCCAACATTAACGTCGGAATGGCGAGGGGATTCTGGACTAAAAGGTCCAGCAATGACGATGACAGTATATGACAAGAGGATTTTTTCTTGCACAGTTGTTATTATCAGGAGCATAACAACTATGAGGAACATCAGGTCTTAAATACATATTACGGGACAACTGAAATTACGTAACAGTACTTTTAGTAAAAAAAAAACGCAATTGGAACTGGTCGTTTTATTTCGAGGCTTCTATAATTATCTACAATCAAAAGTTCAAAATGGTGTGCATATTTTGTATATTTATACACATACATGCATACCATCACACCGTCCTCCTATCGGGGTAGGCAGATAGGAGAGAGTGTAAGTTTTCCTAACACGGCATACATCTTTCGCTTTTTCTACATCCAAACACCTTCTCATACAGCTCCTACGATTTCTCTATTTTTTTAAATTTCCTTCTTTCAAAATATCGTCCACTTGATCCAGGCATAATTTCATTGGTCTTAAGACATCTACCACGGCTTCCACTCACATTTGCAATGTATATTTGTTTTGTTAGCTTTTCTTCATTCATTCGTTACACATGCCCAAACTATCTCAGAGGGGTCTTCTTAAGCTTGCTCAACACAAGCCGCAGCAGCAGTATTCATTAAATATAAAACATTACTAATATTCGGAACCAACTTCTTGTACACAGCTGTTCATTCGTTTTAATTGTGTAACTTCAAGGTGTGTATTTATATTGTATTACACTTTCATTGTATACAATACAACCTGTATTATTCGATTGTATTACACTTTCATTGTATACAATACAACCTGTATTATTCGATTGTATTACACTTTCATTGTATACAATACAACCTGTATTATTCGATTGTATTACACTTTCATTGTATACAATACAACCTGTATTTATATTGTATTACACTTTCATTGTATACAATACAACCTGTATTATTCGATTGTATTACACTTTCATTGTATACAATACAACCTATATTATTCGATTGTATTACATTTTCACTGTATACAATACAACCTGTATTATTCGATTGTATTACACTTTCATTGTATACAATACAACCTGTATTATTCGATTGTATTACACCTTTCTTGTATACAATAAAACCTATGCGGTTTTGGTTCCATGTGGTTTTACTTCCAAGCAACAAGATAAAATAATAAAAACTTCTGTTTTTTTTTATTTTGGTATTGTATGTTATAGTTATTTTTCTACGTCAATAATTTAATGCACTATTTCACTCAAAAGTTTCTAAAACAATTGTACGGTGGGTTGGAAGAGGTTACCAATTGGCAATAAATCTGTCATATCGTAGAGTTAACTAAAAAATAAAACTAAGATAAAATAAACCAAATTCTAATACTTAATATCTTTGATAAAACTACGTTCTAATTTATTTAATAATATCTTCATGATTTCCCAAACTTAATAATTTTCAGGTTTGTAGAACCTGTCGAAAGAATAAGGGAATTAAAGCTGTAAATAAACAGCTTAGCAGAAGAAGAAGATCGAGAAAAGTGGGATTAGAAGGAATGAAGGAAATGTATGGATGAAGAGAAGACAGAACATGTATGTTAGGTATATATATAATGATATGAAAGTTTGACACTATCCTCTCTGACTTCCTCAACATAGAAGCGGTTTGGTGGTGTATAATGCCGTTACAGGAAAAAATATTTATTACACGAAAAGGTAAATAAAAGTGATGTAATTTTCTCATACAATCATTACAACTGTCGTATCGAATCAAAAATATTATATGGTGAATTATCCGACGGCAACTAATATATCATATGTACCATAAAACCTCATTTTAAAAATTAATAAATATGGACATAAAGTAATATTCATATTGTACTCGTAAATGGTAATTCAAAACCAAACAATATCCGTTATAAATCTTTTAATTAAACTTGAAATAGGAGTAATATATTTAGAAATTTTCTTGCGAAAATTTCCCCCTAAATAATTTTTTTTTAGAAATTATAAAACTCAAGAAATGACGACATGAAATCACATTTACGTTTGAAAAATAAGGAAATGAATATTATGCAAGGACGAGATAACCCTCAAAATACAGCTGTCTTCAAAATACAAACCTGTCCCTAAAATACGACTTCGGCTCCATATTTATAGCATCCATTTATTAAGAAGAATGAAAAACTTGATATAATTCCACTAGTTTTAAATAGTGGTAATCTAGCAAGTAAACCAATTGAAAAATGGAAGAAAACAACAATTCAGATCAGCGTGGTACACCACAATCAAATCGCAGCGACAGCAAAATATGTAAGTAATAACTTCAAAATTTGTAGAATCCGCGCGCTTGTCCTCGAGGACCCGCGACGGACCCACGCGCTCACGTTAGAGTTGAGATTCCGCTATATACCATCCGGTGCGCATGTGTCGAAGATGTCTACGAACAAGCCCTGATGATGAAAACAGCAACGTTCTCGAAACGTCCTCATATTGGTCATAAGCCTAACCATACGGTATAACACTCCGAAAGACCTTATACAACTGATACGAAAGAACCGCGAAGGTCTCAAAATATATAATTCTTCAACAAATATTTCACCAAAAACTCGCAATAGAAAAACGGCCATTAACCATTAGGCCTTTTTCAAAATCATATAAATTCAACAAACTCCCATTAATTTCGCTTTCAATTTATTTCCTACCTGAATTTATCGATATTCGATTACATTGTAATACCATTATCACTTTCGTTGTAAACAATACAATCTGTCGGAATTATTTATATTTAGCAATCTCTTCCAACCAACAAGAAAAATATTAAAGAAGCCTTATGTAAAACTCAGATTGAAACCCTTTTTGAAAAATTTGGATTCCATCGGGAATCGAACCCGCGATCCCCGGGCATGCATCTTACGAGTAAGGCTACGGAGATCGTTTTTGGAATGACAGTTGTTACGAAACAACGCTATATAAGTTTCTAGATTGTTATATTATTATTTTACACTTTCGTTGAATACAGTACAACCTGGCGAGCTCATTTCCCTGTGGCAGTCTCTTCTAACCAACCAGAAAGATGTTAAACAAGCCTAAATTGAAAACCAGACAACCTTTTATAAAAAACTGGGTCACAACGAGAATCGAACCCAGATGTCTTACTAACAAGGCCACGGAGTTTGTCTTGTTTGCTTTGCTATCAAGCATTCAAGAGCTATCTCCGTGACCTGCTTGATATACGCCTTGTCTACCAGCCCTGGGGGTTCTGGTTTAATAGATGATGGCGCCCAAATAACAATGTGATCCCGTCTGGTGCCTAATGAGTCGAAATATTGGTTGGAAGAAATTACTGCATGGCAACAGATCCACAAAGTTAAACTATTACAGCGAAAGTATAATAGAAGACATTGTTTCCTCTTCATTATTTATATTTTAAATATATATGTTTTATTTATATCTTTATGTCCATTACGAATGTAAACTTAACTTTTTTTTAACGTTTGACACGACTATGGAAATTCAAATAAAAAAAAATTAAATTAATAAAAAATTACAAAACCTACCATATCAGTCATCATCCAATGATCCATTGCTTGGGCTTTGGTAATGAAATCCATATCAACAAAAAAGGGATCCTCCGGGTGCTTAGACGGACCCTGGTGAGGGTGCGCAGAGGGCTGGTGCGAGGGCCCTTGATGCGGGGAGGACTGGTGGGCCCCGGGCGCTTCGGGCGCCCCAAGTTGGGGACCCGGGTGCGTCTGTCCGGGTACAGCAGCCCCAGGTACAGGACCTGCGAATCCGTGAGTAGGGGCCGCCGGGGGCGCGCGCCCCTGATCAGCCCCGTTCGCCTCCCACGACAGCGTCCTGGCGAAAGTTTCCACCGCGGAAAAATCTGTCCACACCCGCCCCGACACCAAATTTTGCGATAAAATTTGATTTCTAGTTTTTCAACTGTCCAATTCGATGCACATAAAATAGAGCAAAAGTAGATAGAACACAAAATAAATTAAGTTTGTTTATAAAAAATATATATGTTTTTGCTAAACTTAAAGCAATTTTTTTAAATATATATTGTAGTTTAAAGAATGTTATTTAAAATACACGTATTTCAAACCACTAAAAATGATTCCTAAGATTCACAACAAACACTTATGTGATAGCAAAAAGGATCAAATTTGGACATTTCTAGAGTTGGAACAGTACACGACCAAAACAAAAAACTTTTAAAGCACTCGAGATAAGTTAGAGCACAAACTTGGAAAGTGTCTTAAAAATATTAAAAACCTTGCGAGGGAAAATGTGCAATAGTTGAACTAAACAAGACGAATGACAGTTGAAGCCATGTGATTTCGTCGACAGACCGGCAATGTGTAACGGTTTCCCTAAAACGCGGATAACATATTTCCGATCTCGTGAAAAGTTCGCGAGCCGCCGGCGGACAGCAAGACTAGCAGCAACACAGCGACAGACTAACACCTCCGGCGGAAGTCGGAGGACGACTGACGAGCGGTGCAGCGCGCCGCCGCGGGAAACTCGGCGAAAGTGAAAATGGCCGCCGGAAATTCCCGAATCGCGGAAAATGCGAGGAGGGGGGAATGGCGGGAAAACGCAGCCGAAAACCTTACGGGGGTTGAAGATACATTTTCATCAAAATAAAATCTCGTATTGAAAGGAATCTGTTAAGATATAATATCAATGTTACCAACGGCTGTGTTATCTGCCAGCCGGCAAGCTTGTGTTTTCCTTTTGCGCTCAGATTGGCAGAGCGACTCCTCATTCTGTTGGAGGGGGAGGGGGGGTGGAGAGGGAAACGTCTGGCTACCCCTTCCCCTCGGTTGGCCCCCTCCAAAACTAACATTATTCCGCAAGGTTGGCCTTTATTAGTGTGCATAATAAATGCATTTTTTTGAACAAATGCGATTGCATGATTATCTTGACAATTATTTGCATACAATTTCTTTAACATTGCATTATTTGTATTTATAAAACCTTCACATATCGTTGCTGTATCAAAATACATCTTATAAATCGATAAATAGAGGTGTTCAAATATTTTACAATACCCAACCAATAGTTTCAACTTAAGTTCATTAATTCAAATTTGTAAAATGTTATATAACATTCGACTCAAGTTGCAGTAAACGTAAGCTGAATAAAAGAAATACAAATTTCAAGTCATTTTGATGCAATCATTTAGTATGCACTGTTATATAGCATGACGACCTTCGTGGCTTGGTTGGTTGTTTGACGTATTTCTTCCAGCCCGGGGGTTGCGGGTTCGATGCCAGTTTTTCAACACTCAGATTCTTAAAAAAAGTTTACAAATAATGTGTCTCGAACATCTTTTTCATTGGTTGACATTACGAAATAACAATAAGCCTGCCAGGTTGCACTATATATAACAAAAGTGTAATAAAACATTTCAATATAGGTATAGTTTCATCAAAGTATAGGCGCTTGTGATATCATGGTCAGCGTGGTTGCTAAATAATCTACAATAGTATCCAGATTCGATTTCGGGCTGGTTTCAATTCCAGACCCTATTTCATTTGAATTTATGTTTTTGTGTCTCATAAACCGGTTTCATGAACTCGGACACAATTCTAAGACTTTAGGAGATTGCGCTTATTCGCTGTATCAAGGAATCCTCTATGACCCAATTGGTAAGACACTTGTCTTCCGACCTTCTTCCCAGTGTCATGTCAGGTCCCCTCAACGTTGAATATCACCTGAGAGTAGGCATATTTGTCCCCGGCAGCCCGAAAAAGATCCCCAACGCTCCTTATACCAGTCCAATCACGTATATTGCGGAGCCAGGAGATTTGCCTCCTGCCAACCCTTCGACCTTCTATTTCGCCTTGGATGATCAGGTGCAGTAATTCGTACTTTGGTCCTCTAAGTACGAGTACATGCCCCAAATAGGAAACCTTTCGGATTTTAATATTAGTCGGCAACTCTCTATCAACTTTGGCTCTTTGAAGAACCCTTGTGTTGCTGACCATATTCTTCCAGGGAATCTGTAGCATTCTTCGGTGCATCCACATTTCGAATGCTTCCAGTCGGTTCATACTACCAACTTTGAGGGTCCATGAGGGGTCTTCAAGCCTCTTCAACATATCTAAGAGCTTGTTACTTTGCAATCAACCCGCCAGGTTGTAGTGTATACAACGGAAGGGTAATACAATACAACTAAATTGATCTATCTATGATGATGCGTACTTACTGAAGTAAAATAACATAACCGATCCGATAACATATCCAATATTGTGTGCTTATTGAAGTAAAAGAACATGCACACAACCTAACCTAACCTAACCTACCCCAAAAAGGAAGCGGCGTGATGGTATGTAACATATGTATGTCTGAAAATATATAAATATTTTCAGACGGTTGCGAAACAAATAAAAAATATCACGTTGAAAAGGTTTATGAATTAAAATTTGAAAAATCAGTTTGAAAGATCTCTAAAAATACAATAGTAGAGGTACCGAAAAGGGGTTTACAGAATAGCGAAACCAAATGATGGTCAAAGGTGTATTATTTGAAAGGTGTCAAAAGTGTATATTTGTAAAATGAAGGATAAACTTGTGTTACAGATCAACAAGATAACCAGAGGATGAGATATTAATAAGAATTACATGAACTCGTGTTGTGTATGTATGTAATATACAACCAATCCACATTTTACCTGTTCGAGAGATATGATACGTACGTCGGATTCGGGGTATGCTAAGCACTTAAATAACTGTCACATACGACACCTTGCAGTCTGCAGTCTTCGTACGTACTTAACATGTGTTTTATTTCGTCTTTAATATTTGTTTTCCTTTTTTCAATGTTATCTTATTTATGTGACACTTGAAACCCTTATTTAAGATAGCTACAACAATGTTATCTTATTTATATGACACTTGAAACCCTTATTTAAGAAAGTTGCAACAATGTTATCTTATTTATAATGACACTTGAAACCCATATTTAAGAAATTTACAACAATGTTATCATATTTATAATGACACTTGAAACCCTTATTTAAGATGGCTACAACAATGTTATATTATTTATATGACACTTGAAACCCTTATTTAAGAAAGTTGCAACAATGTTATCTTATTTATAATGACACTTGAAACCCTTATTTAAGAAATTTACAACAATGTTATCTTATTTATATGACACATGAAACCCTTATTTAAGAAAGTTGCAACAATGTTATCATATTTATAATGACACTTGAAACCCTTATTTAAGAAATTTACAACGATGTTATCTTATTTATATGACACTTGAAGCCCTTATTTAACCTTTCCTTCCACGTGATGTGTAACTAGTACACATTGCTTCTTAAAACTTTAAAATCTCTATACTGGCTTCAGATTTTAGGTATTCCTCCGTAATACATTTACGCATTGAATGATAAAATAATATTAATAATAATTAGCACTTATCAGCTACATCAGAGATATTATGTGAAAATCAGGAATAAATTCACCAATACAATCAAACGTGTGCCAGTGTGTGACGTAGGTATATTCATTCTAAAAACCGCTATGGGTGAGGAAGCGACGCTATTTACGTCTCACTCTCACTCTACTTCGGTATATGGGAACGCAAGAAATAGAATCTCAGTTTGCAGTTGAGTTTCTTCCTTCGAGGTATAACATACCATACCCAGTGTTAGTCCGTCTCAGGTCTCAGTCGCTCTAGCGCATTCATCTGAAGTGGTCTTTTTGTCCATTTTGTGAACGTCAGCCGATATTTTTTTCATGTTTTCAGCAATTAAATTTCAATTGTTATCACTTTTGACTTCAAATTTAATTAATTTAAGCG
Organism: Odontocerum albicorne; assembly: GCA_949825065.1. Lineage (NCBI taxonomy): Eukaryota > Metazoa > Arthropoda > Insecta > Trichoptera > Odontoceridae > Odontocerum > Odontocerum albicorne. Next base: position 38,638,570 of record OX463855.1, read on the forward strand.
ATTGGCTATGAATATTATTTTTTCGATTTTAAATCGCTCATTTTACATGTGTATTGAATACACATCACCGGAACGGGCGGATTTTTTTAGCACAGGAAGGGAAAGGTTAAGAAAGCTACAGCAAATTTATGCAAAATTTTACTTTAAGAGTTTAGGTTTTGTATTGCAGAGTATGACTATATCCCACATGTTTTAATGGGTATGCTTGATACTACTCCTTAAGGGGTATGCTTGTATACTACTCCTTAATGGGTATGCTTGTATACTACTCCTTAATGGGTATGCTTGTATACTACTATTTAATGGGTATGCTTGATACTACTCCTTAATGGGTATGCTTGTATACTACTCCTTAATGGATATTCTTGTATACTACTCCTTAATGGGTATGCTTGTATACTACTATTTAATGGGTATGATTGTATACTACTCCTTAATGGGTATGCTTGTATACTACTCCTTAATGGGTATGCTTGTATACTACTCCTTAATGGGTATGCCTGTATAGTATACTACTCCTTAATGGGTATGCTTGTATACTACTATTTAATGGGTATGCTTGTATACTACTCCTTAATGGGTATGCTTGTATACTACTCCTTAAACGTAAGAGATCTACGCATCTGTTTATACACGTACAAATTGCTAATGGGAAAAAAAGCAAACCCTTTGTTGATTCACAAACTTTTGTTTATGGTACCGGACAATCATTTACGCCATCGTGAATTAATATTGTTTTCGGTGCCGTATTTACGAACTGAATTATTAAGAGCATCACCACTTGCACACGGAATAACCTTGATGAATGAATTTTCTGATATTGATATTTTCCACGTCTCGGTAGATAAATTGAGAATTAAACTCCTAAATAAACTTTGTAGGTATAACTAAGTCACTTCACAAGCATAAGTTACATTGTTCCTATTGTCATTATGCTACTCGTATATTTAGACTTCATAATACTTATTTTAGTTATTTGACATAACTGGGTTAAAACTTACGGAATCGAAGCAAGAGCAGACTCTGTAAGAACGAAGAACCTCCTCAGAACAACAGAAATGAAAACACTGCGGCCTATCGTAGGTAGAACCTTAGAGATAGGATACCTAATGAGGAAATCCGCAGAAGCTGTAACATTGAGAAAATCGTGAGATGGAGTAGGCAGAGAAGACGATTCTGGAGGGACCACGTTGAGAGGGTGGACCCCGCGAGAATACCTAAGATTGTAATGCACGAGATTCCAGAGGGTCGTCGACCACCGGGACGTCCACCAAAGAGATGGAGAGAAAGTTGGACATCTTCGTCATAGGACCAAAACTGAAATCTTGTTTAAACAGATCGCAAGATCTAGAAGAAGAATAAGGGTTGAAACTGTATCAAATATGAAATAAATAAGCATTGAGTGTTAAGATCAATGTATTCGAACTTGAAATTACTTATTTTAAAACTTCGTATGATTTGATGTGATGATTTGACGCATTAAGATTTTTATTTATTGATGAACGCTGAAAGGATATAATTTTGCGCCTGAATTCAAAATCAGTTCGTATCCAAAATTAAACGGATAAAGCAAGTAAAAACGGCTCTGTGTCTGTCTCCACCGAGCGACACTGGGCAGTAGGCTCTCAGGAATGGGCCCTCTACCGGTCTGGCCTTGAACTTGACTGGAGGGGGCGCAGCCGCAAGGCCACCCCTCCGTTCCAACCACCGGGGGAGCAAAGGGGGCACTTACACACGTAGGAGTTCGCAAGATTCTCTGAGACAGGTTTTGACGTTTGTTTGCTAAATACTAACATTCAACATACAATCAACTTTTACTAACATTCTATTATATGATACAATCAACTTTTACTAACATTCTATGATACAATCAACTTTTACTAACATTCTATGATACAATAAACTTTTACTAACATTCTATGATACAATCAACTTTTACTAACATTCTATGATACAATCAACTTTTAATAACATTCTATGATACAATCAACTTTTACTAACATTCTATGATAAATAAACTTTTACTAACATTCTATGATACAATCAACTTTTACTAACATTCTACGATACAATCAACTTTTATACCGGTAATTTTTCATTGAAACCAGTAATCCCGTACACATTCATTTCCCTGTCGGAGTGGGCAGAAAGGATAGAGCGCCAGACTTAACAATCTCGACACACGTCCTTAGCCTCTTCTACATCCATACACGTTCGCATACAGCTCCTACGATTCCTGACTTTTTACATTTCCATCATCTTTTAAAATATCGTACTCTTGGTCCAACCATATTTTCCTTGATCTTCCTCTCATACGCCTACCACTCACATATGCACAATATATCTGTTTTGTACATATGTCTTCATTCATTCGTTCCACATGCCCAAATTATCTCAGCGTGCCCTTCTTCATCTTACTTACATATCAGCCTTAAGTTCATACTCATTTCTAATCACTTAATTCTGTATCATACATTGTCACCCCATGTATTCTAAGTGCACGCATTTCTACAGCGTTTATTCGACTCTTTTCAGTTTTATTTTTAGTCTTCAATTTAAATTTTGTTAATTTATTTATAGTTTGTTTTTTAACTTTTGTAAAAAAATATTATATTTGGTTTGAAATAGCAAGGGTCATTAGCGAAAAACTGTTGCAGTTTGGCTAATTATTTGTTCGAGAAACTGTATAGAACTCATAATAAACCACTGTGTGAATCCAGCCTAAAAACGGGTTTCGAAGACGTCCCAGATTACGATGGCTTCATAATGTCGTAAAGGACACGATGAGTGTTTGTGTCGCCAACTGGAGAAATACCCAGGTGCTAGGACCACGGTGGCTGGACAGCGGTTATCATGTCAGTTTTAGACCTGAAAGATCTGTAACGTCACGGTAAGATTCTATTAGTAATAACCTCACTGTAAAATGGCAGAAATTCTTGTGATATTTAATTGCTATCAAGAATCGCATTGAATAAAACAGTGTTCTGTTTGATCATGATTAAAACTCTTAACTCTTACTCATAATAATAAAAAAACTTCTGCACACCACACATAGATGTCAATATACGAGTATTACAAAAATATTGTGTCATCATATAAAAAAATGTCGGCACCAGCGGTAAGCATACTCGTTCAACTGAATTCGAATTAAGGGTTTGTTTTGCTTACAAACAATTTAATTTCAATCAATATTTTTTACACCTCATAAGCGGTTTTACACTACCTCCATATCCTGACATTTTGCGAAATTCTTTTGACGATCTCGTGGTCTAGTAAATACGACGCTTGAATTCCCCCCTGGGATTTCCTAATGGAACTCGAAAAAAATCCAAGTCTGGTAAAAATATTCACACGCATTAATTACACTTGTTGCTCACGAGCAAGGTATGACACTCGTGAGTGTTGTGTTGCCTCTTCAGAGGCATGGTAGTAATTAATTACCAAGACGAGCGATGACGAACCCCGAGTTCCGTGTCTACTTCAGTGCCCGAAGGCTCAATTAATCGTAACGGAGCGGAAGACAGTGTTGTTCCCTTGTGGCCCCTCTCTTTAATATGTCCTAATCACCGATTTAAATATGTTGAAGGATAATGAAAAACCGTTTATTTTTTTCTTATTTACAATTTTTCGTTTAAATAATTAGTTTTTTTTTTAAACTCTGAACCGTCATAAGCTGGCATTTTCCTCGATACCGGCTTGACATTGAGGCACGGGATATCCTGTATACATACTATTTAGGTATACAGTTGTATACGTCAAGATGTTATTATGTATTGCGATTAATTAATAAAATAAAATAATTTGCGAATAAAAATGTCTTTTTTCCAGTTTCGTTATAACGAATTTTCAGTACAATGAACGCTTAAATAGGGTATCGCTATCATCAAATAATTTAAAATTACAGAAAGACGTTCGACAATATGCAAAAAAATTATACTTACGTATTTTGGGCGTGTAAAGTTGGTAATCACGGGGACAGTTGAGGCGAGCAATGTGTCCTATGAGATGGTAATCACGGGAACAGTTGAGGCGAGCAATGTGTCCTATGAGATGGTAATCACGGGGACAGTTGAGGCGAGCAATGTGTCTTATGAGATGGTAATCATGGGGACAGTTGAGGCGAGCAAGGTGTTCTATGATATGGTAATCACGGGGACAGTTGAGGCGAGCAATGTGTCCTATGAGATGGTAATCACGGGGACAGTTGAGGCGAGCAATGTGTCTTATGAGATGGTAATCATGGGGACAGTTGAGGCGAGCAAGGTGTTCTATGATATGGTAATCACGGGGACAGTTGAGGCGAGCAATGTGTCCTATGAGATGGTAATCACGGGGACAGTTGAGGCAAGCAATGTGTCCTATAAGATGGTAATCACGGGAATAGTTGAGGCGAGCAATGTTTCCTATGAGGTGGTAATCACGGGGACAGTTGAGACGAGCAAGGTGTCCTATGAGATGGTAATCACGGGGCAGTGAGGCGATCAAGGTGTCCTATGAGATGGTAATCACGGAGACAGCTGAGGCGAGCAAGGTGTCCTATGAGATGGTAATCACGGGGACAGTTGAGACGAGCAAGGTGTCCTATGAGATGGTAATCACGGAGACAGTTGAGGCGAGCAAGGTGTCCTATGAGATGGTAATCACGGGGACAGTTGAGGCGAGCAAGGTGTCATATGAGATGGAAGTATCAAATAAAGGAGTTAATAAGATCCTCTTCTAACGCTGGATTCAACATAGCCCCAAAACCGGAAGGTATGGAGACAGATTATACGCTGACTTGGAGACAGATTGTACGCAGAGTTGGAGACATAGCGGAGGACCACGTCGCTCAGCATTGAGCACACGACGAAGGAAAATATATTTTACTATACTAAAGAAAATGTAGGATGGTCCCTGTGACATTTGAAATGTCATGTCGCAAAGGGGTGGGGTAAAATCGTTTTTTTTTTACAAATCGAATCGTTTTTTTATAAATCGAAAAAAAAAATCTCTAAACTGACGTTTTAATTCCTAATTTTCATTATACTGACTTTTTAATGTGTTGTATGATTTGTATCTATCTTTAAATCGGCCAAGATCCACTATGAATTAATACTAATTACGAAAATTTTATTTTAGGTATAAAAAATCGAAAATCCAATTATCGTATACCCTATCCCTAGCCAATGCAGACTAACGTAGTAACTTTTAACAAACGTCACCAAATATTATTTGATTTTAACAAACTGACACATTTTTGCTAATTTGTAACAAGATGTATTAATTTGTCATTATTGTTAGTTTTATGTAATGTATTTACCTAAATAACTTGCTATTTATTAGAATCGAGGCTTATATTAAAGTTGATAAAATAATTAAAATTACTAAACGTCGTTACAAGGGGCAAATTTGTGAACTGTCACAGGGACCGTGCTACATTTTCTCTAGTATAATTTGATATATTGCACATACAGGGTTGAGGTATGTTCTTTCGATATTTAAATAAAAACAAAAAATGTGTTTTGCACGCTGACTCATTTTTACATGTATTCGCGCTATTTACGAGAGCGATACCGAAAAGAGACAACTTATGGAATGGATGTTCCCAGCACAATTTATACAGGATGTCTCAAAAATGTATACTCAGTTTAAATTATTATAAATTCAGTATTTATCACGGTATATCTAAGGTTTAAACTTCAAATTAAATTGAACAGACGTAGAATTTTTCAGTTATCACAAGTGCTCAAATTGATAGCCGTTCTAATCCATACACTGTGGATAACGTGAATGACACAGGTATTTTTTCCGCCTACCTATGACTTCGGTCATATCAATTCTTCAAAAAAAAAAAAAACTTGCCGATGTGCTCCGATCGTCTAACTTTAGGTTTGCCATCGGATCCAGTACAGCGGTGTGGCCGGTGAGTTTCCTGAAGTGCAACGGCTTACTCACTTAATAAAAAAAACCCTTCATGGCACATCTTTGCTTTCCAACGGAATTGACATTGGAATGGCGAGGGTATCCTCGACTATGAGACCCAGCAACGGCGACGATAACGTGTGGAATTGCAAACATCGTGAATAATTTGTTTTGGTATTTGGGCGCATTCCTTTTTAATGGCTGCTCTCAATTGATAAATTGTCGCTAATTTTGTGCCATAAACTTTACTTTTGATGAGTCACCTTAAAAAAGTACATTGGCGTGAGGTCTGAGAGTATGAAGGGTATTCAATACTACCTATACGCCCAATCCATCTGCTCCACAAATGTTCATCAATATAGCCCTTCACATCACGCAAGTAGTGGGGAGGTGCACCATCTTGCTGGAAATAAAAGTCCTTCTCCCTATACTCCTCACGAATACGTGGTATGACATATTCCTACAGCAAATTCAAGTCAACGACAGGGTTTAAAAGTACGTATACATTTTTTTGGGAAACCCCATAACCCTTATTTTCTCTTTCCCACAGTTTGGGGTCGGCTACTTCTGCATCAGCTCTATTCAGACAATCGCTTGGGGATAGGCCAAGTAGTGTTAGGTCCTTCCCCACTCTTTTCTCTAGGGTATATTGTGTGTCATAGTGTTAAACCTGAAAATCTATAAACTTTCAAATTGCCTTATTTTTCGGACAATTTTTGGAAAATAATATTTTATTAAACAAAAATATTCACAAACTCTTGTTTATTGAATTGTGATTACCATAACTTATACCGGCGGCATTCAGTTTATCTTCACTCGTCTCGTTACTGGCACTTTTCATATTGAATTGCATCTCCCGACTACGATTCTGATTTCGACTCTACAAAAAACAAATCGACTCCACAAAAAACAAATCGACTCCACAAAAAACAAATCGACTCCAAAAAAAAACAAATCGACTGCACAAAAAAACAAATCGACTTCAAAAAAAAACAAATCGACTCGACTCTCGATTCCGACTCCCGAATGTGACTCCACAACCCTGGTTGTTACGTTAACTTAAAGAGCGCGCAAATTATTATTTCGACGCATATTCGAAATTTGATTTTTCATGGATTAAGTTATAACTGAAAATTTTAAAATACTGTGATGTAAAAAAACTAAAACGGCTTCAATTTGTTAGAATACCTAATTCCGATTCAGTAATGGGCTTAAATTACAATTTCGAGGCGAAGTTGTTAACTGTTGTATTTCATTCATACGAAAATTCAATAAAACATTCAAAATTGTCCATATTCTGCAAAAGTTCATTCTCAAAATATTTCAAACATACTTTTGATTTCATGTATTATAACTCACAATCTTTGATCAATATCTAGTCGTTTAAAAGGATTGTTGACAATTTGGAAGTTTTAAAACAACGACCGCAGTCCAAATTTATAAATATTTTTGCTATTATTAAAAAAATAAGAAACTTGAGAATTATATTCATAATTTAACACTTATCAAAATTCAAATGATGGCCAGATTTACCACTGCCAATTATAAAAGAAACTTATAGAGATCATTTACATGCATTTTAACATGTTGTATCAACTTAATCGTGTTTAGTTTATAAAATGGCTTCATTAAAAATCAAAATTAAAATTTTATCATAATGCCATCTGTACAAGTACAAATATACACAAGTATGACTCTTGCATCAAGTAATTGAACTGTTATAACACAGGTGGCACTAGTCACTACGGTTAAAAGGAACTTTTACAAATTAATTTAAAAAATTATCACACATACCATAGACAATTATGTTATTAATGTCACTACTATTTTTCCATTTATTTTATTACAATCCCACAATACTGGAGCATATAAAGTAAAAGTAATAAATAGTTCACATAACTAACTCAAACAAAAAGTTGCAAGAACAAAATTAAATACCAACCTAAGACAAATTAAATTAACAACATAAATTATCCCTATTAGAAAAAAATAAGGTTATATACAGTTCGAAGAGTTTTTAATACAGATTGATTTTCATACAAATAAAAATGATAATTTGAACTTCAACACCTCCGTGGCCTAGTTGTAAGATGCCTGTCTTCCAACCTAGTGGTAGCGAGTTCAAATTCTGTTAAAACTCTTTTTAATTTTAAAGGATTCTAGTCCTTTTTAACACCTTTAAGGTTGGTTGAAAAATATTGCAACATGACAATACGCCTGACAGGTTTTGAACAATATACAACTAAACTGTAATACAATACAATTTTTTTTTAACCTGGCGAGTTTATTGCCATGTGGCAATCTCTTCCAACCAACCAGAAAGATGTTTTTATAGGCCCTAAGTGTTAACCAGACTGGAATCCTATTTAAAAAAATCTAGGTTTCAGCGGGGATCGAACCCGCAACCTATTTTAATTATATTATGAAAATTTCACAATTAACCCGAATTTTAGTTATGTTATAAAAATATAACATAACAGTTTTCACAATAACCATTCATCCACAAATTTTTCAAGTATTACCTGAAACTTGAAGATTGAAAAATCTTGTTTGAAGTAAAATTTCAAGTAGAAATAAATATAAAGCAAAGTAGATAGATTCACTGTGGATTTTTGTTGGATTCAACTTAAAGTCTTCACTTACTTATTTGCAAGAATTAATTGTATTAAACTATTGAAATAAAAATTTTGGTTGAAGCCGACATGACCAGGTCATATATAACTTCATAGGTGGAACAATAATAACAATACACAGACTTTAAAAATGTTTAGAAGAGTGTCCATAACTAAGATTTGTGAATATTATATTGAGACATCTAAGAATATCAAGGCCCACCAGACAACCTCAGTAGCCTACTTGGTAAGACAATGGATTCGATTCCCGTTGAAATGAAGTTTTTTTTAAATATTCCAGCCTAGATTTCATTTAAAGTCTGTTTAACATATTTCTGGTTGGATGGAAATGATTGCCACAAGGGTCTAAGTCCACCAGTATGTGCTGTATACAACTAAAGTGTAATACAATACACATCAAATTTGAGGTCCATATTTTGCAGCGTAAAACTAAGAGCTGACATATACTTTGAATTGGAATGGTTGTGTTAGGTTGCAAACCATTACTTCTTGAACTTCTCGCAGCTTAAATAAATTAATATATGGAGTTCCAAAAAATGCAGGAAGTCGACCGTGACGAGATGCTGCAGACCAGACCAGAAGGAGAAATTGTCAAAACTGGATGGAGCCGGGAAATCCATATGGAGAATCCAGCCGCGAACCAGATAATATTTAGTTGATTGCCATAGTAATCTCTGGTCAATATTGGTTATAGGAGGGGTTGAGTTTGAACCCCACCACCCCCATAAAACTCTGATCAAGTGAGCCTCTACCATATCTCTTATATCTATGTATGTTTGTCTGGAGCTGACACATAAAATTTTAAACAGCTTTGTTTACTTTAATTACATAATTCCCAATCTAGTTGAACTTAGCTTAAAAAACTTTTAAAAAACTTATAAAAATTTCTCATTGAATATTTATTAAAACTGTAATTTAACCTTCTTACTTCCACTTCTTTTATATTTTTTCTAATGAGAAACATCTAACCTGAGAGTTATCAGATTTCGAATTCAATATACTTCAAAAATAAGAAGAAATAAAAAAACTACAATGAAATATATTTTATCACAAGATGAGTTACTGTGTTTGAAAATGTTTCTTATCTTATGATGTATCTAATTCAACCATACAAGAACACCAGAGATTATAGCATTTTACTTTATAGTACGTTTTAGGTATTTTATGGGACTTATCTAAAATGATAATTACGTTTTAGATTTAGATATTTAATGGGATAATTTATACTTGAGAAAATGTAGCATGGTCCCTGTGACAGTTCACAAATTTGCCCTAAGACAACCTTGTAATGACGTTCAGTAATTTTAATTATTTTATCAATTTTAACATAAGCCTGAATTCTAAAAAATAGCGAGTTATTTAGATAAATACATTACATAAAACTAACAATAATGACAAATTAATACATCTTGTCACAAATTAGCAAAAATGTGGCAGTTTGTTAAAATCAAATAATATTTGGTGACGTTCGTCAAGACACTACGTTAGTCTGCATTGACTAGGGATGGGGTATACGATAATTGGTTTTTCGATTTTTTTATACCTAAAATTAAATGTTCGTAATTAGTATTAATTCATAGTGGATCTTGGCCTATTTAAAGATAGATACAAATCATACAACACATTAGAAAGTCAGTATAATGAAAATTAGGAATTAAAACGTCAGTTTAGAGAAAAACAATTTATCGATTTATAAAAAACTATTCGATTTGTAAAAAAAAACGATTTTACCCCATCCCTTTGAGACATGACATTTCAAATGTCACAGGGTCCATCCTACATTTTCTCAAGTATTGTAAATTATCCAAAATGAGAATTATTTTCTGTAGAGATCACACAAATTCAAAATTTACTTTAAAACTTGACAATAAAAAAAACTTTAAGACAAAGTTTAAATGTTAAAAATAATATACTTTTAAAAATTAAGAAATTAATTAATTTTTGAAAAAAACAAAAACATCAATCATATATTAAAAAGTTATGACAAGCTAGTCTTCATTTTAAATGATATCCTTATAAAGTACAGATAAAAATGGTCTTTTTTCTTGAGACATAATTGTGAAACTTGATTTTTTTAATAAAATGATTAAAAAACCCCAAATCTTGAAAACATCTGTATCTTTTACTTATCAAAGGTTGGGTTAATTAATAGCAAAAATAGTGTTAATCATTTTGGAAAGGGTAATAGATGGTTTTCATGTAAAATACATTGATTGATAAAATACGTTTTTGAGAACTATTACTCACAGTGTAACATAATTTGTAAGAGATAACTCTACATTTCGAACTGTGCAATCAGCCAGTCTTTAGGAATCACATATTCCATGTTCGCATGTAGATGATTACTCCTGAAGGTAGGGTTACAAAAAAGATTTTATTTATCTTTTGACATTCTGTCTAAGGGAAAGAGCATAACGGAATCTATGTTTCAAAAACTTTACAATAAAATATAATATATAAGCGCTCTACAATTAATGTTTCAGATTCTTAAAATACTGTTTGTTTTGAATTATCAACGATTTCTTATATAAAAACTAATATTGAAATAGTTAATTTCCTTCACAAAATCAAATAATTATAATAAAGTTATCAAAAATACTCCACATATACATTTAAAAGAAATACATTGGTAAAAATCAGATCTGTTTACCTAACCTCAAGTTATCTAAATAATAAAATAAAGGAAACCTTTAGAACAACATTCAATCGATAGTTTATCAAAGATAACGGGATGTTGCTATTATATCAATAATAATTATTATTAAAAAATAAATATTAAACACGAACAATGTCTTATTTACACCGAAAATATATTTCACATTTACTAGCGACAATTCGAAATACTTAAATAAAATCAATTATTATAATGGTTTACTTTCGTCAATTTGCATAAATACTTGTTATTGAAGAATTGACAAAAAGTAAATAAATAATGTTTTTAGTCCAAAAAAAAGTATATTTTGACAGTTCGAATCAATGTATCGCTCAGCTATAATCAATCAAATAAATACCGATAAATAAAGAGGTTTGAATTAAATTATATATCGTAATATATTTAATCGCTTACCTTATCTGAAATATTACGTCTGCATCAAAAGTATTTTTCACAAAAATCTGTTTATCTTGTCACTGAAACTTCACACTGAAGCGAGGTTAGGTATATTATGCAATACAACGACAATAAACGAGATGGCAGCACACGCGAGTGAGCACTTAATATACAAACGGTATAAAAAGTAGCGATATTAGTGACTTGTTTGTTTTGTAATATACTTTTATTACATACATTGCAGCCTGGAGGGTTATTGTTATGTGAGAATTTCATACAACCAGATGTTAAAAAACCGACTCTATTCCATATTTGGTCAGTTCAGTTCTGTTCGATCTCTCCACTACTCCTGCTGTTAAAGGAGATAGCAAAATAAGTCCCCATCCAGCGCGACCTACACTAGAAGATTGGCATTTAATTTGTTTTTTTTTATGATTGTGACGACACGTAGTGACGAAGAAGGAACTGTCTAAAGGGAGTCCTCCTCCGGTGCCGATTCATCTGGGTGTGAAAATGATCGTAGCGACGACGGACTTAAATTTTGACATCACGGGAGAGGAAAAATTTGTCGTAGCGCAGTAAACATAATTATAAAGTGACTAAGATTCAAACTATCTAGCAAGTTGTAAGCACCGCCAATGGGAAATGTCGTCATCTTTAGGGACGTTTCAAAATTATTATGTGTAATGAAAATATATGACTAACAGTTGCTTTAAATCGATAATCGTTTGTTACAGTATACGTAATTTTGGGTTCAAAGATGTAAAGGCGGAAACATACTATTGTGGCGTGGTGTGTCGTGGAGCGTCATAATGATATCGGAACCATACATTTTGAATGGTTAGATTCACATTACTATGGAGCTTTGTGTCGCAATGAAGTGTGTCGTGACGGCGATCGCTCGGTTTCGATCTGCGTGAGAGCGGTGGTGAGGATTATGGCGCGTCACGACACGCCACGCCAATAAGTTTCTAGTATGATGACACATTATCGACTATCAGCTGTTGGGTGCACACGTCTACATACAAGTATTTCTTCGAGAAATAGAATAGAATGTACATATTTCTTCAAATTGTATTTTGGTCACTGTAAAATAAAGATGGAATCTTTCTTCATCGCTCTCTAGTTCTTGTGCTAGACAATGAAAATTGCCTTGACTCTTTAGTCTATTTAATGGATGAACCCAATATCCTATATTTTTCTAGTTTTTTTCAAGTAGTTTTCATATAACCAGAAACGAAACATCTTCAAAATCACTATCCGAATCGGACGAACACATTGTAGGCGCGCGTACACTCCAAAAGCCACGGCTATGTTGAGTCGAAAAAACGTCAGAGCGTGTCCCGATACGACAGATAGATGTGTACGCTCACCGTCACGACAGAATGCGCCACGACACAACACGCCACAACAATACGTTTCCGCCTTTATTCGTTTGAATTGTCCCCAATTTTGTCATCCTAATTTATTTACAACTGGTTCAATTCTGACCTAATAAGTCACTTGAAAAATTACAGATGCGGGAAAAACACTCATGGATCTACTGGGATCGACCGTGAGCTGGCTTAAAACACCGTGATGACTTTTCGAAAATACAATAATTTTTAACATACTAGGTTAGTCAAAGAGTTTTGAAAGCGGAAATGAAAATACATTTTTTTGGGGGGAAATCACTTTTATTGCTCAGTATAGTCTCCCATAAGATCAATACACTTGGTCCAACGATCTTCCAACTTTGTTGTCCCATCACGGAAGTGACTTTCTGGAAGGCCTGCAAAATACTCCTCTACGACGGCTATAACCTCTTCGTTTGATGAAAAATGCTTTCCACGAAGGAATTTTTTGAAGTGTGAGAACAGCCAGAAGTCAGAGGGAGCTAAATCTGGCGAATAGGGTGGATGCTGCAACAATTCGTACCGCAATTCACTGATTTTCGCGATGGTTTTTTGAGCTGTGTGAGCAGGTGCATTGTCTTGATGAAAAATGATTTTTTTCTTCTGCAAACCGGGTCTTTTTTCACAATTTTTTTCATCCAACTGGTCCAAAAGGTCACAATAATAATCACAGTTGATTGTCTTACCAGTTTGGAGATAATCTATCAATAAAATTCCTTTTGCATCCCAAAAAAACTGACGCTAACACCTTCTTGGCCGATTTCTGGACACGAACTCGCTTCGGAGCCAAAGTGCCTGGTTCACACCACTCCTTAGCCTCTTGTTTTGATTCAGGATCATGGTGGAAGACCCAAGTCTCATTCATAGTGATGAATCGACGCAGAAAATCCTTTTTATCCTTTCGAAATTGCTCCAAATGTTGCTCAGAAAGTCGCATTCGAACGTGTTTTTGTTGCATTGTTAGCAAATGCGGCACCCATTGTGCACACAGTTTTTTGAAACCCAAAACTTCAGCCAAAATATGCCATGTTGTTCCATGTGAGATGCCTATGGTGTCAGCTATCACATCCACAGTCGATCGATGATCTTCCAAAACCATATCCTGTATTTTCGCTATGATTTCTGGTGTTGATGCACTTTTTGGACGTCCTGAGCGTGGATCGTCTTCAACGCTTGTACGGCCACGCTTAAACTCCAAAACCCATCGGTGAACGGTTGGAAATGAAGGAGAAGACTCATTTAATACTTTCACCATCTTTGCATGGATCTCAGTAGCCGATAAACCTTCCAAAACAAAGAATTTAATCACTGCACGATATTCGGATTTTTCCATTGTTAGACAATACACTGACACGTCAACTTCAAATGGCTTGTAAACAAAGAATGAATTGACAGATCAAAATGAAATTTTGAGTACGTTCTTATGAAAGATGAAATATTAAAATGGCGTAGAAATTTTGGTTTTTCTACTGCTCCATAGATGTCGCTATCAAAACTTTTTGACTAACCTATTATATCCATATTTTTTTCTTTTTTATGTTTCGAAGAGCAAGGAATGAATATAACAATATATGTATGTTTAATTTTGAATAAGGCATGATTAAAGAATATTTTGGTTTTCATCTTTCTCTTCGAATAACTATTAACGATATAGTATTATCGGTTCGAATGTATTAACATGTACCATTTTTCTATTTTTTTCCTATAGTCTTATTATCATTTTACTATTGGTTGTTATTCTAATTTAATTGGTTGAAAGAGATATATTTTGTAACTGTACTCGACAAATTTAATAAAAGTGGTTATATATCTTAGTGCAACTTTCGAATTAAAAAATGTTTTACAGGATAACAAATTATTAATTAAATTCATTGTGTAATTTCTCAGCTACTTGCTTCTGCATTTTTTTATTTAATTGTATTCACTACGCGAGATGTAACCGAATATTTAACGGCATGCAATTATTTTTAAATTCATCACATACAAACGAAACATGAGTACGTTCTAAACCAGAAGGTTGATGCTACCGGTTAGAACCCCGCGATGTGCTATTCCCCTCAAATGACATCATCATTTTTTCTGCCTAGTGTTCAGGGGTGTAAGGATGCCTATGACGGTCATATATATTCTTCCAAAAAGGGGAAAAAATCGTCACACTTTGGTGTGTCATCAGATCAAGTACAGCAGTGTGGCCAGTGAGCTTACTGATATGCAACAGCTCACTCACTTAAAAAAGTCCACGACACCCAATTGAATTGACGTTGGAATGACAAAGAGATCCTCGACTTCGACGCTCAGCAACTACAAAGATATCTGGGAGCCTATTGCTATATATCAATTTCTTCAAACAAACCAATCCCTGAAGACATCATCCATTCATTTTTCTTTTAATTATCATTCATAATACTGCACGAAGATTCTTAACTGTCGAAGTCTTTATAATAAATGATCGCAAATACATGCAATAAGTCTCAAACATTCCATCTTTTATAAAATATTCGAAGAATTTATCTCTGTTAGTATGAACTTTAAAAATATAAATATTTTGATCCAATGGTGGTTTTCTCAGTTCATTACAAATGCCATGATGATGATTCGGGTTTGATTCCTGATGTTACCCAAAAAAAAATGGTGCTAGTCTGGTAAAAGAGTTTGTCTAGTAATACAATTCACATACGCCGAGCGGTAATGTTGCAAACATGTTCAATGACGAACTACGAGTTCCGTGCCTACTCCAGAGGAAAAATCCGAAGGCTCACTTACTAGGGTTGAAGATAATGTGTTTTCCCGGCCACGCACTTCAATATGTCCGAAACACTGATTCGGATATATTGATGGGTATCATACGAAAAAAAACCTTGAGAATAATTTTGAACTAAAGACGTCTAGTTTGACAACTTCTCACCTTACCTTTCTTTTTATGTCCCATTTCCTTAAATATTTACAATAAAAAATGATTAAAATGTTCATTTTGCGAAACTCCATTCTGACCAGTTACTATTTTTTAGGTAGGATCCATAGATATAAAGGAGTATTTTGCCGCGTTTTGTTGCTTACGACGCCACTAGTTTATGGACGACGCCATTTTGTGTTGAAATTGCGATCTTCGAACGGTTCTATCTGTGTTCGGTGTCGCTTCTTTTCCTTGAAGTCGTGAGATCTTTCGCGGCTATTTTCTGTGTTATTTTGACTGTTTTGTTCATAGATAAAGGATATCAACACATTGTTATTTATACGAGTTCTAACGGAAGACATAAAATTAAAAAGTCTACGATCTTATTGACTGGTCGATTTCGAGCTTTTAGCGAAAATAGGGTACGTCTGAATTTTCTTTAAAAATTGTATTCTAGTATTAATGTGTACGAATTTTACGTATTTATTTGTTTCTTTGTAGATCTAACAAGATGATTGGCCCGACAGGCTGAGTGTATCGCTTAAGGGCTGACGGTTACACGCTTATAATATGGATGATAGTGGCCAAATTATTTATAAAGTTTTAAGTGGTACAGATGTGGCCGAAAACCGAACAGATACATCTAATAATGGTAAAAATTTGCTTAATTTAATTTAATATAACTTTTTATTTAATTTATAGGCATCTGTCAATTTTCATTTTCATCAGTTGCATGCATGAAGTAGGAGACATTCGTAATAAAAAAGTATGAAATTTGGTTCTTTAAAATATTGAAAATATGTGTTGATGTCTTTCAGATATTACGTTAGAACGGTAATTTGACAGTATTTATATTAAACCCATTAAATAGATTATAAGACTATTTTAACCATGGAATTGCGCATACAGTGAAACTCGGCTGTAACGAGATTTCAACGGACCGTCATAACTTGTGCTGACTATAATCTTGAAAACATATCTTTCCACACCCTGATATTATTGCATTATTATCAGTGTTAGTTTTCCTAATAATTCTTCACAAATTATTTTATTAACATTATGCAGAACAAGCATGTCTTTGGAAATACCCGTTGTTAGAGCAATCACTTTACAACCACATATCCCCTTAGATAGACGTTTGTCATACATGCAGACCATCACACCGTTTCCCTGTCTGGGTAGGATCTCGACACATCCTTAGCCTTTTCTACATTTCATTGACTTGTTCGAATCATGCTTTCCTTTGTCTTCCTCGCACGTTTCTCATGTATCACTAAGAAAATGTAGCACGGTCCCTGTGATGTTTGAAATGTGTCTCAAAGGGGTGAGGGTAAAATCGATTTTTTTTATAAATCGTTTTTATAAATAGTTTTTCTTCATTATAAATGTCTGTTAAAGTTGTAGTTCTGATTCTGATAATGATGATGAAACTTTGGAATGTGCTCCTTGACCGGATTCTGACAAATGTATGTTTTATGATTAAATAAAATTGTTTTTCTCTAAACTGACATTTTAATTCCTAATTTTCATCATACTGACTTTTTAATGTATTGTATGATTTGTATGTATCTTTAAATAGGCCAAGTTCCACTATGAATTAATATTAATTACGAACATTTAATTTTATGTATAAAAAAAAAAGAAAATCCAATTATCGTATACCCCATCCCTAGCCAATGCAGACTAACGTAGTGACTTTTGACAAACGTCACCAAATATTATTTGATTTTAACAAACTGCCACATTTTTGCTAATTTGTAACAAGATGTATTAATTTGTCATTATTGTTAGTTTTATGTAATGTATTTACCTAAATAACTTTCTATTTATTAGAATCGAGACATATTAAAGTTGATAAAATAATTGAAATTACTGAACGTCATTACAAGGTTGTGTTGGGGCAAATTTGTGAAATATCACAGGGACCATGCTACATTTTCTTGAGTATAGATTCGAATTTTATATTTACATTTCAAAAATGTATTTTTATTTTATTATTTCTCAAAACTGGCTATATTTATATTTTGTCTGTAATGTACAGATTAGGGAAACCTGTAATGTACAAATAATTGTTTAATAAATTAAATGGAGTTCAATAAACCTAAGGGCGGGAACATTTGATTGTGTGTATAATTTAAAAGTGCCATTTAGATTTAGTTTATTTTTTTTGTTCTCATTCCTAAACGCACATTGAATTTTAAATCTACCGTAACTTGTTCTTCTAATTCACAAATGCTTTTATTATTATGTCAATAGTTCAAGATTTTATTATTATGTCAATAGTTCAAGATTTTATTATTATGTCAATAGTTCAAGATTTACATTTTATTATAGTGTCACTAAAGTGAAAGATTTTTAAACGTCGCATAATAAATATAACCCATTTAACCCTTTATAGGGAAAGTTTTTATATTTGGGATATTGAGTTTTTTGTTGAATAAATCATTATGTGTATCAAATCAACTTTATTTCTTGGAAAATGTGTTTTAAAAAAAAAATTTTTTTAAATGAGGCGGTCGCATATGAGGGCTGTGCCCATTTCAGGGGTCGTGGCAGTGGTCGCAAAAGTGACCGATGAATGTTTAGGTAATAATATCTAAGTTTTGGTTGTATTAGCGAACACAATTCTTATATGAGATATAATGAATGGTGATTTACTTATAATACCTATTTACATATTTGACAATAAATTGACCGGATGTTTAGATCGTTACTACTGAACATGCAGCTATCTTCACGACGATCCATCTTTAATAAGACCTCTGCCCGTCCACTACATTTGCCAATTTGACATTTGTGTTAGTTAAAAACGTTTCATTAAGAAAATGAATCCTTACAAGTATAACCATAAGGGTGGTCGCATATGCGACCGATTTCTGCTTATGCCCGTTAAAGGGTTAAGTGTGCGAATGTTAATTTCATTTGAGAAACCTGTCGGTTTTATTATTGTTAACATCCTTTTTTTCTTCCGCAGAATTATATTTGTATACCATCTATAAATAAGGATTGTTTTAGTACGATAGTTTTTTGTAACGTATCAATACATTAATTCCGCTCCGATATATAAAGCCGCAGTTATCGTAATTATTTCAAGAAAATTTCTTAAAAATTATCTTCTCATGCAGAAGATCACATGTTATGCAATATTTATCTCTCAGTTTGATCTGATATTTTGAATATGTATTTAGATTTAGATTCTAAGCTTTTAAATGTTTGTTGGGAATAAACTTATCGAATCTATTAGGTGTACAAATAAGTTTCCGCCGTTTTTTATAAAAAAGGGCATTTATTGTGAAAGAACGGAACCTCATGTTTTATTCGAAATAGTACCCATCGCTTGCCACTACTTTTCCCCATCTTTCTGTCAGCATACGAATACCGCGTCAGTCATCATCATCATCTTTTGAGGCTATCCACGAATCGACTCAATTTTTGGTATCTTCATATGATGTGAAGTGCTGCTCAGACAGGCCATGCGTCATCGATCAAAACAAGTGGTAATCAGAAGGAGCAATGTCTGGTGAATACAGCGGGTGGGGTAAAACTTCTCAATTGAGTGTTTCCAAATAGGTTTTGACTGGTGCCGCAACATGTGGACTAGCATTATCATGCAGGAGAATAATTTTGTCGTGTCTGGCGTAGTAGTGGGCGCGCTTTTCCTCGAGTGCTCGACTCTATCTCATCAATTATGTTCGGTAGACAGCCCCAGCAATGGTTTCATTCGGTTTGAGCAACTCATAATACACGACACCAAGCTGATCCCACCAAATACACAACGAGAGTTTTTTTCCATGAATATTTGGCTTAGCCGTAGATGTTGAAGCATGACCAGGGGATCCCCATGATTCCTTCCTTTTTGGATTATCATAATGGATGCATTTTTCATCACCAGTGACTATATGGTGCAGAAAACCCTTTCGTTTATGCCTGGCAAGCAGCATTTCACATGTGGAAAATTGGCATTCAAAGTTTCTCCGTGTCAGTTCATATGAATCCCAATTTCTTTGTTTTTGAATCATTCCCAATGATTTCAACCCATGTGAAATTGCTTGTTGAGTCACTCCTAATGTAAGTGCAAGTTCTTCTTGCGTTTGGCACGAATCTTGATCCAATAATACTTCCAATTCCGCGTCTTCGTACACTTTCGGCCTTCCGCTACGTTCTTTGTCTTCGATGTCAAATTCACCGTTCTTAAACTTTTGAAACCACTCACGACAACTTCTCTCACTTAAGGCAGCCTCACCATATGCTTCTACAAGCAATCGATGCGCCTCAGCTGCAGATTTCTTCAAATTGAAGAAGTAAATCAAAAGTTCCCGCAAATGACGCTTATTCGGCTCAAAACTTGACATTTTCGAACACAAAAAAATATGTTATACTGATAAAAATTCACTAATATTTCAAGGTCATGTTGTTGACAGATGTCCAACCTTACGATAATGACATTTTACATCTGACAATTTTAACCATAACTTACTGGTGGCGCCAACTTTTGTCAAACGGCGGTGACTTATTTGTACACCCAATAGCTATTAAAGCAACAATTTGTTTAACTGCCCATATGTCTTCAGACCTTGTTTCTCTTCTTAAAATTAATAAAAACAGGCCAATGAGTGTTTGGAATTATGTCGTGAAACCTCATAAAATCTCAGTAGGGTAAAATGATTCCCATCCAAACCAAGATTCCATTCAGTATATGGTTTCACGGGAAGGATCTCAGCAAAAGGAACATTGCATCAATATGTAGAAGGTATTTTGGCCATTCAGTTTCTACTCACTTATAAAGAATTCATTTTTGATAGTCCACTCTGTGAGTGTAACTTTAACGATGAGACACTGGATTATATTTTCGTTTGACCTATGAACATTTATTTGTGTAAATCTTGAATATTTTGCACATTATATTCGAGTTGTTGCATAATTTTTGATCAATATAACTGAGTTTATTATTGGCGAGTTGAACTGTATTTTTCAAGAGCAAAATTTCCAATTCATATAAATTTCATTTTGAAGTTAGTTGGTTTTTCAGACCAGCTTAGAAAGGTTTATGGCAAACTCAAAGCATTGAATGAATGCTATTTCTATTACCACTTATAATCTCCGCATGGATCATATGGAGACCTTCGATTGTTAGCGGCTTAGCTTCCTCTCAAGTAATGCCAGCCCCTATGAGCTTTGCCTCAAACTTCTATAGATAGTCGTCAGTGTTCTACGAAGGCGTTGGAAACCAACATATTAAAAAAAATAAATGGCATTCTGCAGTTTTCTCAGAATTCATAGCACTGTAAATATGAACTTCGTATTAATATGTTTTTAAGGCTGGCAAGTATGGATTTTTTGCGCAATGAATAAAAGATAACAATTTAGTGGAATAAAACTACTACAGTAATAAAATCAAGGTTCTATTCTCAATAGGGCTTTAAAAAAAACTAGTTCATCTTATGATACTAACATGTACTATACTTCGGAAATTCTAGGACGAGTCCTGTGACAGTTCACAAATTTTCCCCAATACAACCTTGTAACGACGTTCAGTAATTTTTATTATTTTATCAACTTTAATATAAGCCTCGATTCTAATAAATATCAAGTTATTTAGGTAAATACGAGTACATTACATAAAACTAACAATAATGACAAATTAATACATCTTGTTACAAATTAGCAAAAATGTGGCAGTTTATTAAAATAAAATAATATTTGGTGACGTTTGTCAACTCACTACGTTAGTCTGCATTGGCTAGGGATGGGGTATACGATAATTGAATTTTCGATTTTTTTTACACAAAATTAAATGTTCGTAATTAGTATTAATTCATAGTGGATCTTGGCCTATTTAAAGATAGATACAAACCATACAATATATTAGAAAATCAGTATAGTGAAAATTAGGAAGTAAAACGTCAGTTTAGAGAAAAACAATTCGATTTGTAAAACAAAAACGATTTTACCCCATCCGTTTGAGACATGACGTTTAAAACGCCACAGGACCCATCCTAGAATTTCTGAACTATAGACTTGTAGGAGTGTCACCTTTTCATGTGTAGGTTAGTACTTCCAACACATTCGAGTTCCGCGCCTATTTCAGAGATTCTTAACCCAAAGGATTAATTAATGGGACAGAAGACAGTATTGTTTTCTGACCACTCTTCAATATTTCCAAATCACAGGTTTTAATTTGCTAAAGGGTGCCGTACGAATTAAAATAAAAATATGTAAAAGCATATTGTGATAATTTAATGACTCTGATTGATGTTTTTATTGCAGAGAAAGATGAGCCAGATCTGTCTTGGCTGTGCAGAATATGCGGCAACACCAATGAGTACCTTATACCTATATTTGAGGGGGAGGGGCAGGAGAATAACTTAGCTGAAAAGATCCATTCTTATCTTCCAATCAAAGTAAGTCTTAAATTGTATAATTACTCTTTACTGTATATTGAATTTTTTTTATTATTTGGTTGACCGGAAAGTAGTTTTGTATTTCTCGAATAGATGTCGTTAGGACAAAATGTTCATTGCTAACTTCATTCCAAGCATACTGAATGTTTATTATTATGAAAGTTATAAATAGTGCACTTTTTGGGACATTTTTCTACCCAAATTGTTGTGAGCGTTTTTTACGCCATTTTGAAGATGGATAAAATAAGTTGTTTTTTCAGTGATTGATGTCTTTTTACTATCAAAAAAATTGTGACGTGGACCAAAAAAAATTATGTATAGTGTATGGCGACAATGTAATAAATTATTATGTGTGTCAATGTAGTTTAAAAACTACATAATGGGGAAGCAACACTCGATGATGGTGTCCTCTTTGGAGGCCTTATTGCCTCAGAGGAGAGAGATTACCACAGAGGACGTTCCAATCAAGGTGTTGATCAAGAATAACCAAGGTTCTATGACACAAGAGATTGCTGGGATATACCATAAACCACCGTCCACGGGAATTCGGTGATATTTGATTATATCAATTTGACCTAAACCTACAATATTTTGTTTTGTGAAACCTGCATATAGTACCCGGCGGTTAGTAATACACATCGGGCTTAACCTCTTGAGTAGTAAGATATTTTTAAAATTTTAAAACATCGTTTGTTCAGTTGGTAAAATATGTAGCTAGCTGATAAATGATTTAATTGTGTGATATAAATAGATGTCATTGGTACTCCAAATCCTGACATAATCTCGGAATATTCGAGATATTATCACTGCGCCCCAACCACGGGGCTATACGCTATCTGATTCAGTATTTCATGGCCCCACGTTTGGGGCAGTATGCACGGAGAGGTTAAGAAAGAGACTCACTTTGTAGAGCATTGTCTCTGTCGCACGATGCGCTAACAGTCCGTGTGATACAGACAACGCTCATCAAAGCGACTAGTCTCTTTCGTAAGCCCGATGTGTATTACTTACCGCCGGGTACTGTACCTGTCCTAAGTAAGACTTGTAGATTTCACAAAACAAAATTTAAAAAAAATCGAGATATATATTGCACAGTCACACATCAACAGAAGGGAAATTAAATCACATTACACCAAAAAAAGCATTTAAATCAGAGACATTCATCAAAGATTTCGACTTTAACTTTGTGAAACACTCCACATTAGAATATTTAACAATAAATTATGTTATTCCACTAATTACATTGATCCCTGCTGCAGATGTTTCTACCTCCTATCCGAAAGCTCTTCAGGTGGAATGATCCTTGTTTATTATGAGAGCAGTCCTTATATAAAATCAGACTGGTGTCATGTTACTATGGACCATCCACATCCAAGAGTGTCTGATCTTTTAACGAAAAGATTTAAATTATTAAAAATATCATATATAAATATTTCTTACGAATTGGACAATATTATTGCGAAGGTTTCACACCTCTAAAACATTTTTCTTTTTACCCTAAGATAACAAATCTCTATCCTCTTCAGTTTTCAAAACAAATTACATAATCTTTATACCATGTCCCTATTGTGATAAACAGAGAGAATAGATCTCAATTTCTTTTTATCCTGACACATTTTTCGCTTCTGCCACACCCAAATTCCTATTTTTAAGAATCACTCTTTTAGAATTTGATTGATTTGGATGTGCCAAGATTTTTAAAATTTTTGTTATATTGTCACTGTTTATATTGTTTGATAAATAATTCAAATGTATGTAAACAATGGGAAACGTATGCGGATTGTTCACAATTTAACACACATTCAATGCGATCAAATTATTAAGGTAATTCATGTGTTGCTGACTAATTATTAAAATTAAAAATAATAAAAAAATATGTAAAATTACGTGCGATTTTATTTGGTGTTGTCTAGTAGTACCCCCTCTCCATTTGAAACGAAACTTTGGTTTGCATATAAAAATGCATCAGACGCGTTGTTAGCACCCGATGGTTGCGAAGAAGAATGCACTAGGCGGGTTATTAGCATTGAACATGTTAAAATATAATAATACAAATAATGAGCTTCATCATATTCAAGTGTAACATGTCCATTTTTTATATATCTTGGCTGAAAAAAACTTGATTGATCATCAAATGTCAGATATCTCAGAACGTATTTTAACAGTTGTCCTAAAGAATACGAAGGATATTGAAAAGCAAAGGAGGCTGCCGTAAAGCGAGGAATACTTGATCGAAGATTCAGCTATAAAAAAACTAGTCAACTTGTATTACGTGTCCATTTTATGCATCAGACATATGGTACAATTTTACAATGCCCAATGGGCGAAGATGATAATTGGATTCAATTATGCTTTTCCGCAAACACCTTTCTGTAGTGCGACTGACATGTTCGTTGAATATAGAAGACATCAATTTGAGGCTTTAATCACATTACAGAATTTTGATCCTTCATTACTGAATCCAGAAGTATAATTAATATTCTAATCTGGTCTCATTGACAATTTTTAGACTGGCGTAAAAACTTAGGCCGAGGCCACACCAAAGTGCTTCGGTAGGTGCTAAGCTAGGTTTTACGTGACTTATGAGTACTAGGTGACTTCATGCTTGGCCACACCAAAGTGCTTCGCATAAATTCATTTGACATTTGGGAGCAGTTGAGTCAACAAACGATGTCACTCTCAAAACTAACCAATTTCATTACAACTTACCATCTTTATTTACTTCCTGTACAACTTCATTCCAAAATGATTTTATTACAGGTACATTTTTGTATAATTTGCTCGATGGGTTCCACAAAGGTTCCCTTTTATACACAGCGTTATTAAAACTTCCTCCATCTTGTAAAATCATGGTGACACAATAAAATTAACTAACACGTCTGTTCGCTAGGAGATTCACTCGGTGACTAATCGTCGTGTAGTGTGGTGCGAAGCGTGCAGTGTGGCCATTGCGATAATATGCGGTACGTTGGTTCGCTAGAATATGTCGCCTAACTCGCAGCGTAGCTCTAAGCATCAAGCGAGGCTCCTACCTGTGTGGCCGAGGCCTTACTGTTTCGAACATAAAAGTGGGAAAACAGGAGGAAACCAACATTTTACCAGATTATTTATTTTCATATATAATTCAATGCTATTTTTCAGGTATTCCATAAATATTGTTTACATCTTTGTAATATTTTGATATCTTCTGTAAAATGATGACTTGTGTTGCATTGCACCATTCTGTACAATGGCTGGTATAAAATTATAATCACACATCTTACCAACCCCTAAGAGGAATGGATTAAACCTATGTGATCGCCTTCATCCCTTTAAAATATATTTTCATGAAAATATTTCCGTATTATCAAAAATAATATAATTTTTAACTTATTCCAGGTAAATGCATTAGACAACTACCCTGATCATGTGTGTTACCAGTGTGCAAGCACACTGCTGGCTTTCCACGACCTCGTGGACTGCTGTGTTCAGGCCAATGACACATTAACGTCACGTATACAAAGGGGGCACACTAAGAAAAAGGTGAGTGACCGACTATTTTACCCTATTATATGTGTGATTTCGGAATGAATATATATATGTACACATTATGTTGCTGTCGAGGAACCTTTATTTGTTTGAGTCAATCTGAGGTGGTGTTTGTGGATTTGCCTTTTTTTTCTGCCATCTATTTTGTTTTTTCTTATTCAACATGTGCAAGGGTGTGAGCTGAAAAACACCTGGTGTTCTCGCGGCTGGGCTTGTCTTATATTGGTGGGGTGTATCTTGGCCGGGGGATGTTATTAGATGACTGCAGACCTTTTGATAGCTTCTCTCTTAAATGTATTTTTTGCCATTTATGTTTTTTTGAAGTGTATTTAAATATATTATGTACATACTATATTGCTATCAATAAACCTATATTTATTTATTTCATTTCATTTAAGCCTCTTTTGCCACTTCAGTATTTGCTCTGTATCATATCATCACAGATTTTTTTCTTCCTTCCCAAAGTCAGTGCTTATGATCACCACATAGTGCCGTGCCTCTAACGGTGGCACTCCTTAGTCACTGGCTATACGGTGAAACCCTGTTAACGTTTCGAAGACTTGTTAGTTCTAACAAAACTTACCGAAAGAACTGGTTACCAAAATATTTTGACTGAAAATATATTTTTCAATACATTTCAGCTATCGGAATGTTTGAATGACTTTTAGTAAAACTAAAAAAAAATATTTATCATTTAATTTTTTATTGTAGTATTTCTAAGGAGAATATTCCATTCTTGACAAAAATATCTTTTTTCAATTCTTGTGACATGGAATAATCTTGCAGATATATCTCCGGATGGGTCCTTCAAGTGGGGCCATAAATTATTTTCCTCTTTCATTCATGTCCACATAATATAACAGGTTAAGAAAAATTTGCGAAGTTAGCGATGTCTTTTGATACATCGGTGGAAACGTCAGAATCCTCTTAGTTCAAAATAGTTTTAACCCTTATCTTGGCAAAGTTGAATTTAACCAAATATTAACGTTATATGGTAAGTTATGAAGGAAAATTGAGAAAAAAAATTACAACTTTTCCTTGTAGGTGTAACACTCACATTATATTGCCAAAATATACATTTTTATAAAACACAAAAAAACACTATAAAATGATTCTATAATCTTAAACAAGAACAATATTAACATAGCTGAATTATTAACAACTAAAATGGTTTGAATAATTTTTCTCTACATGTAGTGATTAATAAGATATTTAAAGATTATTTACCCCAATTTTCAAAACGCGCCCACGCTGTCCAGACATGTTGACCCGATGTCGTTTGAAAGCTTGTAGTGTTGTCAATATTTATCACCAGATGATACCACTGCACTCAATAGCGTATGTATAGTATTTGAATGTGTTGCCATATTTGAAATTACGTTCGAGTTCCTGTTTTTTCTTTAAATCCCTAAATTAGTGTAACACCTGTGTTACAATGCTATAATAAGGGTTAAGAGAGTAGTATTTGAATTACATGTTACAATATAGAGATTTTTTCAGGACAAAAAAGATACTACTTAGGCTGGAAAACATTTTAAACTATAACATATTAAGTGATTTATCTTTATATTGAACTTTTACACTTAACAACATTCCTATTTACACTCTTTGTTTTAAAATCTTGGGCTTGTGAAATAATGGGATTGTAAAGAAAACTCTGCCTTATTTTATATTTTGATGTTATGTTGTTTAATTCATAAATGTTTTTATTTTCACACTAGCATATATACCAGCCGCTGGTGTTTGTCCAATAAATTCATGTTTGATACAATCAAAGTGATACAATGTTTCGACATTGTATAACTTTGTTCGACATTGTATCACTTTGTTTCGACATTGTATCACTCTCAAAACTAACCAATTTCATTACAACTTACCATCTTCATTCACTTCCTGTGCAACTTCATTCAAAAGTGATTTTATTACAGGTACATTTTTGTATAATTTGCTCGATGGGTTCCACAAAGACTCCCTTTTATACACAGCCGTTATTAAAACTTCCTCCATCTTGTAAAATCACTAGGTGACACAATAAAATTAATCAACACGTCTGTTCGCTAGAAGACTCACTAGGTGACTAATCATCACGTAGCTTGGCGCTAAGCATTCAGTGTGGCCATTGCGATAGTATGCAGTGCGTTGGTTCGCTAGGATATGTCGCCTAGCTCGCAGCGTAGCTAAATACCAAGCGAGGTTCCTACATGTGTGGCCGAGGCCTTAATAACTGGTAGGAAAAGCTTGTCTTATGTATTATTTAGTATGCATAAACTAAACTGATTTTTCTTCCACCCTCTTTTTTTGTGCTTGATGAATATTTGAACTGATATTTTCTTTTTCTTTGTTATAGAAAAAACCTGATCAAGCTAGAACTTCGGCAAATCAAGAGCGGTATGTACAATTTTTTTTATACTGATACATTAAATAGATGATTTCACAACATTTTTTATACTTTATATGAACAATTTTCACTCCTATTTATCAAAAATGTTTTGATTTTTCAAAAATCTTAATTCAATATTTACTTTTACGTTATCCTAACTTGATGCAATATCCCCTATTTATTATCGTGCATTTTTGTATCCATGACTAATCCATTACATTTTATATTTGTATATAATTTTCTTATCAAGACACAAATATATAGATTTTTTGTGATTATAAATGGAACTTAACCCTTCCTTGTCCTGTGATGTGTAACTAGTACACATTGCTTCTAAAAACTTTAATATCTCTATAAATATAATAAATACTGGGTTCAGATTTTAGGTATTCCCCTGTAATACATTTACGCATTGAATGAAAAAAATAATACGAGGGTTGCTACTAAGTTTTGAGACAGACAAGTAAAAACAAATATTTATCATCGAAAATGGCTTTATTGTTTTTCAAAATACTCTCCATAAAGATCTGTCTGAATGAGGTAGCTTCAAAACATGCGTTTTGAACGCATCAACCGCTTCTTCAGGCGTCGAAAAACGTTGACCTCGCAATTTATTTTTATATTCGGGAATAAAAAGAAGTCATTGGGTGTCAAATCAGGGCTGTACGGCGGATGACCCATCAATTCGATGTTTTAAGTGCTCAAAAAATCACTTGTTTGAGCCGATGTGTGAGAGCTCGCATTGTCGTGGTGGAGAATGATCCGTCTTCGGCGGTTAGTTTTCCTCATTTCTCCGAACACTTCTGGCAAACAAATGGTGATGTACCATTCAGACTTGACTGTACGACGTTCCACTAAAGGCACCGTTGCAACATGACCATTTATATCGAAGAAAGTGCTTTGTGCGCGAACAACTTTTGTTGAATTTGGCTCGTCTTGAAAAACCCATACAGTCGACTGCTGTTTAGTTTCTGGCTCATATGCATAGATCCATGATTCGTCGCCTGTCACGATCTTATAGACGTCTTGAAGCACCGCGTCTGAATTTTTTCAACGTTTCTTTGGAACAATCGACACGAGCCTTTTTTTGAGCGATTGTCAAATTATGCGGTATCCAACGCGAACAAATCTTTTTGACGGCCAAATGTTCATGCAATATTGAATGTATACGAGTGGAACTAATGCCCATACATGACTCAATCTCATGATAAGTCACATGACGATCTTGCAATATCAATTCACGCACAGCATCAATGTTTTCTGTCACCACCGATTTTGGATGACCTTCACGAAATTTGTCCTTGAGCGAACTACGACCACAATTGAATTCGGAAAACCAGCGAAACACAGTGGCCCGGGATGGTGCTTCATCACCAAAAGTCGAAGCGAGTTGATCGGCACACTGTTGTTGAGTTAGTCCACGTCGAAAATCATAAAAAATCATCACCCGAAAATGTTCACGGTTTAATACCATTTTTGGCCGAGATGAATTTTTCAAGTCACTGTCAACAACACAAATAGCACTCGTATGACAAAACTTTCTGTTAACCATTAAAAACGTCAAACTTTACGATGCTGATGTCAGATTTGACATATCTACACTGGTGTTGCCATATCTCAAAACTTAAATAGCAACCCTCGTATTAATAATAATTAGCGCTTATCAGCCACATCAGATATATTTTGTGAAAATCGGGAATAAATTCACCAATACAATCAAACGTGTGCCGGTGTGTGACGTAGGTATATTCATTCTAAAAAACCGCTATGGGTGAGGAAGCGACGCTATTCACGTCTCACTCTCACTCTACTTCGGTATATGGGAACCCAAGGAAGAATCTAGAATCTCAGTTCGCTCGCTTCTGTCGCTCAATAGCTAGCCGGCTTTCATTCAAGGTAGTCGCTTCGCCCGTTTCGTGAACATCGTCCGATGTTTATTTTCATGTTTTCAGCAATAAAATTTCAATTATTATCACTTTTGACTTCAAATTTAATTAATTTAAGCGATTGGCTATGAATATTCTTATTTTTTTCCGATTTTTTACCACTCCTTTTTACATGTGTATTGAATACACAGCACCGGAACGTGCGATTTTTTTTAGCACAGGAAGGGAAAGGTTAAAGGGGGTTGTCTTCATTCTGTCAAAATCTTTGCATCGTCAGCAAAATTAATTACATCTATGGACATTCCCAAACGATGTGATCTCGTTGATTATCCAAAAAGAGAGAGTAAATTTTGTGTATTCAAATTTCTATTATCAATAAGCTGACTGTGTATTTATTTAAAATAATAATTTTCTTTTATAAAATCTTAAGTTTCAGTCAAGAAAATAAAAAAATCAAAAACTACATTAAAATCAGAATTTAATGTTACATATAAATGGCATATCGATGATTTTAAAATAATGAAATCACCTTAACTGTAACTGTAAAATTGGAGAGAGAAAAAAATTTAAAAACAAGAATACCCACCCCTGTGTGGGATAAAAAACTTATTTATATAAACATAATCAGTTTCTTAATTAATTCGCAGTTGAAGATAGACTTTCCCACTCCAAAATCACTTCTGCATCGCTATCCTTAGATTTTACATGTGACCAATGCGCCTTAGCCCTACAATGCGCGATTTTTTTTATTTCAAAAATAAAAATATATTTATGCATTAAATATGTACTGGAACATGAAAAATACAATAAAACTTTTTTTTAGTTTTAACACACAGCGGGCGGGATGCACAAATTTGTGCGTTTCAGAAACCTTCTGTTGTGGCGGGGTGCACATATTTGTGCGTTTCAACTTCATATTTATATAAACACATTTACATAGATGGCATAGCTATATTCTTCCCTTTATAAAAATGTCCTTCTTTATATACAAGGTTCATGTTCAACCTTATCAGTTCTCTAACACTTTTGAAGACGCAATTTGTATAAAACAATGACGACAGGTGGTAATTTATTTCCCTTTATAATAATGTCCATCTTTATATACAAGGTTCATGTTCAACCTTATCAGTTCTCTGACACTTTTGAAGACGTGAACTAGGCTGGATCCATCCCGATACATATAATTTCATATGCGCAATTTGTACAAAACAATGACGACAGGTGGTAATTTCTTCCCCTTTATAATAATGTCCATCTTTATATACAAGGTTCATGTTCAACCTTATCAGTTCTCCGACACTTTTGAAGACGTGAACTAGGCTGGATCCATCCCGATACATATAATTTCATATGCGCAATTAGTATAAAACAATGACGACAGATGGTAATTTCTTCCCCTTTATAATAATGTCCTTCTTTATATACAAGGTTCATGTTCAACCTTATCAGTTCTCTGACACTTTTGAAGACGTGCACTAGGCTGGATGCATCCCGATACATATAATTTAATATGCGCAATCAGTATAAAACAATGACGACAGATGGTAATTTATTTCCCTTTATATACAAGGTTCATGTTCAACCTTATCAGTTCTCTGACACTTTTGAAGACGTGCACTAGGCTGGATCCATCCCGATACATATAATTTAATATTCGCGGCGGGTTGCGTTTTCCAGCGATAGTTAAACTGTGTTAGTTCGACTTTATTGATGTCAATATATTGTGTGTACGAGTATAAAACATTTTTTTATTATTGTGATTTGTAGACTAGCGATTTTATTTTGAACTATTAGATTTTTTAACCGTATTTGTATTTTTTCAAGTTCGACCTCATTGTGGTATTGTCTTATATTGTAACGTGTATCTGAATTTTGTGGTTTTTGTAAGCACTTTTGTGATTCGCTTTTGGGACTTTTCGCATTTGCTAATTTTATCCGTCTAAAATGGATGAGAAAGATGATACTTTTGTCGAGGAAAATTTTGAAGACCGTCTTTCCGAAGTACCAAGTGACGCTGAACAAGAAATCAGTGAAGTTCGCGAAGATCAGAGTGATGCTGAAGAAAATGAAGAAGATGATGGACCAGTACTACGTACAAGTTCAAGACCACGCGTCATGCATTTATCATCTTCTGAAGAATCTTCGGAAGAAACCCCCGACATAACCTTGGATTGGTCAGAATTTGATCCACCTAGGAATCTGCCTGATTTCGAAGGTGTGCCGGGTTTAAAGGTTTTACCTGAAAACCAATCAAGTGTAGGGGATGTTACGTCGTTATTCGTAGAAGATGATTTGTTTGACACGATAGCCAAGGAAACAAATTATTACCGGGAAAAAAATCATCACAACCATCCGAGGTCAGCTCACGCACGGAAATGGAAAGACGTAACTATCCAAGAATTGAAAAAATGGTTTGGCTTAGTTTTGATAATGGCGATAGTCCGGAAGAATACCATTGGCGATTATTGGTCTACGAATCCTCGAATAGAAACCCCATATTTTAGAAAGACAATGAGCCGCGATAGATTCAAACAAATTTTATGCTATCTCCACTTCTTTAATAACGACGAAATTCCGACCGCAAGTACAGACCGTCTTATAAAAATTCAATGGATAATCGACTATTTTACAAAGAAATTCCAGGAAGTTTATCAACCGAACCAAAATCTATCTCTAGACGAAGGAATGATTCCGTGGAGAGGCCGCCTAAAATGTCGAGTATATAATCCTATGAAAATAATAAAATATGGAATTTTAAATAGGATGATCTGCGAATCAAAAAGTGGATATATCTGTAATTTTAAACTATATTCAGGTATAAGTGCCGCGTTAGATACAACAATAACCAAATTATTGGGACCATACCTGAATAAATGGTATAATGTATACGCTGATAATTATTATAACAGCGTACGTTTAGCTAATTATCTAATGAACTTAAAAACCAGAATCTGCGGCACAATAAGAAAAAATCGTGGCATACCTTTAATACTCAAAAACATACGCCTAAAAGTCCAGGAAACCACATATAGACGAAAAGGGGATGTTCTCGTGCAAATGTGGAAGACAAACAAGAAGAGAGACGTACGGATGATTTCCACCATACATCAGGCGGAAATAGTGGATACTGGCAAAATTGACAGGAAAACAGGGTTGCCCATCAAAAAACCAAGATGCGTTATAGATTATAACAATTTTATGAATGGCGTTGATCTCGCAGATCAATATTTATCATATAATCCTATTTATCGAAAAACTTTAAAGTGGACTACAAAAGCCTCTTTATACCTTATAAACTGTGGAATTTTCAATGCGTTCCAAATTTTTAAAAAACTTAACATAACAAATAACATTCACTTCCACGACTTTTTGCTACAAGTTGCAGAGACCTGGCTTAATGATAGTTTTTCTGAACCAGCCACGCCGTCCTCACCAGGCGCACAAAAACCTTCTACTTCTGCCACGGCGAGAGCTCCTACTTTTGGCCCAAATGATAGACTGTCTGGCATTATAAAAGATCACGAATTGGTTAAAATAACTAGTGAGAAAACTAAAACCTTAGTGAGACGTAATTGTCGAGTTTGTGCAAAACTTAAAATACGAAAACCGAGTGCGTTCATGTGTAAACAATGTAAAATTCCGCTTCATGTTGGTGAATGTTTCCAAACCTATCACACAAAGAAAAAATATTAAATGTTTAAGCTTTACAATAGGGCAACCGGCGTTTTCGCGCGAAACTTACACGTAATACCGCACATTTCACGCGCGTAATCAGATTTTAAAAAATCGTATCTTTTTACTAAGTTGAGAATTATTTCAAATAAAAAAGTGTTTGGAAGCATATAGTTTGCTGTATAAAAATGAAGAAACACCGGTTCCAGAAGTATGATGCACCAAGGAACAAAGCGAATCATCCGAAAGTATGTTGACACAGTTTATGAAGAACTAAAACAAAATAAGAATTTAAAACCATAATCCAAACGCCCATAAACATGTCAAATATATCAATAAGATATGAAACACACTTAGGTTATCTTATCTGCATCCGTGAAATCTCAAACTGTATAGCCTTTTTTTGTGTTCACGTATATTATATTATATTATATTATATTGGCTACTGTAGGCTAACAGCAGAAAACTTGTTTCAGAACTGTCGAACAAAAAGTTGCCATAGTTGAGATAGATTGAGATTCATTTTCTTAATCTAATTCCGTAGATGACTCGTATATGACTTGCAGCCTAATCTCAGAGTGCACTATGTAACATCTGTTGAGATTTAGGTTGACCATTGATTGATATTTGTATTTTGGAAATGTTGAAAAATATTGTATATTCTACAAATACTTTATCGGAAAATTGAGAATGATTGTGGGTCACAAAGATTGGTATATTTTGATATATTTATAACAAAAATATGGAAGCGTTAATTCTTAAAACAGTTTAATCACATTATCGACACATATTTTTTCATTATAATAATGTTGATGTAAACAATTTTTGTTTTATTGATACGCGCTCCACAGTTTGAGATTTACTTACGTACTTTAGTTTGAATAATTGTTCTACTGGCGTACTCGAGATTTACTGACATAGTTTACTTTGAATAATTGTTATTTTTATGCCCCGCTGTGAGTCACATATTTTAAAAAATCATAGCCGCCTTCAATGAGTTAATATATTTATATTTAAAAAAAAAAGAGTAAGGTTCATATATGAATCACTGCGCATTTGTAAATTAATTATATGATATAATGATATAAATGAAATTATATATTTAACTGCACTTATTTTACACATATGTACCAAAGAATAAAAGAAAAAATAAGATTACCTTGATCACCAATAATAAAGTAATTTGATTTCAAACTGGAACAAATCACAAAAGTTATCTACGCGCAACAAGTCAAACTTCAACTGCCAAATTGACCGGTAAAACAGTTTTCTATTAAACCTATGTGGTTTTAAAGCATGGGGATTATTGTATCACATTTGTAATAGCGCACGAGTCGTTGTTTATACCACTCAACACAAAAATATTTAGAAAAACTTTGGTTGATTCATATGTGCATCATTGCGCACTGTTGTAGGGTTAAGTCGTGTTTTAAGTCTTTTAGTTGGTTTTGGGTACCGCTGGAAGACTCGATACTTACAGAGATTGTCTGTTATTCTGACTATATATCCTGCTATTTTAATTTGTTTTACTGTCTCAATTATGTATCCGATTCAAGTAAAATCATAAACACTTATATCTAAACCCGACACTCACAAACTATTTCCACATTTAATTCCTATATAATTTTCCTACAATTGAGTCATTTAGTATCGAAAATAGCAATCTGTCGATTTTGCGTGAATTGAGTTAAAACGAGGAAATATTCCTATTGTAAAACTACACGTTTTTAAATGTTTACATGGTAACAAAATCAACAATATAAGGGTTATTGTTGTTTTTGTTACCGTGTCAACATTTAAAAATGTGTAGTTTTACAAAAGGAACATTTCCTCGGCTTTAACTCAATTCACGCAAAATCGACAGATTGCTTTTTTTGATACTAAACGACTCAGTTGTCCTATCGTTCTTCTAAATTCCTTTTTAATTTGAAGTGAAATCAATCTATTCAATGTATTTTTATTTCAAAAATTCCTGTTAAGATTTTTTAAAATTATTTTAAGTTTATTTCATTTTATTTATTTAATTTAATTACAATGATTTTTTTCCTTTGGTTAAGTACAATATCTTGAGCAGGCTTTTCTGTTTAATATACGATACTTTAAATAGCTTTGCTTTTGCCATTGAAATATTACCTTCGTATTTCAGTTAAGTAGACCATTTTTTATTCTAGTATTTTAATTTCAACACACTTTAAAATTACATAAGAATATTTTTCTTTAAGTTCTTGAAAATTAAAAATATTAAGTCTTAAAAATATACAAGTAAATAAAATAGTTAAATTAAAATATTACTAGGGTTGTACTGCATGCCTGCCTCAATCAGAAACTAAATAACCATTCTGATATCCCGTAAAAGTTGTGAATATATTTACACATTTCAAATACTATTATAATAAAAATGTGACTTGGAAACAACTGAAATAAGGTAGTCAAATAATGAAAATCAATTGATATAGAAATCTATAAACTGAGATGTTATATATGTTCAAATTTTGGGTTAATAAATTCTACTGAATTTATTACTCAAAACTTTCTAGTGTTATTTCTTATTAGTTATTTTGCTTTGTTATCCTCTCAGTATTTAATGTATTCAGTAATTATAAAACCTGGAGCAGGAATAACAAGAAAGATCATTTTTATGTCAATGTTTTATCCACTTCATTATTTTTTGTTTTTGTGAAACATTGTCTACTGCGAAGCTATTTAAAACATAAGTAATTTTTTCCATTCTCAGAATCATTTGTAGACCAGACCATATTTTAAAATTTTTATTGTTATTTTATTTTATTTTATTGTTTCATAAACATACATTAATTTCTGAATAGAGAGACTAGAAATATTGGAGATTTTTTTATTCTAAATAAGCAGAAAGTTTTTGCCAGTGTAGAGTAAAAAATAGTAGTGGCCTACTTCCCGGATGAGTTGCTTATTTTGTGGTTGCAGACATTTCCATTGGATAGAGTGATTTAACATTCCCACGATTTAAAACTAAATTAAAATTCAAATTTTATAAAGCTTAGGAAACTGGCAGAAATCCTAGGAGCATAGATAAAATTATGTATTTCTACGAATATTGCCAGTTTTTCATTTGCACATTGATCATTTCAAGATTTGTCAAGTGATGAAATTCCTAAATTTAACCACTTTCTCCGTTCACTTTTTTATTATGTCTTGTTTACAATTTGATTTGGCCCAATATGGAAAAAAAGAAATACATATTTTACAAATTTTTGTACCAATAACCCTTAAGTTAATACAATGAGTGTGATTTGGAGCATCCATCCATATCTTAGAGTATCATATTTTGTGATGCTCAAGTAGATTAAATGTAATGAATCCGTTATTTGTTGTCGGTGTGCAATCTTCATAGACATGAAAGTGATAGCAGTCGTGATCATTATTATAATTAGCGCTGTAAATCTGAACATAGTGAAACATTTCATAATGAATGACTTGACTCCATTAAATATGAACTGACCAGGAGCTCAAAAAAGAAAAGGATTATATTTGTATAATTTGTGATAAATCTTGTACAAATCGTTTCTGCTTATATTACGAACACGTTATTCTTAAAAGGAAGGAAAAATGTAATTGTCCGTGATTAAAACGTTAGTACTGGTTTTAACTCAAATAAATTTTTTTGCTTATCAGCTCAGACATAAGGACTTACATGTACATATATTGAATATATTAAGTCATTCTATTTTGCTTATCAGCTCAGACATAAGGACTTACATGTACATATATTGGATATATTAAGTCATTCTATTTTGCTTATCAGCTCAGACATAAGGACTTACATGTACATATATCGGATATATTAAGTCATTCTATTTTGCTTATCAGCTCAGACATAAGGACTTACATGTACATATATCGGATATATTAAGTCATTCTATTTTGCTTATCAGCTCAGACATAAGGACTTACATGTACATATATTGAATATATTAAGTCATTCTATTTTGCTTATCAGCTCAGACATAAGGACTTACATGTACATATATTGGATATATTAAGTCATTCTATTTTGCTTATCAGCTCAGACATAAGGACTTACATGTACATATATCGAATATATTAAATCATTCTATTTTGCTTATCAGCTCAGACATAAGGACTTAGATGTACATATATTGGATATATTAAGTCATTATATTTTGCTTATCAGCTCAGACATAAGGACTTGCATGTACATATATTGGATATATTAAGTCATTCTATTTTGCTTATCAGCTCAGGCATAAGGACTTAGATGTACATATATTGGATATATTAAGTCATTCTATTTTGCTTATCAGCTCAGGCATAAGGACTTGCATGTACATATATTGGATACATTAAGTCATTCTATTTTGACGATTCCCTCGGATACCATATGCCTGCACATGCAAGCAAGCATTCAGAATAATTCGTATCCCTTCTCTTCTACTCAGGCGGATTCCATAAAAGCACATTGTTTCGCATCAAAAATCGATTTCTGACAATAGCACATTAGGGGTTTATTTTGTTAGTTTCAATAAATTCTTTTATTCCTTGAAAAATATTGAATGTGAAAAAAATTTCCTTCTTTTATGAAAAAAATATTCGAGTTATATAAAATGAAATGAGACAACAGGGGCAGCATTATAATGATGCCCTATTTGTTGCAGGTCTGTGCATTGTCGCCTTTCATTTAATGCATTTCATCAGGCACAAAATGCATTGTGCAACACCATATTTTTTGAAGATCCATCAGTTGAAAGAAACCATGTGCAATTTTATGATATGCTCAACAAAGAACAAACATTATACAGGCCAGTAGTAAAAAATGAAAAGATCCAAGATTCCCTGAAACTTCAAGATGAAAAAAAAAAACTCTTTTCAATGAATATTTTAGATGGAGATGTTTCCTATAATTTACATGAAAAATCGATGCTCCATAGGGCTCTTCTCAATTTTGTTAATTTCTGTGAGGTTTTTCAAAGAAGACACGAAAGAAACTGGAATAATGTAAAAAAAGAAAGTATTTCAGACACAGCTAGTAACAATGATGATAATGATTTTATTAATATAGATATAAAAGATGCCAAGGAAGAAAAGGAAAGGGAAGAAATAATAGAAGAAACAAACGAGTATTCCAATATGGTAGATACAGACCTGTTGGAAAAAGCAAAAGTCCATATGGATGGATGTCTGTTTTATCGATGTAACTTGTGTGGAAAAAACTTAAGGTCAACCCACACATATACATTTCATATGAGGATCCACTCTGGAGAGAAACCCTGCGTATGCCACCTCTGCGGCAAGCAGTTCCGGGTGAATGCGGGGCTGCAGCGGCACCTGAGGCAGACACACGCCAAAATGCGCAACCACTCGTGCCACCTGTGCGGAGCCGAGTTCCTCAACCGACAGAACCTCGTGCAACATTTGCGCATTCACTCTGGAGAACGACCGTATGTGTGCTCCACCTGTGGCAAGCGATTCAAACAAAGCGGCTCCCTATATCTGCACAACAAAACGCACACCGACTCGTATCCTTTCCAGTGCACTAACTGCGATGCCAAATTCAGGTCTCGAACTCAGCTTACTCACCACACGTACAAGCACACTGGAGAGAAACCCAATGTGTGTGAACAGTGTGGCCGCGCCTTCCGCATCAAACACGAGCTCAACATTCACAAGCTTATCCATCGAGAGGACAAACCTTTTTCGTGCACCCACTGTGACCTTTCTTTTCGGCAAAGACGTTATCTTCGCAATCATGTCAAAAGAACACATTCGAATACTATAGTAATGAATGATGCCGCACCAAGTTAATCATAACTTTAAGTAACCAAAAATTATAATTAATGCTAATCAACCATTGACAAATATGTTATTTTATGTTTGCTCTTAACCAATTCAATATGTCACTATCGGCAACCCAGATGAACCCCTGTGCAGCAGACACCTTTTTATGATAAATACACATTTACTTTGGTTTTAATTTTTCGCCTTTATTAACACCATCCTTTTCAAATAATAATGTCAAGATAGACTTTATTATACTCATTTCATATAAATACAAGGCCAGATCATTATTTATGGACAAACACTTTTGTTTCACTCATTGCGCTAAGATTCCTACAGGCTATTAGTCGGCATTTTAGAAAAATTTATCAAAATATTACTCACCTTTCAATCGACAGAGTGTCGCAATTATTTTTATTTAAACATGTTTTTGTGTTAATGCTTCCTAATAAAAAAATATGATTAATTTCACTTTAATCGAATATCACATTGCAACAACGTCACACTTTCTTAACCTTTGGACTACAAAATTTAAGTAGGCTAAGCAATATTTAAAAAAGATCCCTAACCATTATATTCCTAAATATCCTACTGAGTAAATAGGTCAGTTGACCAATGTTCATCAATAATAAGGGGATGATTTCAAGTTAAATAATCACACAAATATTTTGCTAAAAGAACACCACACATTTATTAAAAAATTATAATTTTTTTTTTTAATTGGACATGCTCAGGTCCTCACAACTCGGTACAAATCCTCACACAGACACAGCTCATACCCAGGTCCTCGCAACTCAGTACAAATCCTCACACAGACACAGCTCATACTACCCAGGTCCTCGCAACTCGGTACAAATCCTCACACAGACACAGCTCACGCCCAGGTCCTCACAACTCTGTACAAATCCTCACACAGACACAGCTCACACCCAGGTCCTCACAACTCGGTACAAATCCTCACACAGACACAGCTCACGCCCAGGTCCTCACAACTCGGTACAAATCCTCACACAGACACAGCTCATACCCAGGTCCCCACAACTTGGTACAAATCCTCACACAGACAGCTCACGCCCAGGTCCTCACTTTACCATCCAGGATTCTAACTAACTGATCTGATTTTTTGGACAGCTGTCTTTAATTAATGAATACATTATTTCACATGTTCTTATGGAAGTGGGCTGTGTTCCTTTTGGTGATCTTTTAAAATAAACTAAACACTAAACATGGGCATTGCACATTGCTCTAGAAATTAGAACACGCATACATGTTTGCATGGGAAATGCACTGAATCGGTCAATGCATTCTGAATATTTAAAAAAAATCCTCATTAAAGTCATTAATTAAATTCAATACATGCTCTTTACTCTGAAAATTCAACGGATTTTTGACTTTTCTGTATTGTTTGTTTTTTTTTCTATTGTAAATGAATAAAAAAAAATTAAATAGTTGCAAATTTTTGGAAATTTTATTTTTCAGAG
Source organism: Odontocerum albicorne (assembly GCA_949825065.1). Classification (NCBI taxonomy): domain Eukaryota; kingdom Metazoa; phylum Arthropoda; class Insecta; order Trichoptera; family Odontoceridae; genus Odontocerum; species Odontocerum albicorne. The sequence continues at coordinate 38,679,560 of OX463855.1, forward strand.
TTTTCCGCGAGCAACTGAAAGAATATCACTGTAACCAATCTATAAAGGTGGTGAAAAACACAGTAAGGAAAAATACGCATTGCAACTTGTTTAGCAATAAAAGTGTTAGATATGAAAACCATAATTCCGATACGACATTGTATCAAAACGTATCTCTTAATTCTTATTTTTTAATAAAGCCTGAATTAATAAATAGCCAAAATGAATTAGTCACTCAGGCAATCGGAAAAGAAATCGATAAAAATTTAAGTACAATATCAGAAAACAAAATATACATACAAAGTGAATTGTCCGGGAACATTGGTGAAGAGAATTGTAAAATGACCAAAGATGACAGTCAAATATCTGAAGAAATGTCTCTGACAATACCTTCTGATGTCAATTCATTTATAAATGTTTCTTCAAATTGTGAAGTTGGCGTAAAAAGACATGAAAAAGAACATGAACATGAGAAAAATATTAAATTTAGCGAAATGAAAACTTTTAAAACATCAGAAAAAAAATATAAAATTTGTCAGCAATGTTCGAAAAGTTTTAAAAATTCCCATGCATTGTCTCGTCACAGAAAGGAAGTCCACGAGCGCCTTTTAAGGTTCCAATGCGATCTGTGTCCAAAAGTGTTTGTTTGCAAACGTACTATGGAGCAACACACCCTCACCCATTCGCTACTTCGCTCTTATGTCTGTGAAACTTGTGGAAAAGCATTCCGTCTCCGGTCCTCGTTAAATATTCACCGCAAAATACACTTGAATTTGTTTCTCTTCCATTGTTCGTTTTGCTCGATGAAATTTAAAAGGAAACAAGAATTAACCGCTCATGTAACTGTCCACACCGATTCAAAACCTCATGTTTGTCCTATTTGCTATAAAGCTTTCAGATTAAAATCAAAACTCACATCCCATTCTTTGACACACACTACCAAAAAGGATATAATATGCGAGTTTTGCCAACATACTTTTAAACAGAAACGTTATCTTAAAAAGCATATGGAAAGTAAACACAAATAACAATTTTTTTAAACGATATGTAAGATCTCGTTTTGTTATATCATCTTCATCTTGCGTGCTCAATGCTGAGCTCTGTTATGTCTCGAACTTGGTACACCACCAGTCTCCATCCTTCCTGGTCCTGCGTCATGTTGAATCCAGCACTTAAAAGAGGATCCTGTTAACTCAATTATTTGATTCCATCTCATAGGACACTCTTCTTCCTTCAACTGTCTCCATGATCATCAACTTCTCCAGGGTTTCATTATTATTTATAGCAACATGCCCAAAATACGTTCTTTTTCTGGGCTACAATCCTAGGATTGGTCTGCACCAGGCACTCGATCCTTCCACTCATCTCTGTCACCCGCCAGTCTCTTCATCTCCTGGTAGCTGCCACAGCGCACATCCCGGATCACCCGGTCCATGTAGCTATATCTAGGGCGGCCTCTATGGTTATTGCCTTCAATCATTCCCTCAACGATGGTAAGGAGCAGGCCTGGGTGCCTGATGTTATGGCCTATCCAACTGGATCGTTGTTGGGCAACTCTATTTAGGAGTTGCCTTGTTTCTCCAACCCCGCTCAATACCTCCTCGTTTCGGATGTGATCTAACCAATGGACCCTGGCCATGCGCTTGTAGCACCACATCTCAAAGGCAGCCAGACGCCCGGACTCGCTCTGGCTGATGGTCCACATTTCGCAGCCATACAGCAGCACACTCCAGACAAGAGTTTTCACTAAATTCTTCCTAACATTGATATCAATGTTAGAAGATTCAAATGTCTTAGATTTCTTGTTAAAAGCAACTCTTGCCTGTTGGCCCCTACTTATTATTTCTGCCTTTGATTGGCCATCTTGGTATACTCTGCTGCCTAAGTAAACAAATACCCTCACTTGCTCAACACTGACGCCACCCAGAACAACACTCGCGGTCACCTCCTCTCTTCCAGCAACCATACAGTAAAATACGTTAGGATTCTTTTTTGCGTCTTGTCGAACGTCTTTTGGCAATCTCCAATTCTTAGATAATCAAGACATTGGTGTTCCCTGCATTCCATAGGATACGGAATATTTGCCTCCAACACCACATCTTGAAGGTATCTATCGTGTTTGTTTCCTTCTTTCTCACCGGCCATATTTCTACTCCACACTGAGTGTTATTAGTTCTTATTTGTATAAACTGATTAGTCCGTATCTTTGACATAGCTTTTTTAGCCTTTCCAATTTGTCTTCTGATCTTTGCTTCACACCCTCCATATTCCTCGAAATAGATAAACAAATCGTGGATCTCTTCTGTGATACGATCGATTAATTAAAATAAACAAATACATAACAGTTTTATTGATATGCCATTATTCCTGTGATTTAAATTATTTTCTTAATTTTAATAAATGACTTGTGAGATTATTCTTGCGCAATTCATCTAAGCTGAGTTGTATTTGAATGTATATTTTTCTGTATAATGCTCTGCATAGTTATTATTTATTGACTTTCGCACCATTTATAACACCTGCTTCAAAGCAGCTGACTTACATTCGCATTGTATTCAGAGCCTCGTCATTGTTAAACCAAATAAAGACATTCTATGACAACAAACATGTCTCCGATAAAATAAACATTCAATATGTTAAATTTTTTGTTCAAGAGCATATGCGACTTAAGCCATGGGTTTTCGATCCTTGGTTTAGATCAATAAATGTATGGTTGAAGTAAAATAGGCACTAAGTACCAAAAAAAAAAAACTAAGTATGAAGTTTTATTCTATATGTCACATAGAATGAAACTGCATACTTAGTTTTTTTTGGTACTTAGTGCCTATTTTACTTCAACCATTCAAATATTTACTTGGTACAAAGTACAGTACAACCAACCTAGTTCTTCTTCTCAGTATTGTTTAAATTTAATAGATCTAATTTTGTTATAGATTTTAAACCATGGTTTTGTATTATATGCCAGTAAGAATAAACTTATTTTCAAATACAGAAATATTTTTATTTCAATATCACAAAAAAGAACACAACAGAAGGTCACTGTTGCGTGTTAAAAAATTTATCAGTTTGTATAGACAAAACCTTAATTTTTTATATAAATTTTTTTACACACATTCCCCCCATCCATCCCCTTTAATCTTGAAATATCTTTAGTTTAGTTGCTTTAACATTTAATAACATACTAATATTATATCTAAATTAATTTAACTAATCACTTTTTCTATTCTAAGTCATGCAAATGTGATAACTCAATAGGGATATTATGTTTTTATACATCAATTGTTTTTGTTCAACTCTTTTCAAATTATGCTGTTAACAAATATACCACAATAAAAATTGATATGTATAAATTATCCTTGATTGATGTAATGTGGATGAAAATGACTGATGGGGCATCAGGTGTAACAGAGCAATTTGTTGCAGGTACAGCCTGTCATTTCGCTCTTTCCATCAAGCCCAGAGGTGCCTCACCTCGCCCCGTGTGTGTGCTGCCGGAATTAAGACAGAACCTGATACCAATCAAATACGTTACACTGAACCTTACTCCGCTATAAACGGTTCTCGTACACCGTATATTTTCCTCAATTCCACCATTGAAAATGAGCGCAGGCAGAGAGGTCAAGATGAAAAGGAATCCGACATGGAATATGTACAGAAACAATATCTCCGACTGCGAGATGTCATACTGAAATTAAAACAACACATAATGAACAATCATAATGGAGGTCCAAAAAATTGGATCAACTATTATTCTGACGAGGAAGATTACGAACCGCTGTCCAAGCTGGTAGTTGATTTAAAAAACAAGTCAGTAGTAGAAGAACCTACGATGGAGGGCAATTCAAGATATCCATGTACAAGATGCATATATGTTACAAATAGTAAAGAAGACTTGAAAAGCCACACTCAAAATGCACACAATTCTCACAGTCTCTTCAAAAGGAGTAGTAGACGCATATATGATGCTCAAACTAGAGAGGAATTGGAGAAAGTCAAAGTTAAAATAGATGGAAAAATTCACTTTAAATGTACCATTTGCGATCAATTGTTAACTAGCGCTTATAGTTATGTAACACACAAGACAATTCATTCTGGGCAAAAATTGTTTCAATGTCAGATCTGTGGTCGTAAATTTCGGTTACTCGGTTTTTTGAAAAATCATATGAAGCACATTCATTCTTTAAAAAGCAAGCAAGATTTGTATGAATATCAAAATTCACACGCCAATTCCGAAGCAGATTCGATAGAAGGCCGTAAATATCTCGATTATAATGCGATAGAAAAAGTAAAAGTTATCATAAACGGAGTCGTGTTCTATGAATGTGAAATTTGTCATAAGAAATTGACGAGGGTTAATTATTACCTCAGTCATATGAGTATCCACACGGGGGAAAAGAAATTTATTTGTCACCTATGCGGGAAAAGTTTTCGTTTATCAACGATGCTCCAAATACATCTGCGCCTCACGCACGAACGCATCAAAAACTACCCTTGCGATATTTGCCATCAAAAGTTCGGCACAAGCACCAACCTTGTCGAGCATAGGCGCACACACACAGGTGAGCGGCCTCACGTATGTCCACTATGCGGGAAAAGCTTTAAACAGAAATCGGCGCTTTTTGTTCACAACAGGAGTCATACGGACCACTTTCCGTACCGTTGCGGGCATTGCGACGCCAAATTCCGCATACAATCGCAGCTCAAGTATCACATGGTGAGACACACAGGAGAGACTCCGCACGTCTGCGAAATCTGCGGCAGGGCTTTTGCCATCCTTAGCCAGCTGAACAGGCACAAGAAGAACCACGTTGAAGGGCGTCCCTTCCCCTGCACGCATTGTGACAAAGCATTCCGGCATAAGAAGAATTTGAAAACTCACTTGAAGAATTGTCATAAGATTGAATGATACCAAAATTGCTTCTATTTTCTGCCTTATTGAAAAGAGATCTTGTCTTATTATAATTCAAATTCGTATTACAGTATATTTATTATAATTTGTATTGAATTTAAATATAATATAATTCAAATTCGTATTACAGTATATTTATTATAATTTGTATTGAATTTTCGACTTAAATAAAGTTAAAATATTGTTGTATTCTATTTTGTTTTTATTATGAAATTACATCATGAACATACACAATGATCGTGAATTCTATTAACTAGCTAGGTGGGTAAATTCTTAAGAATGGTGTTTCGTTAATTGATGTCGCATTACATTATTACATGCCCTTGACCACACCATTAAACCATCATAGTTTAGGGCAGTGATGGGTAACCTTTTTATCTTGGCGTGTCAAAATTCTGAAAAAACCTAACTTGACCCGGGTGCCGTGTCACATCTAAGAATATTAATAACTGTTGCAGCCCTAGTAAATGAAAGAGTTTTGTTTTTGAACTATTTATTTATTATTATTAAAAAGCAAAAACAAATAATTATTTACATTAGTGCCTTTATTGATGCTGAATTTTATTTGCTAAATCTTCATTTGAAGGTTGGTATTTCGTACATTTTAAACATAAGCAAGCGTTACAAACTTCATCAGTCAGTCGGTTTCTTTTATTTGTTTTTATATTATTCAATGCCGAGAATAACGTCACACAAAAGTACGTTGAGGGAAATATTGTGAGTAAAGCCATCGCTAGATTTTTCAGGGTGGCAAAAGTGTTCGGTAATCGGTTCCATACAGAGAAATTGAAAAATATTTACAGTTATTTAAGTCTCCTATTAATTGATGCTGTATGTTTGTATTTAGTTTCATTATTTTATCTTTGATAACGCTTCTACTGAGTGGTAACTCAGAAATTCGCTTAATAATAGCATCTTTATTTTGCATATCGTGAAATAGAACTGGTGCACATCTTACTGTAAATATACGAGCGAAGAAAGCGCATCGCTCGGTCTTGGGCGAAGATCGTCCGTAAACGATGCGTGTCACCCAAAATATCTTGCCGTGTCACCTCTGACACGCGTGTCATAGGTAACCCATCACTGGTTTAGGGCGTCCTAGCAGCATTTTTCAATTAGGAGTTCCTTTCGGAGTCTCTTTTATATTTCTATTACATTTGCTTGAGCTTCGTGCCGAGACCAACACTGTCTTCTTAATTTTTGAACAGCATGTTTGACTGACCACATAGAGTTATATGTTCCTTATTTTTTACAAGTCCGTCATATATCCATTTTTAGATACTGGGCAAAATATTATCTTAGGTATTTCTTCTCCAATTTGAAGGGATCTTGTTTTATGGTCAAGATCCACATTAGACATGTTGGCTTGATAGAATAGTTCATAGGATGCTGTAAAAATACCCACATTGAGAAGAATACATGTGGTGACAATGTATAAAATGTAGCGATTAGGGATGAATGTGAACTTAAGACTGATGTGTTGAGTAAGATGAATAAGAGCATGTTGAGATGTTTTTGGCATGTGGAACGAATGAATGAAGAAATACTAAATATAGAGTGGAAGATATGGTAGAGGAAGACCGAAGAAGGTATGATTGAATCAAGTGAATATTTTAAAATGAAACATTAAAAATCAGAGAAATTGTAGAAGTTGTATGGATGTAAAAAAGACAAGATGTGTTGAGATGGCATGATGGTATGTATGTATTCTTGCTCCAAGTTCTGTATCAATGTTGTACAAAGCCGAAGACATCAAGTGAGATATAGACGATATCCTCTTGAGAGAAGAAATGCTTTCAGAACTGACCAAAAAATTTATCTTTGTACAAGCATATATAACCTAACTGGAATATTAAAACACTACCGTAGTGCATATACTAGGTTAGTCAAAAAGTTTTATAGTCTCCCATAAGATCAACGATCTTCCAACTTTGTTGTCCCATCACGGAAGTGACTTTCTGGAAGCCCCGCAAAATACTCCTCTACGACGGCTATAACCTCTTCGTTTGATGAAAAATGCTTTCCACGAAGGAATTTTTTGAGGTGTGAGAACAGCCAGAAGTCAGAGGGAGCTAAATCTAGCGAATAGGGTAAATGCTGCAACAATTCGTACCCCAATTCACTGATTTTCGCGATGGTTTTTTGAGCTGTGTGAGCAGGTGCATTGTCTTGATGAAAAATGATTTTTTTCTTCTGCAAACCGGGTCTTTTTTCACAAATATTTTCATCCAACTGGTCCAAAAGGTCACAATAATAATCAGAGTTGATTGTTTTACCAGTTTAGAGATAATCTATCAATAAAATTCCTTTTGCATCCCAAAAAACTGACGCTAACACCTTCTTGGCCGATTTCTGGACACGAACTCGCTTCGGAGCCAAAGTGCCTGGTTCACACCACTCCTTAGCCTCTTGTTTTGATTCAAGATCATGGTGGTAGACCCAAGTCTCATCCATAGTGATGAATCGACGCGGAAAATCCTTTTTATCCTTTCGAAATTGCTCCAAATGTTGCTCAGAAAGTCGCATTCGAACGTGTTTTTGTTGCATTGTTAGCAAATGCGGCACCCATTGTGCACACAGTTTTTTGAAACCCAAAACTTCAGCCAAAATATGCCATGTTCCATGTGAGATGCCTATGGTGTCAGCTATCACATCCACAGTCGATCGATGATCTTCCAAAACCATATCCTGTATTTTCGCTATGATTTCTGGTGTTGATGCACTTTTTGGACGTCCTGAGCGTGGATCGTCTTCAACGCTTGTACGGCCACGCTTAAACTCCAAAACCCATCGGTGAACGGTTGGAAATGAAGGAGAAGACTCCTTTAATACTTTCACCATCTTTGCATGGATCTCAGTAGCCGATAAACCTTCCAAAACAAAGAATTTAATCACTGCACGATATTCGGATTTTTCTATTGTTAAAAAATACACTGACACGTCAACTTCAAATGGCTTGTAAACAAAGAATGAATTGACAGATCGAAATGAAATTTTGAGTACGTTCTTATGAAAGATGAAATATTAAAATGGCGTAGAAATTTTGGTTTTTCTACTGCTCCATAGATGTCGCTTTCAAAACTTTTTGACTAACCTAGTATTGTAATACTGAATACAAATTACCATTCGTAACTTTTGAGCAATCATCTTCTTCTTCTCCCTTGCTCCATCCCAACTCGCTGTCTGCGAAGACTGTTGGGGTCAGCATAAGATAATTTTAATTTATTGAAAACAATATTTATTATAAGTATTATAATATGCCTGTATCTCTTTATGAAAAGGGATTCATAAATATATGGCACTTTTTTATCGATTAAATTTCATTTAAATTAGTTGCATTCTTTTTAACCACAAGCAGGCAGAGGCATACTCTTTTCAAACAATGTTGAAATTGATTGAGTGAACGGTGTTAGGTTTTAAAGGTAGAACAAAATTGTCATTCGTAAGAATGAGATCTAAAATTGTTTACAATTATTTTTTACTATGGTTCATACAGGCTGTTTGATAATTTTTTTTTTTGTTAATAGTTGATTAGGTAGGCCAGAGGCTAATTGCACACATTATAATTGTACATTATTCAAAACACTTCCCAATTTCGGTCAACATCACATTAACTTGTGTTTTAAGGTCTCACCTTATAGTGAGTACATTACTCAATTATTGTGATATTATTTCTCAAACCAAATTATATGTTCTGAAGTTTATAACTTTTTGGTAAATTTTTTACTGTTATTTTTCTTGTTCAGTGATATTCATCACAAATGGGTTGATTTTTGTAGAGTTTGTGTAGAAAATTGTAATTAGTGGAAATCTGCATAGTGTGATTGGCATCCTTTCTTCCAGATTACTCCGGGGAAGATGTCCGGACATCACTGAACGCTCTGCTAAAGGCAATAATCTTGCCCCGACCAAATCACAGACTGAATCATGCACAAACCGTTTCAAAGCCAACTTGTTGCAGCAAAACCAAGAGACAATTACTCACATATGCTCATTCTGCTCACAACCATTTATGGACTCGGATGCACTCACCACACACTTGTTAGATTCACACGCCGACTTACTCTTTCACTGTGATGTGTGCGGTTCATATCTCGACAGAAAAGAACTCATTTCGCACATGTCCAAGCATGCGGAGCAGTACGCTCTAAGTTCTAAATCGGATGTGCAGACCCCTCGTCCGAACACGACCAGCACTGAAAACACCATCGATCAACCAAATTTATCTAAGACTGAAGAAATTAAAAAGGATTCAATCCAGAGACATAACAAAGATGATGATGCATTTTCTACTTCCAGCCATTCTGATAGATTTGATCCTATTCCTGATTCAGTTTTCGAAGCAATAAAAGATCCCGATGAAATAGATATCGATCTACCTTCTGGCACAAAGGAAGAAGCTTCGAAAATTCAGGATGAGACACTAACTCAAAATGCGGACAAGCCTCAGGAGAAAGAGAAAGTGAAGAATGAACCGAATCGTATAATATGCCCAATATGTTCCAAAGAATTCAGATTGCCATCGAGTTATCACTATCACAAGAAGCATTACCACGGCGGAGTGAAAGAGCATTCCTGCAATGTGTGCGGCAGAAACTTTGCTGTAAAGAGCGCCTTGACGGCGCACCTTACCTTGCACACTGGAACCAAACCCTATTCCTGCCCGCAGTGTTCCAAAGAATTCCGCTCCAAAGCCAGTGTTTATATTCACTACAAAAATGTACACTGCGAAAGTAAACGTTTCACTTGTACTACCTGTAACCGTTCCTTTAGGTGGAAGCAGAAGTTACTGCGTCATATTGCTAGTCATACAAAAGAGAAGAAATACTTTTGTACCCAGTGTAATAAGGGTTTCGGTGTTAAATATGATCTCACAAGGCATATGAAGTCACATGTCGACTCCAAACCGCACGTGTGTGACAAGTGTGATTCCGCTTTCTCTCAGCTTCGATATCTCAAGAGTCACGTTGAGAAAAAGCATTCTGCCTCGCAAGTAAAAGTCAAGAATTAGTACATGCACATTATAAATCGGAAAACATTGTGTCAAATTGTTTATGTTAAGCTTTATGTATATTTTGTGACTGAAAACAAATTTAAACTGTTTAGTGCCATTTGTGTTATAAATACTGCCATTGTTTTGATGTTCAATATGCGCATTATAGTGCATTCATTAATTATAATTATTTTCTTAATTGAAAATCTTTACATGTACTGTGTACATATCGCGGTTGCTATAAATATCTTAAACTGCTGAAAAAAATATTCACTCTCGCATCACGAATTCTATTTGTTACAAAAATAACTTATTATTTTTCAATAAAATATGCTTTAGACTAGAATATACTTGACATGAAAAAAATAATTGGAATTGATTATGAATCAAAAACTTAGAATCCAATATGTTAAACCAAAACACATTTGTAAAATATATCGATTATTCTTAATCTGTGAATCATGACATTAAATACACCATCCATCTTTATGTTCAATTTATTCCATTTCACTACCTTTTAATTAAGTCCACTCGAAATGAGTAAAACATCTGGATCAGTTCTTGTTTTTACGTTGAAACTACGCGCTTAAAACATTATTGCCCGCTTGACACATTCAGAGTTGCCAAGTATAATAATACTTGCGGCTGTTCTTTATTTCTTTATTACGTTACGTAGATAACAGAAGACAGGTCTCCACGCACTCAACCTTTGCCTCTTTCACGTCTATGCTTCTCGTCATTCCATCATGCTGTGACCTTTTTGAGGTAGGCAGAGAGGACAGGTCTCCCAACAGTTATCTCTTATCCGGTCATTCCTTATTCTTGTCATACATTGTAATAGCGGATATTCTTTGCGAGGCAAGCATTATTCTGGTTTTATATTGAAATAGATCTATAATAAAAAAAGTCTTATTCTCTGCTATTCCAACTGCTGATCATGAATTATAAATTTCACAAATAGACTTAACTGGGAATTTTCATATATATTTATAACAAGTCAGTGATTGACATAACAATTGTGAAAATTGCTTAGTGCCAATAACAACTTATTTAATTTTGTCTAGAAATCAGTATGAGATATTCAACAACAATGTCTTGCCCACTTTCCAGATACCAAGAATGTGGAAGACACTCAGTGAGAGTCAAGACGGAGGCAACATTCGAGATTGAGGAAACTGACAATAATGCGTCCGCTGACAACACTAGTACAGGAAAGACTACCGATGCCGTCAAGCAGGAACAGGCTCCCCACACTGACCTCATTGTCTGTAATCTAACGAGCCAACAGCTCAAGGATCATTTTCACAGAAAGGAAAAGGCCTATTCTTGTCACCTCTGCATCGATGAATTTGTCGGTTCAAAACATTTTTTGGCACACATTGCGAGTTGTTCGGAGACAGTTTGTAAGAAATGTCGTGGAAAATTTTCAATGGAGAATTTATTATCGCACGAAGATTCCTGCTCAATATTTTATTGCAACCGTTGCCCAAAAAGATTCATAAGTTCGGAAACTCTAAAAATCCATCAACTGTCTAAACATGATCCTATTGTTTGCGAGTATTGTTGCTCTAATTTCCCGACCGATGCCGAGTGTGAAACGCATAAAACCAAAGCACACCACTTTACGTGTGAAGTTTGTCTCAAGACATTTGAAAACTCTGTTGGGGCTCTCAAATATAGATTCGAAAAGAGCAATGATAAGGTTTTATGTTCACTTTGTTACGAATCCATCCAGTGTCAGCGATCAAAAATACTTAAAAAAATTAACAAATCACCTACCAAAGTTCAAGATACTGAAAAGCCAAAGCCAAAGGTTGAACATGATGTGAAAGAAGAGAATTGTTTAATTGTGCCCGATAATGTATCTCAGAAAAGCATCAAGTTTGATGTTAGGAATATAAAGAAGCCTGTTTTGATGGAAGATGACATTTACGTTCTACCCACTGAAGAGAACATGACAACAGATAACGCAAAAGTAGTATATGTGTGCTTTTATTGTCAAACTACTTTCAGTACCTTTCCTATTTTGAATGATCATTTAAAAGATAAACACAATATTGAACTTCAAGAATTTTCAGCTCTCGAAGAGGAGAAACCTTATCAAGATGCTCTGGAGAAGTACGAAGCTAAAATCGATGAACTGTTTGATACAGCAGTTCCGCTAGCGGACTTTCAGGCTCAGCCTCAGTACAAATGTTTGATTTGCGATAAATCTTATTGTTCTTTCAGCACTTACTGTAAACATGTGTTTCGAGCACATAAAATTAACGTACTTTTGAGCTCTGGCGTCAAATATCGTTGTTACGAATGTCGAACAGACAGAAACAATTTGAAGGATTTGAATAATCATTTGTATCATAGACATGAAACCATTCTCAATTGTGAATATTGTGAGAAAATATTCGCATCCAGAAAGGATAGGAAAATTCACATATTGACAGATCATCCGGATCAACCCGCTTTCACATGTATAGATTGTTCTTTGAAATTCTCGACGCATGACGATTTGAAACAACATTGCTCTTGGCACTGGTTCCACGAAATTGTGGATTGTAAGATTTGTAATAAAAAAATTAAAGGTAAAAAGAAATTTAAAGTGCATATGCATTATCATAAAATCCGTATCAGTGAAAGTGGCGTAGACTTTTCTTGTCCGGAGTGTGGCAAAACCCTCTCTTCTAAGTCAAGTTTGCATGCGCACATGCGCTTTGTCCATCAAGGAGGTCAACACGAAAACATCCTTTGCGGAGAGTGCGGTATTCTCGTCAATGCCAGGAGGTTCAGTCGCCACCATGACCGAATGCACAGTAAGGGGAGAATATATCGTTGTCTAATATGTCCCAGAGCATTCTTCTCTAAAGAGCTTCTGCGCCAGCATTCGGATACACACGTCGAAGGGCGACCCCACGAGTGTGACCAATGTCCCGCTGCATTTAAACAACTGAGAAATTTGCGCGTACATACACGAAACTTTCATTCTGAACCGTCGACTACTTGTAAACTTTGCGATTTAGAATTCGATGATGCTGAAGCGTATGCTGAACATCGCCAACTTAATCACAAACGACATGTCAAGTTTGTCAAACTTGACTCTGAAGAAGGCTTCCAATGTTCCGTGTGTCCCAAGATTCTAAAAAGCTCTCGCGCTGTGGCCACGCACATGCGCATAGCACACGAACAACATCTTCACGTGTCATGTAATCAATGTTCTCAAAAATTTCCTTTTGTACGACAACTCCAAAACCATATGGCCACTCATAACGAACCTAAACCAGATCTCAGCTGTAGTTTCTGTCACAAAACATTTACAACATTGGGCTCCTTGAACAGCCATATAAAATGGGTACACATCGGAGAAAGAAATTTTCCGTGCACTTATTGTCCAGCCAAATTCAAGAGGAAAGATGCTCAGGTGGTGCACGAGCGCACGCATACTGACGAGCGCCCTTACAGCTGCAATATCTGTCAGCGGCGTTTCCGTCAACGTACCGATTGCAAGCGTCACGAAGCCAAGCATAGTGTACCGGGTTTTCGCTACAACAAGCCGCACCGGTCCAGACCCCCGCGTGGTCCACTGCCCGGCCACTCCTCCAACGAGGTGGTCATCGAAGAGGTGGTAGAAGGAGAGGCGATCAACACCGCAGATGCCTCCGATACTCTCATGCTGCTCGAAGTCCCTACTCAGGAAGACCAACAAGCGGCTGCTTTTCTAAGTTATATCGTGCAGAATTAGTCGTCTCCAGTATAACACAATCTGATGCTGTGCAGACAATATTCAGACAACATTTGTTTTTAATAGTAACGTAATAGAGTACATGTACTTGATTCTAATGAAGTCTAAATCATCCACTATTGAATGAATTTGAAGATGTATATATTAAGCTATAGAATAATAAAGAATGCAACGTTATCACATACACATACTTTCTATTATTTTCTTCAAGTCTCTTCATATAACACTAAGTAAGCTGTACATTTCACTGAAATGTTTTCCATATCAGTTAGTATTTATTTTTAAGTGAATTCCAAAGAAAACACTAAAGTGTTTATGTTTACTGGAATTTGTTTTATTCCAGTCTATCAGTGATACATATTACGGTTCATCATTTAATCTGCTATTTTTCTTTACAGTTCCTAACTTCATTCATCCATTTATATGTTCTTAACAAATAAATTAAAATCTTTTATTTTATCATTTGAAATAGTTCACACCTCATAATAGTTATTTCAACATGGCAATGTTTTCTCTTCCGCAACATTATTTAAGTAACAACTTACGGGAGTGAAATGTGGAACAAGACTGAAGAGTCTATTGAATGCTTTAGAAACGTGTTTATTTAGAAGAATACATGGGGTGACAATTTATATCAGAATACTGAATGAAATAATTAGGGATAAATGTGAACTTAACACTGATGTGTTGAGTAAGATGAAGAGCATTCTGAAATAGTTTGGGCACGTGTAACGAATGAACGAAGCGAGACTAACAAAACGAATATACAACGCAAACGTTAGTGGAAGACCGAGGAAAGTGTAGTTGGATCAAAAGAAATGTAAAAGGTCAGAGAAATCGTAGGAGCTGTATGAGAAAGTGGATTGATGTAGAAGATGCGAAAGGTGTATGTCGCGATTAGAAAGTCTGGTGTTCTTTCTTCTGCCTACTCTAACAGTGTGATGGTATGTATGTCAAAAACTCCAGGCAGACTATTAGATTCAAAAACTCTAGACTCCAGGCATTGTCCAAGTTTGTGAAAAATAAGTTTATAATAAAATTCAATGCATATCAACTAAAACAAATATGGACTGATTCATTGTATTCAAATAATTTATTTGAATATCAAGGGAAAAATTCCAATGCACGTAAAGAAAACCTCAATATTATGAAAATTCATCAAAATTTTTTTTATATTTACATCTTACATCGGTGAAATGGTTATGTTTTTTGCAGATGTGACAAAAGTATCGCGAGTGAATCGAAACACCCTGTTACACATGCAACTGTTGACCCTTCTGTGAACGAAGCTAGGGAGGATTCCATCATTTTTGAAACGACAAATCTTTCCGAATGTTTCTCGGAAGCTCCATCGCAAAATGAAAAATCGAAATACGAAATTATCGAGATTGGTTCAAAATCTTCAGGGAATCATGATGACACAACACTATTTGAAAATGTTTACGAAGATGAAGTGGATACAGAGAAAGAAATATGTGTAGAATCCAATTTGACCTGTAGTAGTTATACTGATTTTGAAACTGTTTCAAAATTTCAAAACCACCTTCCGTGCGGTCAATTTAGTTCCTTAGAAAATGATTTAGAAATAAGTCAAAATAGTCTACACGTAAACAGATTCATTTGTGAAATATGTGGTCTTGATTGTGATTCCGAAGAAGACTTACTGAGCCATTTTTCTGAACACTCGAAAGAATCTTCTATGGCACCGGCTAATCTGAATAGTAACCGACATAATATCGGTTGTGATATAAATGATTCTGGTCCAAATAATGAAATATCTTGTACTAAACTAGGTATTAATGGAAATTCATATCCTTGCATGATTTGTGAAAAAAGTTTTAACAGAAAGTTTAACCTAGAAGGTCATTTAGAGTCTCACGTTAATGATTACCCGTGCCATGTCTGTTGCAATAGTTACAATTCTCAGTTTGCTTTAGATTGCCACAAAAATAGTCATAATCCTGATGAAAGATTAACAGCGTCCAAAGGAGTCAGTTGTGATATTGAAAGTTGCCAAGAGTCATTTGTATCCAAATTTCAACTTTTCAAACATCAAAAGCAACATTTCAACATTAAAGAATTCAAATGCAGTAATTGTGAAAAGATATTTTGTAATGTAAAAAATTTAAAACAGCACATTGAAAAGAAACATAAATATAAACACGTGTGCCAGACTTGTAACAAACTGTATTCAAATGCCGGATCTCTCAAAGTGCATATGGAATCCCATTCCCGAAAAAGTGATTATTCTTGTGACTTGTGTACTGCGACGTTTCGATGGAAAAGTGGATTAGTAATGCACAGGCATACTCACAGCGGAGATAAAAAATACAGATGCCACGAGTGCCAAAGGAGATTCTCCCGACCCAACTATCTAAAAGAACATTTGCGAGCACATTACAAAGACAAACCATTTCCGTGCCCTCACTGCCAGTACTGGAGCACCCAAGCTACAGTTCTTTCCAGGCATATCAGTAGCAAGCATAGGATATGTGAATATTGTCAACTAGTCATCGGAGACAAGACACAACTTCATGTTCATCTGTGGAAGCAGCATCCGGCAGAACTGACATTACTTCCTTCGTCACATCCTTCAATTTTAAATAGTTGAAGAAAACACTTGGTGATATTATTAGTTAGGCAACTTGATTCTAATGAAGTCTAAATCATACATTAAGTTGGGTAAAATGACAGAGGGATGTAGAAGCACTATATATCCACGTGTAGATGTTCCACTAACAAAACTGTGCTCATTTGTAGCTATTAATTACTTCACATTGCTTTTTGATACGAATATAGAACCAATGATTCAAATACCTGTAATCTGGGAAAATCCCTAATTTAAGGAACTCGTTAAATATTACAGTGAGTGTATTAAACTACGGAAACACAGCACTTCAAGAAAATTGATGGAATTCCACCAGGCCTGGAAGACTTTTACATCTAAGGAGCCGAGATTCATTTCCACACTACACTAATATGAATACACATGAGTTACGAGTATTCAGTTTATAAGTAAATACAAAATTCGAGTCAACAATAATTTTAGTGTTTATCAATCATAAACTATCTGGATAATGTCAATCATAAACAGTGTTGAACAGATATTTGACACCCTCGACCGTATACACCTCACCGTCATAACACATAGTATTCGAATAGTCCAAATAATCTCCCTGGAACATATTTATGAACTTCATAAAATGTGAATAATTTGTAATGATATTTTCAATATTATTTAGAAAGTTTTTATAAAATATATAATGAAATTAAGTGCATGAATTTAAATAAATTTTCTTTATTGGGTAGCTAGAAAGAAGACATGAATAAATAATCTGCATAATTTTCTAAACAATTATTTATGTGAAAAAAACTATTGCGCTTAAGTATTTTATTACACTTTTTATTTATACAGTACAACTTGGGCTTAATAATGCCATGTGGCAATCTCTTTCAACAAACTGAAAAGATGTTAAAAGAAGCCTTGAATGAAAGCCAATATTTTATTATCGAGGCTTCATCTGTCTGTTTCAAATGATAAGGTACATTGTTTACTTTATAATGCTGAACTGTCCCGCCACCCTCTCGTATCTCACTGAAAATATTCAGCGTCTCCGATCATGGGCTTGCCACATGCTCAAATATAAATTGTTTATTGGCTTTCCCAGTTCACCGCTCTTTTTTTTTTACATCGTCCTTGATTGTTCATACAGAGAGACTGGAACATGTTACAAACCAATGTTAGACTCGCTCCGTCATTGGCATGCTTTGAAAAGTGACTGAAAAATTCTTAATTTAATATATTGTTTCATTCTTGATTTTTTTCCTCCACTATTCCTTCCTTTTCCTTGAATGATATTTCACTTTTATTTTAACTATGTATATTGTTAATAAATTTTGTTAAGGTGAATAATCATTTGAATATTTTTTGCGACTATGTAAGTTCCTTTATTTACTTTTGTCTGGTTGGTTGAAAGAGATTGCCACCTGGCAATAAACCCACCAGATTGTTTTTCAATATAGTGTTAAATAAACAATGCTAAGTTGCTAAAGATTGTTAAGTAATTTATTTTGAAACCTATCCTCAAATTTATCACATGGATTTCTGTTATATTTTTTCACTTGAACGCTAAGACAATAAGGAACAGTCTGTTGAAAATAAATGAGGGCGCTGCGATCGCCTGATTGGCAACACCGTAGTTGTGTATAGCTGATTGCAAAAATGGACTAACCCACAAAAAAAAAAATTGTCGGAAAAAATAAACACAAGCCGTTTTGATGAACTTATATGTAATATAAAAAGAGTATAAATGGTATTTCACTATATTCCATTGAATTTCTGAGTTAACAAAATCATTTTGCTTAAGCTAATTAAGGAAACTGAAATAAATTTTGAAAGTTGTTTTAAGTTTTGAATCTGTTGGCGAATGGCACAGATATTCTCTCTCTCCGTGGTTGCAGTCCTAAGACTGGTTTGCAGCAATTTCAACTCTTCTCCTCCATTCCCCCCTGTCCTGTGCGGCTCTTTTTAAATCTGTATATGTTGAGCAGCGCACGTCCACCAACAGGTACTCTCGGCGTGGGCGTCCCCTAGAGTTTGTCCCCTCGGTCATATACGTACTTGAGATTGAATCATGTTTTGCTGGTTCTTGGGATGCCACTTGGGCCTTTAATGTGGTAGTTTCCCGTTTCTTTACACATCCTATGCTGTTGACCACGAAAGTTCTTCCGCCTTTGGAGATTATTTACTTCTCCAGGACAAGAGGGTGCCCTAAACAACAGACGAAAGTTGGTGGTCAGCTTATTCCGGCCAACGCTCGGTCCCTGTCTATATTTGCCGACACAAGGTCGTTGCTCACTCCCCACCACGAAAAGGAAATAGATCAGGATTTTCCTTTCCTCGAACAGATATTGAAATCATCCAATTCTTTTTTAGGGTGACCCTTCCTTTATTTGCCTGGAGTTGTGAATTTTTCCCCATTTTCTTCGTATTCTTTAATACATCGTCTTACCGTGCTTTTTGATTTACCTGTAAATAAAAAAAACATTAATGCTGATATAAATAATAATGTATTAAATAACATTTACAAAACGATCCATTAAATAACATGACATATTCGTGTTATATTATGGTAACATAACCTTTATGTTCGTGATATAACTTTTATGATGAAAATATAAATCTCGTAAAATTTCTCAAAAATGTGGGTTATACCATTTGTCCAAGCAGCTATCAAACTATGTAAACGTAAACATAACCTCAGAAATGATAACTTTTTAACAAAAATCAACTCGAAATATATGTGAAGGATTTCTAAACTTTAAAGATTTTTTATAATTATTTAAAAAACATAAATACCGGTCATACTAGCAGTTCGCGCATAAACGTAATAAATGTGACATGACAGCCAATTTTGGTGTTGCCAAGCTATATTTTTTTTAGTTCCAATTTTATTAATTTTTACCCTTTCTTGACAGACTGTATAAATAGTTTTGTATTCTCAGCACAACATTGTACATTCTCTTTTTACAATTAAAAATGTTGTGCTCGATTCAGCCGTATCGATCATCAGTCCAGAGCTATAACCGACAAGAAATGCAACATTATCCCACTTTTCAATATACGGGGGTGGATCAAATATAAAGGAGACTTGTTTTAGAGCGCGTTTAGATATTTTTAGTTAGCTTAAAGTTAATTGGTCCATTACATATTCGAAATATGAAAATAGAGTTTATAAATTGTACAATTCTCCGGTTGTCACTTGACTGACTCATGATAATAAATGCTAGATTGTTTTGTAAATAATGAAAGTGTATATCTTTTTGTATAAAATACATATATTTTTTGTATTTCCAAACTTGGCCTGAAATTAAGTTACTGAGCCAAGTATGGATTTTTAAAATACCTTTTGAGGCTCGCATTTTGCTCAATATCTACTCACTCAGGCAATTTATTTAGAATTCCTAACATTTTTTATTACCTCTTATTGTTTTTATTAATATTCAGTATTTAAAGTCATATTTGACAGTGTTAAGGCGCAATTCGACTAAGGCAACACTGAATGACATGAGGAATGCGACATGTTTCCTAGTGTTGCCTGTTCCTAGGTGTGCAATTATGTGCCACAAATTTTAATAATGTCGCATGCGGATTTTGACTCCCCGAGTCGCATGCGCTTTGTCGTTAATACGTGTAGCATGCGTCTTAAACAATTCCATGGAGGCAACGTCAGTTTGGTACATTATGTCTTTAAAAACAATTGAGGCAGCTGCATATTTGGTAATAGTTTTGAATCGTAGAAAAAAAAAGAAAGCCGCGGTGCTGGAGAAGAGAATTATATGTTGGTAGTCAAGAAGCTCAGAATGATGAAAAGCTAAACGCAAATTCTTAATTTTTTTTTTCACATCGATTACAGTGCAATCGTATTTACTCGCTAACTGCTTCAGTTTATCATTTTTTATCCTGTTGTCTTTACAATCACTCATTTTATTATTCCATAACTCCGATAAATCTTCAATAAACAAGGTAGTTTTATCAATATTCCACTCCATGTCGCACGCTACAAGCCGCACCGATCCGTTGACTTTCGGATAACGGCGACATTGTTCGACACGCTGAAACATGTCGAAAGGTGACACATGCGTCCCGGCAACAACAATCAACATGTATCATGCAACAAAGATACTTGCTTCTTGTCGCTTCGTGTTCCTTCGATTGAAAGACTGTGTGTAGCATGCGTCAATGCTGCATGCTACATGTTGCCTCAGTGGAATTGCGCCTTAAGACACATTTCATTCATAATAATCGAGGTATTCTCAATTTACCAGTCTATTCTCAATTTACCAATTTAGACTTAAGTTTTAGACAGACCTATGTACGTTTGTTAACTGTTACAAAATATTTGATAGAATGTAACTTTACAGACACGGACTGCACGAAAGGACACTGGCACTACGCAAGCAGAGAATGGCAGGAGCAAAGCCAGATGTGAGATTGGTATTGCCCGATGACCTGGCTAATGCGAGTATTCTACCGTGTCTCCAGTGCAAGCTAATATTCATTGCCCACGACCTTAAGAATTACCACATTTATGTCAGTCACGTCGTAAATTGTAAGCCGCAAGAAGATGAATCATATCTGTGTTTTTTTTGCGATGAAAAATTCAACTCGAAAGAAATTTTCCAATCACATTTTCTTAGCTCAGATTGTTCTCGAAAAACACTACAATGTTGTAAATATTGCTCCCAAGTTTTTATTAATCAGGGGTTATTCCAAGAGCACACTGCTAAATGTTGCAAAAAGGAAAAACGTTACGCGTGTTTTAAATGTGAACTAACTTATAAAAGTTTCGGCACGTACAAACTGCATGAAGTATTACAGCATTTTGATAAAACGGATAAATTCACGCTTAAACTTCAAACTGATGAATATTCCTACGACTGCGCAATATGTTCATCTAAATTTGTTTCTAATGTTCTCTTCGTAGCAATTGCGCATAAGAAATTTAAAAAATTAATTTGCAAGGAATGCATTTTAAAAGATGCATCATATAACATAATGTATGATACTCATAACCAAGATAAATTGAGAAAATTGTATTTTGAAAGTCACAATGCCAATAATTCTGCCCTTTCACACCAAAGAGCGCTGCTACTAAAGGAAAAACCCGCTGTGGAAGGGGAGAGTAATGCCCTTGAGAAATACAGCGCCAAGATCGAAGAATTATTCCTATTGTACGCAGAAGTGGACTTCTTTAATCAAGCCGCCTTTAAGTGCGCACTGTGCAGTATTTCTTTCAGAAAACAACATAACTTAGAAACTCACTTTTTCATTTTTCATAAAATGAAAGACGTGTTTTTCGCTCCGAAATATTTCCATTGTCATCATTGCCCCGAAAGTGCGAGTACACTCCGAGAGATGTCCATTCATATATACAATTATCACGGTATTTCTTTCAATTGTTATAACTGTCCCCAAATACTACTGTCGAAACACTCGCTGAGGCTCCACCATAGTCGCGAACACGCAGGGAAACCCTACTACACTTGCTATAAATGCTCTCAAACTTTTACTACGCAGCAGGAAAATATTGTGCACCAAAAATGGCACGAAGAATGTGACATTCATCAATGTGATGTATGTAAACTAAATGTTGTCGGGTCGAAAGGTTTGAAGAGTCACATGGACAAACTTCACTCGGGTTCTTCCAATGATAAATATCTCTGCTCTACGTGCGGTTTTGTCTGTGAGACGTACGCAGGTTTGAATAAGCATATGGTTTGTGTTCATAAAACACACATGGTAGTTTGTATGGATTGTGGATACTTAATTCCCAAATATGGATTGAAAACTCACGAACTTCATGTCCACAAAAAAGGGGCTATAATTTCTTGTGAAATTTGCGCATTACCATTCAAATGTAAATCTTCCTATAGCAAACACAAGCTGTTGCATACTACTAGAAAAGCTTATACACTCCAATGTGACTCTTGCACACGAAAATTCAATAATATGACATCCTTAAGATTACACCGCAGATATGTCCATTTCATCTCCCATAAAGTGGTAGCTCCTAAAACAAAGGTTGTCGGAACTCGAAAGATTGCTAAAAAGGTTTCATCGAAACGCATTGTTTCATCCCAGCCTTCGGAATACTTATCACTTGAGACGTACGCACCTCCTACGTTACATGTACCAGTATACCAGTGTTCATTTTGTTCATCTATTTTTCAAGAAATACTCGAATTATCTAAGCACGAGGAAAGCCATCATGAGCAACGTAAAACCACATGCAGACAATGTGGAAAAATATTTGCAAATGTAAAAAAATATTTATCTCATAGATGTGACACACGATATGATACATTGTATTTAAATAAAAAGAAAAAAGTTTCAACTTAAAATGATGTGTTGTACGCAATAGTCGAGTTCAACAGACTTGAAGTTTGACAGTGGGGAAGAGAAGGCTGAATAAAACTCATTATTGTCGGGTTTCTGGCACAAATTGGTATGTACAATATTTCATAGACTGAGATTTTCGGATAGATTTTCGGCAATTATCAAATGCCCAATGTGCACTTCTGGTAGAAAATTGGATTTGGTATTTTAACTGAAAGTACAGTACCCGGCGGTAAGTAATACACATTGTTTGTAGAGCATCATCTCTGTCGCACGATGCTCTAACAATCCGGTATCGTAGTCATTATGCGGTTAGCGCATCGTGCAATAGACGACGCTCTACAAATGATGTGTGTTACTTACCACCGGGTACTGTACTCTTCTCACAATCAAAAAATATGTAAGTAACTATACTAGAGAAAATGTAGCATGGTCCCTGTGACAGTTCACAAATTTGTCCCAATACAACCTTGTAACGACGTTCAGTAATTTTAATTATTTTATCAACTTTAATATAAGCCTCGATTCTAATAAATATAGTAGCAAATTATTTAGGTAAATACATTACATAAAACTAACAATAATGACAAACTTTCTGGTTGGTTGGAAGAGATTGCCAGGTTAAAAAAAAAAAAAATTTATACATCTTGTTACAAATTAGCAAAAATATGTCAGTTTGTTAAAATAGTCACTACGTTAGTCTGCATTGGCTAGGGATGGGGTATACGATAATTGGATTTTAATTTATTTTTTTACATAAAATTAGATGTTCGTAATTAGTATTAATTCATAGTGGATCTGGCCTGTTTAAAAATAGATACAAATTATATGATACATTAGAAAGTCAGTATAATGAAAATTAGGAATTAAAACGTCAGTTTAGAGAAAAACAATTTATCGATTTATAAAAAAACGATTCGATGTGTAAAAAAACGATTTTACCCCATCCCTTTGAGACATGACATTTCAAACATCACAGGAACCATGCTACATTTTCTCGAGTATAAATACATACATAATATATTGAAAGAAGTGTCCATTTTTTTATGTCAGAAACAGTAAAATGTTAGTTACCAATTTGTGCCAGAAATCTGACGATATCCTTTATTGCATATTCCGTCACGATGACTCGAGCAGATACTCGAGAAATTATTGTCATTTAGTAACTTGCACACATGTGTAATTAATTTATAATAATGATAGCAACTCGATAAAGGGAAGTAGGTGGGTCCGACTACTGGCATTGGATAATGCAATTTTTTTCCCCATTATGTTATTAAGATATTTCTATGAGTTACTTTGACACCACTAATTTTCATCAATCTCAGTTATAAAGAACAAATTATAAAATTTGTTTCTACGCAAAAAAAAAAACATTTCAAGCAAGCAAAAATCGTATAAAACAAGTAAAAAATTAATCTTATATTCATGTCAAAGAAAATTAACAAAACATTGTTTTAAGGTAGTATTTGCTAAGGGAAAACAATCCATACTTGTAATACAAATTGAAATGTTCATTCTTTATATAAATAAATATTTGTTTTAAACAAAGATTATTTTCATTTTCTAAACTATACTTCGGAAAGTCTAGGATGAACCGTGCGACGTTTGTCACAAAGGGATGGGGTAAAATCGTTTTTTTATACAAATCGAACAATTGTTTTTCTCTAAACTGATGTTTTAATTCCTAATTTTCATTATGCTGACTTTCTAATGTATTGTATTGTATGATTTGTATGTATCTTTAAATAGGCCAAGATCCACTATGAATTAATACTATTTACGAACATTTAATGGAAATCGATTTTCGAAACCGATTTTTGAAAATCCAATTATCGAATACCCCATCCCTAGCCAATGCAGTCTAACGTAGTGACTTTTGACAAACGTCACCAAATATTATTTGATTTTAACAAACTGCCACATTATTGCTAATTTGTAACAAGATGTATTAATTTGTCATTATTGTTAGTTTTGTGTAATGTATTTACCTAAATAACTTGCTATTTATTAGAATCGAGGCTTATATTAAAGTTGATAAAATAATTAAAATTACTGAACATAGTTACAAAGTTGTTTTGGGGCAAATTTGTGAGCTGTCAAACGGTTCATCCTAGATTTTCCAATCGATTTTCCAACAATTTTCAATCATGGAGGCAACATTTAATATGACGCAATATAGTAAAAGACATGAAAATTGAATAAATTGTAATGTGATGTTGCATTCAAAGATGAACCATCTCATTTTTAATATGGTCATACCACTTGGTACTGATCCTCCTCGTAAGGCGTCTGTTCTCCTAACTGGGAAGGTTTTTCTCTTGGTACTTGGTCTCACGTGGCAAGATTCACAACTATATAAGTAATATAGACAGAATTCAGGTATCAAATAGCTGATACTTCATAAGATCTTCAAGTCGTTACAGGCACCTATCATGAAGACCCCATCCATAGCAACTCGGAAGCATACAGGGCAGGAGCTGTCGCACGCTCCGAGTTCCCTGCGCTTACACGCAGGCCAAGGTGACAAGAGTTCTCAGATAGGATTTGTGTCACAGGTTGTAAATTAATATAGGGAATATTTTATTACTACAGTGAAACCCCGTTTTTACGTTTTTTAAGGGACTGATAAAAAAACTTAATTGGAGGGAAAACGTAGATTTGGGGCTGGAAAAAAAATTGAAAATTATTTTTTATTTAGATAATCACGCAAATCGGAAAACTTTTTTCAATCGATTTGCGATTTTTTATTGTCGTAGCCAAAGTTGTAATGGGTATCCCCAAATCACATGTGAATCAACGTGTTTATTCACTTTTTCGAGAATTTTCCTTTTCTCTTGAATCGATAATGTTTTTCTTTGCTGAGACATTATTTGAAGGGATTCGACGAAAAATTAAAAGAAATGAAAAAAATGTAAATTGACACACGAAATACATGACAATTGAAAATTAAAATTGTATGTACACGACCGACACATTTAAAACACAAGCACAGATTGACCTGCCTATACAGTCTGCCTGCCTCTGATTCGCTAAAGTTCCCACTAATTGCATCGTATTCCACGACTCATGTAACCTTGACCATGAGCGCTGCAGGTGCACACGTGTCTATAAATAGAAACAACATATTTCTGCTTCGTAATATTCATTTACAAATATTTTAAATCGTCGCGCATTTAATTAAATATGTTTATAAATTGATTTGCATTTTAAATATTTCAAACGTAAATTGCGGGAAATAAAAACGTAAAAGCGGATACTAAATGTACTAAAATAAAACGGGATTGTAAAAATTGAACGCAAATAGCGGGTAAACGTGAATTCCGGGCACGTAAACACGGGGATTTCACTGTACCATAACTTAATAATTTATAAAAATGAGACATAAGGGAGTTCCTAGATTACAACCCTGGGGGACACCCGACTTAGCAGTGAAATAATTAGGGGATCGTAGAATTCCCTATGAAACATTGTTTTCTATCATTGAGATAATCGAACAAAAAATCTGAATAAATTCGCAAATTAGAGGAACAAAATTGACTCCAAATATTTCTGAAACAAATTTAAGATATGTTGAATTTCTTAATACTCATATTTTAAAAAAGTTGAAATTTGATAACTTCTATTCAATTATCTATTCTCTCTCCAATTATGAAAAACAAGACAGTCAAATTCCTAGAATTAAACGTTACAGCATTATATTGTATATTCATTCTTCCAAAATAATATTCTTACCAGGAACAGCATTTATTGTATTTAGTGTTCTATAATTTATTTAGATATAGCCCTAGTTTTGGTATAATACTGAAGATTTATCTTTGCTTGTTGTTTTCTGATAGAGAATTAGTACCGATTGACGTATTATTAAAAAAAATTGCTCGCAAATGTATTTTATAAATATATCTTTACCAGTTTTTTTAACACAGTTTTTATCTTAATTTCAGATGTCAAAGCGTGTTAAAAGGAAATCTTAAAAGTCCATTTTCTTTATTCAACAAGTCATTTGATAATTCAGCTAAAAAACAGGCTATAAATTTACTGAAAGACACAAGTAATGTAAACAAATTATTGCCATTGAGCAAAGGAAAACATTTTAATATTCGTGGGTTACCATGTGAAAAATGCGGCGAACGGTTTTTTGTCAAAAAAGAATTTTTTGCACATGAAAAAATGTGTAATTTAATGCTATGTTCCGAGTGTAAGAGATGCTTTATCAGTTTGAATGCTCTCAAAATACACAACTTGAGTCAGCACTCCCGCGGTCAGATTGGACACAATCAGAAACATTCATTTGTTTGTGACGAATGTTCATGTGTCGTTTTTCAATCTCTAGACCAGGCTCGATCTACTTATGTGAAATATCAACAAATTATGTGCGAGTTATGTCAACATAAATTTCAATCAGTGGAATCTGTCGATTCAATGTTAAATTTAAGATCTAAAAAATATTCTGAACTAAGCTTACAAAAAAATAACATTGAGAAACTATTTCCAACGAAAAAAAATGAGGAACCAACTTCATCACAAAGAGATTTTTTCATTAATGATTCATCTGAATATTATTTAGGAGATGATGACAATTTATCTGTTGAAAAAACAATTTCTTTTAAGGAAAGTGCAACACCTCTCATTATGGATTCATTGCAGTTAGTGATGTCCAATAGCTGGACTTCTAGGTTGCGAAAAGAAGCAACCGAATGGCCTAATGCTTTGTATAAATATGAATCAAAAATTGATAAAATATTTGAAAATATATCCGCTAGAACTTACACACAGTGTATAGTATGCGATGAAACTTTATTGCAATTCAATAGTATGATATCCCATAATAAAATGCAACATGGCATTAACGAATTACTCCATGCTCCAAAAGGAATGTTCTGCCCTTATTGCAAATTTGAAAGTTGTACAATGTGGAAAATGAAGAATCATTTATACAAGTTTCATTCTGAAATTTACAAGTGTGAATTTTGCAAGAAAAAAATTCACTCCGAAAACCATCGAGTAACACATTTCCACACAAAACATCCAAATATACCAAGATATAGATGCGTTCGTTGTCCCGAGATATTTGATACATTAGAAAACAAAAAGATTCATGTGAAATGGCATTTGTGCGAAGAGATTGTGGTATGCGAGGTCTGTGACAAAAGTGTTCGAGGAAGACGAAGATTGAAGGGTCATAAGCAGCTTCATATTGTTCCGAGTGCTGGAGACGCTATCTTGTGTACCATTTGTGGGAAGACTCTAAAAAATAAATATGCTTTAAACTTCCATTTGTCGAAACACAGAATGAAGGGTAAAAGAAAAATGTGCGAGTACTGCGGTAAAATAATGAGCTGTTCAAATTATTATATTCATAAGAAATCTCATACAGCTTTACAAGATACTCCAACTTATCCGTGTCCATTTTGTGGAAAATCCTTCCGAACATATAAACTCGTTTATCAACATAAACGAACAGTTCACGAAAAACACCGTTATGTTACATGTGACGAGTGTCCATCCAGTTTTCCATTCCCATTTATGCTAACGAAACATAAAAAACTGAAGCATCAAGTAAAAGTAGAAAGGGACCATATAAATCCTAGCTGTTCTAATACTCGTGAATCATTGGAATTGAATCCTTTATATCGTGCATCTCGGAAACGTCGCAAAAAACGTGTAAATCAATCCCCACCTTTTATTCTACCAGACCGAACCATCTTCAAGTTTCCATGTACACATTGTTCAGTGACATTCACAAGTCAAAAGCGGCAGCGTGAGCACGAGTGCCCCAAAAAGAGGGAACGAGCGCATAAGTGTGCAGAGTGTGGCGAGGGGTTCCACAGTTACTCCCAACTCGGCAGACACCGCTCCAGCTGCCACACTCTCCATAGCCGCAGCTCTTCAGGCAAGTGGCTGCCATTATCACCATACAGGAACTACTCGCAGCAAGGGTTTGGCAAAAGAAAACCCACAATTAATTCTGCATATAATCAAAATTCAGAAGAACAAGAGATACAGAATGCTGTTAAAAACATTTTCTAGAAGAGAAGATGAAATATATTTCAAGTTGTCATGGTTCATAACATGGTATTTCTTTTTAACACTATCTAAATCTATTGACAAAGTTGCAGATTTTTTTATGGACCAACAATAGACCACCACATTACCAAATCGTGACTCCTTTAAGTATCTTGGGTCACTCATCCATAGCGATGGAGGATGTGCAGCAGATGTAACACGTAGAATTAGTGTGGGATGGATGAAGTTTAGAGATCAATGACGGGAGTTCTATGTGATCCGAAAATGCCAGTAAAGTTAAAAGGAAAAGTATACCAAACGATTGTCAGACCCGCACTCCTCTATGGCTCCGAATGTTTGACGATGTATAACTCTTACTCCAGGCAACTAGAAACTGCTGAAATGCGCATGCTAAGATGGTCAGCTGGTGTGTCCCTAAGAGACAGGAAGCCTAGGTGTTACAGACATCAACAGTAAGATGGAGGAGAGACGGATGGATTGAGATGGTGTGGGCATGTTGGACGCAGAGCACCCTATCACATTGTGAACCAGGCAATCTCCATGGATCTTCCTCGAATAACAACCAGAGGAAGACCAAAGAATTCGTGGGTGGTGCAAAAAGATAACCTGATGCAGAGGCACGACCTGGGGGACGTAGTCCGGGACAGAAGAGCGTACAACCTGAGGACGAGGAGAGCTGACCCCAACAGTCTTCGCAGACAGTGAGTTGGGATGGAGCCAGGGAAAAGAATAGACCATCAGTGAAATAGTGTGAAGGTTGAAAGCAGAACTAAGTTTTTTCAAGAAATATTTTACACATCACTCACAATTTTTTCTTTCATCTTCTGTAAATTAAATTTGGAGACTCAAATCAAATTAAATAACTAACTTGGAGACTCGAATCAAATTAAATAACTAACTTGGAGAATTGAATCAAATTAAATAACTAACTTGGAGACTCGAATCAAATTAAATAACTAACTTGGAGAATTGAATCAAATTAAATAACTAACTTGGAGACTCGAATCAAATTAAATAACTAACTTGGAGACTCAAATCAAATTAAATAACTAACTTGGAGACTCAAATCATGCAAAGGAATATTTCTACTTTTATGTAATGACGAAATTATTAAGAAAAACTGTGAAGTTTTGTTTATTAAACTTGAATTCATTCAAGTTAAATAATTACTTAAAGTCTAAGTTGATTAAGAGCAGAATCTCCCTTACTTTACAAGTCAAGAACAGATTGCAATGTGGTTTTCTTCAGAATAATATAAATTTTTCAGGAATTTTAATGTACGAAGAAGTAGAACAGTGAAGAAGCAATACATGGATCAACTCAGATTAAATAATGTTTGTGGTACATTAACTAATTCACGGTGTCACTGTTGGCAACCTATGTGAGCCCTAATGCGACATTGTTTAATGATAAATACATCACTCATGTTTGTTTTTGGAATCGAGTAATTTTAAATAAACATTGCTTTTCACTCGTCAATAGGGGACTTTAGGATCACTGCGCATCAGGTTTTTGTTTTATCATCATCATTTTGATAGGAAAAAATAAATAATGTAAACAAAATATTAGATAGACCGAAAAGAAATAAAAAAATTCATTCAATTACAAATAAAAAGTTTATTTAACCTGTACACCGCGTTAAAAATCAAATTCCACGAATTCTGTGCGCGGCACAATTTCGACGTTTTTTAATTTCTAAGTTTAAACGTGTATTTTGTTTAGAACCACTGATATTTGATTACACCACCAAGTAAACATGACATTTAAGTAATTTTCTGATAATAAATAATAGTCATTACTCTTAAGGAGACTCATCAAATAAAGGAGATAAACTAAACATTACGTAAAATACACAAAGGAATGCTACAGATCAGATCACAGACGTTTGTGCTTCCTGCGAGGAACACGTTAAAAAAAACTAATCTACAAAATAATGACTAATTCTTGACAGTATATGTCGGCAGTAATTGTTTCGCCTGGTTTCAGTAGTGCAAAGTAAATAACTCCGGCGCTATCCCACCACACACACAGAAGTACCTTTTTACCGTTAGAGATGGTTTTGGAGTAGGAATAGCTACCTGACCTGGTGAAAGCCATTGTCTTTTTCGTGTATAATTATTGTATGAAACCCAATTTTCGTAACAGGTAACAATTCGACGCAAAAAGGGTTCAGATTCACGCCTGGATAAGAGAGACGCACAGAGAGTATGTCGCTGTTCTAGTGCATTTAATGATAATTCATGAGGAATCCAAATTCCTTGTCTGTAACTTTTTCCTATGCGATGAAGGTGATCCTGTATTGTTGACCATGGGCAGCTAAGCTTGCTTGATAATTCTGAGATGGATTGTCGAGGATCAGACTCCACTAAAGATGTCAGATCATCATCATCTTTTTATAAAGGTCTTCCCGTTTTAGGAGCATCTTTGAGGTTCCTGTCACCATTTTTTTATTTTTTATCCACTTATCAAGTGTCAATACATCTCCTTACGTTTCGTTAATTTTCTGCGTCACTTCTTTCACTTTAATTTTTTGATCAAACAAAAATAAGTGACGGAAATGTTCTTCATCGATTATTGGTCTCGACATTGTTTATTTAAATAATGATAAAAAAAAATAACATGAAAACAATAAATTTAAAACAGTCTTAATTCACTAGCAACAAAATATACGTGTTCACTGCACTGCACTGCACTGTGTCTCAACATAAACTGACTGTAAAATAGGGTGTCAAAATATTTTTATATCTTTTCGGTCCCCCTAATATAAAATGTCAAAATCTCCTACACCTAATATTTGTTTAAATCTATATTTACGTTTTGTTGCCTTTAATATGAAGGCTTCAAATATTTTCACATTAGTTTTTTAATTTTCCGAGCATCATATTTTTCATTTGTTCTTACAATGGCTAACGTAAAACATTGCATGCAATCTACATTAATCTTGATATTTCCTTTTCTTAGGAGTTTTGGTATAATGTATGACCACAAAAGTGCATTGACAAAAAAGAAAATTTGACTTACCACTTGATATTTTTCTTACAGTGTGCTCTTAAATTGCTTTAAAAGAAAACGCGATGATATATGGCACACTTTGCAATCATCGGCAATGTTCATATTTGAATCATTTCTACAATTTTTATATTTAATTAAGCTGCATTTTAAATAAAACTAATCACACACGTAAGATATTTTGAAAATATTCAGTTAATCACTTACATTTGAAATGTAGAAGTTTATTTGTAAGAATTTTAAAATAGACGAGATAACGAGACAACCTAAAAAATAAAAACAATGGATAATTCAATAACACAATAATCATTTGATTTTTTTGCTCAAGTCTCCATAATAAAAGTGACTCACATACAAGATTCATTGTTTTCTGATGCCAGTCCTTAGTTAATATTTGAAACGTCTTATGGATTTATAAAGTCTGCAGGATAAGTATTGAGTTCCCTTTTAAAGAGTTTTAATGTCTCAAGTGGTGTGTGTTCCTTTTGGTTACCTTTAGAAATAGACAACTTTAGCGCAGTTATACATGGAGTTCACATTTTTGTTGACTTCTAAACATACGTGTATGTATACTTGGAGATTTCACTGAATCGGCAAAATTTTAGAACAAGGACTAAACAATAAGAGATGTATCGCAAACTTAACCTATTCGCTACGGATCCCCGCTATATCTGGAATGAACGACCGTGCCGTCAATATGGAGCCCTATTCTATCCGTTATGTGAATTTATAGCCTTTATTTTTTTGTGTGTCAAAGGACTTTGAAGTGTAAAGATGGGGTTGTATCATATTTAGCTGTCAACAAAATAAAGTAGTTTTAATTTTCAAAAATGACACAGCACTGGAGTTAAACTATAAAAAGAAAAAAATCACTATTTATGTACAGGTGGCCCAGAGTAAAATTCACTTTTGAATAATTCATAATAAAATAATTGTATCGGACGTGTGCCGTCACCCTTGTGTGTGTATGTGGTATGATGAGATGGACAATGTTGTGTGTAGATCTGGAGGGAAATTCACCCTAATATTTGTATATGTATGTGAAAAGACATTACTTTAATATGATAATATGTGCTTATGTTATACTTATGTTAATATGATAATATGTATGTTTGTTTGGGTTCGATTGCGCTCGCGACCGCCCAGGAAAATGAGCTGGCGGCCGAGCGCATCGAGACTAAGGCAAAAGGCAGTCGGTCTAAGCGGCGCCCCGAGCCCCGAAAGTGGTTGTACTTTGCGGGTAACGGGTGCTTACTATGACCGATTTTCCGTTAATATAGAGGGCCCAAAGTTGGCTAAATATACTTCTCGACTGATCTACAACTGTGTTTCACTTTGTCTACCCTTCTCCGATCTTCTACAGAGGAATCTCTCTACGACCATCTTCACTTCTCCAGAACCATCGTCATCGTTACACCATTGGAACAGCTCCGAGCAGCCATCTTGGATAGCCAAGTACAGGCCCCGCCCCGAGCAGTGACAAGCCCCGCCCCAGACAGTGGCGTAGCGGTGAAAGAATATTTCGCCATTAATAAACTTTTGGCAATTGACGCTTTCAACCGCGACCTGAATTCTACGAGCATTGTGCAGCAACCATCCACCTATATACAGTCTTTGTACCTGTCCGGTACAATAATAGTTTGTGTAACATAACTTTAATTACTGCAAATATATAACAAAAATTTGTGAATTTATTTTTTGAAAATAATGTCATTGAGATGACCACCATCGTGTCGATGACATTCGTCTAATCTGGCTTTTCTAATTTATCAAATTTGCGTATACTCGACTAGTATCCCCACAAAATAAAATGAAGTGGAGACAAATAATGATTTCTTGGTAGCCACACAATGTCATCACTTCGCTACACCAATTTTCTGGAGAACTCTTGAACCATTTCCAAAGTGTTATTAGACTTGTGACAAGCGTCTACATCTTTTTGAAACCATGTCCTCGAATTGTACCCCAGAAATTTTTACAATTTCACAGTAAAAAACTCTCGGCATTTGCATGTAATGCTCCCAAATTAACGGATTTCGTTTGTTCTCTAGTGTCCTCAAAGAAATAAGAACCAATGATTCCCGACGCGAACATGACTGTCCAAACTGTTATTTGTGCACAATGGAGTGGTTTCTGGTGTTTCAGTCTTGGATTTTCATTGCTCCAATAATGGAAATTTTGCTTATTGACAAAAACATTAATATGTAAATGTGCTTCATCTGAAAAGAGTATGTTGTTAGAGTATGAGAAATGTTCAAACATTTAAACCGTGAAATCCAGCCTTGTGACAAATTACATTTCATTTAAATCCTGAACAAGTTGAATTTATAGGGATGGAGCTTTAAGTCAACTGATAAAATTCGTTGCAAGGTTGTACGCGACCTCGCTTATGTTGACGAACGCTTGCAGGGGCTATTAGCATTGGATCAGCGAACACAGACGTATTGACTTACTCTGTACTTTGCTCTACTCGGAAAGTCCGCGGTCGAACTTAGGGTCGAGATTTTAGCGTAAAACCAGTTTATTTAAATTTTTTAACCCATTACTTAGTTAAGTTGGTGCTCAAATACTGTCTAATACTGTGTATGGATATTTATTTATTTTTTCAAAACAGGCTTAGCCCAATTACTTTGAAAAATACAAGACATTAAAAAAGAAGAAAAATTACATAGAAAAAATTAAAAAATCATATAAAATAAAAAATAATGCATATGCATACATAGGAGTACATCATACACACAAACATATGATACACATATATATTCACAGTCACTTGTTGTTGTTGATGAGTGCTTTCTAACGCGCTCAATCTAAGGAGAAAATTTACTTTTGCTTTTGGTAATGTGATATGAAATATGTCAATATCCGAAGCAGTCCCGTTCAGAAGAGTTAAGGCCCTTCCAACAGGCATAGCGGCTGGAAGACCCGTTCTTGCGTATGTTATTGAGAACAGTTCTTGCCGGCGCAGTCTAGTGTAATTGTTAGGAACATTTAACGCTAATCTTTGTATTAATGCTGGACAGCTCACAACTCCTCGAATGAGTTTGACAACGTATACCAGGAAACGCAGATCTCTTGGAGTTATACCCGAGCATGCCCAGCAGAAACTGAGTAAGATAAAGCCATGGATAGACACCGAACTCTGGTATTCAACTCAAAATAATCATCTAATAGTTGCAAATGAACCATTGTTTTCGTAAAACATAGACGCAAAATGCGCTATTTAGTAATAAAGGAAACTAAAGTGCACTTTATTCTAGGCCACCTTTATGTAACACAATATTGATACAGTTTGTGATGAAAGTTGTCTGTTATGCCATCTAATATATTGTATTGTACTTTTCTTTGAATAAAAATGAATCACTAATGGAAGTGTTTTAATAACCTTTCTAAAGATATTATTTACAAGAGAAACTGGAGCAGGTGGATGAGTTCTGTTATCTCGGCAGTATGTTAACGTGTGATGGGGGAATTGAACGCAGGCTGTGGAGTCAGAGTCGGGAGATTAAATTATGAACTATACCATTTAGTACAAATAGCGTGTAGGAATGGTAAGGTATCCCCATAGACATTATTTCCAAAAAAATGAAGTATAACATATGGTTAGCAATATATGTACTATAATTGGAGATACATTTAAAATTTTAGGAGTCAGATATTTTTTGCTGATTCCAAAATACTGGTTAAAAGGGACATTGAAAGAAGGGTAGCAACAGGAAACAGGGTAAATGGAGCACTTAATGTACACCAACCGCACAATATTAATAGTAGCAAAAATGACAATACATAAGTGTGTTGGTGCCCACCTTGACATATGGTATTGAAATTTGGACTTGGTAGATGACTGATAAAAGTAAGATTAATGCTGCGGAGATGCGTGGACTAAGGAAAATTTGTGGAGTGTCAGTATACCAGGTCTGTAAATATGAAACTGAAATTTTTGTATAGAAAATACACATTTATTGTATGAAAATGGTAAAAAATATTTTATTCAAAGTATTGCCCATCGCTAGCCACACATTTTCCCCATCTCTCTGGCAATTTGTGGATGCAACGCCAAAAAAATTTTGCTCTTTTGAGGCAAACCAATCATCGAGCCATTTTCGTAAGAAGTGAAGCGCTGTTCAGCAAGTGCGTGTCCCATCGATGCAAATAACTAGTAATCAAATGGAGCCAAGTCTGGTGAGTAAGCCGCATGCGAAAGTATTTGCCAACTAAACGCGTCAATCGTTTCCTTGACCGGTTTTGCTGTGTACGATGGTGCATTATCATGAAGCAAAATCACTTTGTGTTGCCTCTTTTGGTATTCTGGTCATTTTTCACGCAATGCTTGGTTCAAATCCATCATTTGTTGTTGGTAGTGTTCAGTATTAACGGTTTAGCCAGGTTTTAGCAGTTCATAATAGATAACACCCTTCTGATCCCACCAAATACAGAGCATTGTCTTCCATTAGAAGATTTGGCCTTCCAGTCGATGTCGCTGGTTTGCTTGGAGTTACCCATGATGTTTTACGCTTAGGATTCTCGAAATATATCCATTTTAAATCGCCAGTCACAATTCGATGGAGAAATGATTTTCTTTTGTACCTTGCGAGCAGCATTTCACAAGTGGTTTTTTCGGTTTTCCTGCTGTCTTTCATTCAGTTCATGTGGAACCCATTTTCCCACCTTCCGGATCTTTCCCATGGCTTTCAAACGTATGGAGACGGTTTTGAGCTCTGACATGCATTCGATGCGATTCTGCAGCAGTTTTCTTCAAATGGTAACAGAAAATCAATGCTGTCCGCAAATCATAGTTTTCAGGCACAAAAACAGACATGTTCAACGCTATGAAAACATATGTAGTTGTATTAATATTGTATTGTGAGTCTTTGACAAATGTGAACACAAGAAAAAAGCGCCAATGACGCGGTTTGACAGTCAATTGACAATTAGAGCCATCTATGAGCAAATTCCGGTTTCATATTTACCGACCTGGTATGTACTTTAAATGGAGTCAAACATTTAAAATTTTAGGAGTCAGATATATTTTGCTGATTCCAAAATACTGATTTAAAGGAACATTGAAAGAAGGGTAGCAACAGAAAACAGGGTAAATGGAGCACTTAATGTACAACAACCACGCAATATTAATAGTAGCAAAAATGACAATACATAATAGTGTGTTGGTGCCCACCTTGACATATGGAATTGAAACTTGGACTTTGCAGATGACGGATAAAAGTAAGATTAATGGTGTGGAGTTGCGTGGACAAAGGAAAATTTGTGGAGTGTCAGTGTATGAAAGAAGGAGGAATGAAGACAACAGAAATGAATGTATGGATAAAATAGATGTTTTAAGTAAAATGAGCTTTGATATAGTTTGAACATGTGGAGAGAATGAATGAGGAAAGAATGACCAAGCAAATATACAAGTCAGAAGTGCAAAGTGTGCGTGGAAAAGGTTGACTGGACTAAATGGACCAGATTTTTAAAGAAAGTAAAATGAGAAGTATGAATAATAGAAGAGTGTGCATGACAAGATGTATGAATGTGGGGAATGATATTTTGAAAGTAGGAAATGTAAAAAATCATAGGAATTGTATAAGAAGATGTATAGATGTAGAAGATATGAAAGATGGATGTCACAATAAGAATGTCATTTCAATAATTATTTTGTATCATATAACTATGACAGATGTCTTCGAGGTGTGATGTTGGAGTCTACTCATCCGAGAATTAGAGATTATTGAAATACATTCGACAACATGCAGGAAAATAATTTAACCATACTTTGAACTGAATAATTAAGAATAAAAATTGAAAATCGGGCAAAGCTGGTGATCACGGAAACAGTTGAGTGAACACAAGGAAAATAGAAGGACCAAATAAAGGAGAATCTTTAAATGCAGGATTCAACATGGCCCAGGACCAGGAAAGATGGAGACAGATGGTGCATCGAGTTCCAGACAGTAGAGAACCACAATCGAGCACATGATAAATAAGAAAAACACTGTTATATATGTTTCTACCTCCTATCCCGAGGCTTTCTTCTGACTAAATGATCCCAGTTTCTTATAAGGGTAGTGCTTATATCAAACTGGTGTTATATTACTATGAACCATCTACTTCTTAAGTTTATGTAGTCTATTGTGTGCGAGCTGTTGCATTCAGTGAACACAGTCTTGGCAGATCAAACTCAAAGTTCCAATGGCGAAGATATCCCAAGACAATCAGTAGGTTTGATCTGATATAGCGTTTCATTAGCACTTTTGTGTTGTTATTTAATAATGATATAAGAACTTATGATATGCAGCATATAAGCTATTGAAAAATATTAATTCAGATGTAAAAATGATCTAAGAATAAAACCAGTTCAGAATTGAATGTCAGGAATCAAACCTGGGGCACTTACTTGCTTAGCACAAATTCTTACCGTTAAATCACAGTTGCTGACTTTTTGTTGAGTATTAGTTTTTTCATATTACATTAAATACTTAAATGTGACAGAAACCAGAACAACTGGCGTTTTTTAATCCTAATTTTATAAAACGTTATTTGACTATTTCATTTTCACGATCACTTGAGTTTTGTCATTTGTGTTCTTGTTGAAAAGCACTTTATTAATTCCTTCTATACGCAATTCTCCAGTTAGAGTTAACTTAATTCTTTGAGTCTGATGTTGATGAAGTGATATATAAAACACAAGATTAAAATTTTTGTTAATTAATTATCTAAGTTCATTTTAACTCCGTATCCTAGTTGGTAAGACGCATCTCTCCCAACCTAGGGGCTGTGGGTTCGAGTACTGATACCTAAAAAATTTCATAAAGGATTTCAGTCTAGTTTTCACTCAAAGCCTCTTTAACATCTCTCTAGTTGGAAGAGATTGCCACATTGCAATAAGCCCGCCAGGTTATACTGTATACAACGAAAGTGTAATATGTTATATTTTTTTTAAAAGTACTTTACTACAGGCCGCACACCATGTGAGTTATAATTCACCCAGGGTTAATCCAAAACTTCTTATATAGAATATATCAAAATAGTAACTATCAAAATGTCATTGGTATAAAAAAATACTTTTATATTTTTTTTCTATTTAATAATAATTTATGGTATGGAAATATAATCCATATTGCTAGGTTTGTACTTTTCTCCTATTATTAACCTGTTCACCGTGTTAAAAATCAAATTCCACGAATCCTGTGCGCGGCACAATTTCAGCGTTTTTTAATTTCTAAGTTTAAACACATATTTTGTTTAGAACCACTGATATTTGATTACAACACCAAGTAAACATGACACTTAAGTAATTTTCTGATAATAAATAATAGTCATTACTCTTAAGGAGACTCATTAAATAAAGGAGATAAACTAAACATTACGTAAAATAAACAAAGGAATGCTACGATCAAATCAATGCTTCATGACACTCACCCAATCAAATGCATATAGCACTAGTAATGTTTATTTACGTAAGAGAGACTTAGTAATGTTTATTTACGTAAGAGAGACTCATCGCAGGACTCGATCCGCGCGACAGGTCGTTAATGCTGGAAATATTGAGAAACCAAAAAAATTTGGCGCTCTGTTTATTCAACAATATCTCATAAACTGATATATTATTTGACAAGGTTTTCAGAGATGTCGCTAGAATAAAGATTATTTTAAATTTTAGTTCAATTTTTATTCCGGTTTTGTGTCATTTTTTTTAAGTATTTGTGATTTGAAACTTGGATTGTCGTCAGATCACAGGCGTTTGTGCTCCCCGCGGGGAACAGGTTAAGAATTTACTTCTTTCTGCAGAATGGCGATGAGCCTTCTCGGGGGGGGAAAACAACCTCTCCACAATAACTTCATAAATCCTTGCCCATCGCAGCTGATAACTTATTCCTGCTTTAACAATAACACCATCCGGTAAGGATGGTGCATTTAAAAACAAAAATCTACGACCCAACATGAAAAAAAACAGATCTTCAAAGCTTTAATGAAAATGTTATCCCATGTCCCATCGATGGGACATACCTCTCATATTTTATAACATTTTCAAATTAATTCTCTAAATTTAATTAAAAAATGCAAATTTTGTGCCAGGGCAACATTAAAGATGAAAATTTATTTCCTATGCTGAAGAATACTTGTTATGTGAATGGGAAACAGATAAGAAAAATCTGGGGCTCTATTATCTGTGAGTTGATTTAACCGTGGTTCTCTGTAGTACCATTTTTTTTAGTAATCCTGAAAAATATTTTTTTCCAAATTTTTAATAAACGTCTACATTTTGAAAATTACAAAGCAAGGACTTAAACTTGTTTTAAATCTATGGTTTACATTATACCAATTGACTAACACTATAGTTCGGAAATTCTAGGATGAGTCCTGTGACAGCTCACAAATTTCCCCCAATACAACCTTATGTAATGTATTCACCTAAATAACTTGCTATTTATTAGAATTGAGGCTTATATTAAAGTTGATAAAATAATTAAAATTACTGAACATCGTTACAAGGTTGTATTGGGGCAAATTTGTGAGCTGTCACAGGACTCATCCTAGAATTTCCGAACTATAGTCAGTTAGCGGTGTTTCCTCGTATTCACTGATATGATAATATGTGGATCCGGCTTCTCAATGTAATTGCCGTTAAGTGTGATACTGGTGTTAAGCAGTTGTATCTCTCAAACATTGAGAAAGCTTATTCGTGTACTCAACTTGTGTAACACAATTTATCTAGCATTTCAACTCTTTAA
Source organism: Odontocerum albicorne (assembly GCA_949825065.1). Taxonomy (NCBI): domain Eukaryota; kingdom Metazoa; phylum Arthropoda; class Insecta; order Trichoptera; family Odontoceridae; genus Odontocerum; species Odontocerum albicorne. Next base: position 38,719,841 of record OX463855.1, read on the forward strand.
ATGCTGAACTCTATAAAAACTTTATTTGGATTAACCATGTTTTTCAACTATCCGGGCTCGAATGTCCCCCAATTACCGTGGATAATCGGCGCTCTGCCGTATTAGTTGTCAATGAAAAGCTTGTATATTATTTATTGATTAGGAAATTTAAAAAAATATTTAATATTCTTACAAACTTTAACCGTAGTGAATACTAAGTGTTAATTTATAAAAAAAATGGTTCGAATGACTCCGTAGAGTAAAACCAATATCTTTTTAATATCTAAGAAATTATTATACTTTTAAACATCAATTCTATCTTAATTTCAGATGTCAAATCTTAATCGAAGAAGATGATGACCGTAACCTAAACTTATTTCATGATTCAATGAAAAAAACAGCCCTAGAATTCCTAGGCGATAGAAGTTATGTTAAAACCCCTTCATCATCGGAATTGAATTCTAAAAGTAAGTGGACATGTAAGAAATGCGGGAGAGTGTTTTTCAAAAAAGAATTCTTGTGCGCACACAGAAGAATGTGTCCGATAATTATCTGTTCATTCTGTAAAAAAAGTTTCATAACTGATAATACTCTCAAAATTCACAGCCTCAATCAGCACTCTCAAGGGGACTGTGGACTTGATAATGACCATTATTTCAATTGTGAGAAATGTTCAAGAGTGTTTTCGCTATCTCTAAATATGGCTCGATCTATTTATATGAAATATCAACAAATTATTTGTGAAATATGTCAGAACCCATCTGAATCACTTGACTTTGTGGATTCTTTCACTGATGTTACACGTAAGAACACTGTAACCCCAAACCCACAGCAAATAAATATAATTGATGATTCATCTAATGTAGAAAATCCGGCGATCGATAACAATAACTTATTGTCTGTTGATTCTTTAAAAACAACTAATGAAAAGTCTTTTGTTGATCCCGTACAATTATTTGTATCTAATAATTTAAATACTGTATCTGAGAAAGAAGTTATTGGCTGGACTGATGCTTTGTGTAAATATGAATGTATAATTGATCAATTATTTGAAAAGGTATCAAAGAAAGCAATGTGTAAACAGTGTGTAGTATGTAATAAAGCTATATCGCAATATTACCGAATGACGACCCATAATAAAAAGCAACATCGTCTCGATGAAATTCTTCTTGCTCCTAAGGGATTATATTGTCCTTATTGCAAATTCGAATGCTGTACAATGAGGGAAATGAATAAGCATTTATACAAAACACACTCGGAAACTTCCCAATGCGATTATTGCGAGAAGCAATTTATATCAAAACAGTTTTATCAAGAACACTTGCTGGCAGACCATCCAGATGTACCTATATTTAAATGCAATTATTGTTCTCAGAGATTAAATACCTTCCAGGACAAAGTTATTCATATGAAATGGCATACATTTGAAGAGGTTATAGTATGTCAGGAGTGTGGTAGAAGTTTTAAAGGGAGACGGAAATTTGCTCATCATGAGACATCTCACAAGAATCAAAACACTGGTGAAGATTTTATACTATGTCCCATTTGTGGGAGGATTCAAAAGAATAGGTACGCATTGAACAACCATTTGTCAAAACACAAAAAGAGCACTCAAAAGAAACTCTGCGAGGACTGTGGTAAAATTTTCAGTTATGGGCAGTATTATATTCATAGGAAATCTCATCAACCCGCTATTCAGGGAACTCGATACTGGGCATGTCCTTATTGCGGTAAATTGTTCAAATCATACAAAACTCTATTTAACCATAAACGAGTAGCCCACGAAAAACACTGTTATATCAAATGTGACCAATGCTCATCCAGTTTCCCATTCCGATGGTATTTAAATAAACACAAAAAAGAGAAACATCAAATAAAAGTATCGGGTAATATAAATGATCCTGGCAATAATACTAGCAAAGTGACTCTTCCAAATCTAGCAACTGAGAAGCATCGCAAGAAATACATTAAACGAACCCAATCTAATATCTCACTAGACAAGTTTCCATGTAGGGATTGTCCACTGGTATTCAAAACTCAAAGGCGGCAAGAGGAACACAAGTGCATTCACACAGAAGAGCACAAGTGTTCCGAGTGTGGCAAAGGGTTCTGGAGCCACTCCCAGCTCAGCCGGCACCACTCCAACTGCCATGATACCCACAGCAGCGGCTCATTGGGGAAGTGGCTGCCATTGTCACCACATAGAAATTATTCGCAGCAAGGGTTCGGCAAAAAAAAAACCATGGGTGAATATCCACTTTTTGAAAACCTAGATGATGAACAAGAGATACAAGATGCTGTCAAATACATTTTCGACAAAAAAATCTAAAGTAATGAGTCATTCATTATAAGTAAAATTTGTAATCAGTGACTCAATTGTTCTGTATTGGACAGACTTAGTGACAGATATTAAGGTTAGAATACTGCCGTCATAAGCAAAAACGCAGCTAACGGGAAAAAATCTGAAATTTAACTAAGTATGAGGCAATATTCCATATCAAATTCTGAACCATAACCCATAAAAAAAATACAGAAAATCATTTATTTCAACAAAAAATCGACATAATGTAATTTAAAATTTTACATAATACTAGGTTTTTCTAAGCAAAAAAACCATAAAATGTGATTCATAAGCAAAAAGACAGCAAGTGCCTGTGCGTTTGCTGCGTTTTTGCTTATGAATCACATTTTACTGCTTTTTTGTTTATGAATCACGACATTTTTAAGCAGCAATGAAAAACATAAAAGTGCAGTTTTCTCAAAACTTAACTTTTGCCATTAGCTGCGTTTTTGCTTATGAGGGCAGAATAGTTCATCAATACATTGAAAAATTATTAAAAATCTTACGGCGAATATTAGCTTAGACGAATGATGTATTTTATTTTTATCAAACACTTTATTCCACTTTTTACATTCACAGATTGTAATTTACTTTTATCAAACACTGTTTATTCCACTTTTTTGTGACGGTATAACCCTACCGGTTTCAAGGCTTTCACCTCATCTTCAGGGGAGCACAAACAAGACTAAATGCTGTTCGAACTGGTACCGATATACACGCTTCAACGGTTGGGGGCTGAGGGGTGACGGAGGCATGGGACGATTTCGGCCAAGAGCGGAGAGATTTTTGGGATATAACTGTTCACCAGATGTTCGGATCGAGGTACTGACTTAGATCGATGTACTGACATCGATCCGAAAGTCTTGTTTGTGCTCTCCTGAAGATGAGGTGAAAGCCTTGAAACCGGTAGGGTTATACCGTCACAAAAAAGTGGAATAAACAGTGTTTGATAAAAATAAATTACAATGTCTTTAAACCTCCACAACGTTAATGCCTTAACTGTAAACAACATTCACAGATGTTGCAAGTTAATTTTCGCTTATCAATTTTTATTTCTCGTAAATTATAATTTTAGAAAGTTGTTGCAAACTTTTTGAATTGTAATAAATTCAGTGTTTTTTTTAAATATATGTATTTGAATGCTTTAGATTCTTAAGGCTTTATTTTTGAAATGGTATTAGCTTTTGCATTTATTTTCTCAAATATAATTTCCACAATTTTAAAATACAAGAGGCATATAAAAATAAGTATTTTTTTAATTAAAATTTTTCAATTCATATTAATTAGATTTTTAGTAGTTATTTAAAATGAAACACTGCATTGGAGTCTTCATGTAACACCTCTGTGATGTAAAAAAAACAATTAATTACATGCAACTGTCTAGCAGCAACATAGGTTATTAAATGGCATAGAGGAACAGATTTTTATTTTATTGAATGTTACCACTTGTACTATATGTGTTTATTTGCTTGAAGAAATAAAAACACTCTTTATAGAAATGTTATTTTACTAAAGCTAAATACCCTTTTAACCCTACAATTTTTTTTATTTCAAAAATAAATATATATTTATGCATTAACTGGAACATGAAAAATACAATAAAACTTTTTTTTTGTTTTATATATTTATATTTAAAGAAAAAAAGAGTAAGGTTCATAAATTAATCACTGTGCATTTGTAAGTTAATTATATGATATAAATGAAATTATATATTTAACTTAACTTATTTTACACATATGCACTAAAGAATAAAAGAAAAAAAAAATAAGATTACCTTGATCACCAATAATAAAGTAATTTGATTTCAAACTGGAACAAATCACAAAAGTCATCTACGCGCAACAAGTCAAACTTCAACTGCCAAATTGACCGGTAAAACAGTTTTCTATTATACCTATGTGGTTTTAAAGCATGGAGATTATTGTATCACATTTGTAACAGTGCATGAGTCGTTGTTTATACCACTCAACACAAAAATATTTAGAAAAACTTTGGTCGATTCATATGTGCATCATTGCGCACTGTAGGGTTAAGAGATGATGAACCCTCCACAAAAGTCTGAGCAAGTTATAATGGTAAGTATTGGGCATCATTCAAAATCTCAGTTAATTGTTTGTAGATCACTAGTTTTGCAGGAGAATGAAATGGTCAAGGCCTCAGACTTAAAATAATATTTTTTTATCAACAGCTTCAGCCCTTCATTAGTAGAGAGAAAGTCACTCATTCTACGCTTCCTCTTACACCTAATCATCCCAACAACTCCCACTGATAATGTTAAAATAAAAAGTTATGTGATCCATTTCATATTTGGTAAGGTAAGATATTAAATTTCCAATGTTATAAAGGAGGTAAAAAGTCAATAAAAATATATTTATTTTAGAAATAGATAATTTAATATGATTTTAGTTACAAAATAATCTGTAATCTAAACAAGTATAATATTATAATAAACAATAATATGTTACAAAGTAAAAAGACTTAAGAGTACCTTAATTTTAAGTGTTTTTAAAAATTATCACATTTTCTTCACTTATATTCTCACAATATATAATAAAATAACTATTTTTTAAGATCTACTAATTTAAAATACGCAATATAAACAATTTTTCAAGAGTGCAATTCTAAAAAATTGAATACTTCAACTCATTACCTCACAATTTTAAACATACGACGGTCTTGTAGACGAGATAAAGCAGAGTATAATTGTACGATTACCTTCTTAGAAAATCCAATGTGGATTCGTGTGGGGTGCCTTTACTACAGAAGCCAAACAATGAAGGCAATGTGGGGACGCTGTACGATCTTGAATACGCAGATGATCTTGCCCTATTCGATGTTTCTGTGAGCGGATTACAGTGCAATACCGCAAGATTATGTGAAAATTCTTTGCGTCTTGACCTTCGAGTCAACGCTGGTAAAACAGAATACATGTGCAACAATGCATGTCCAGATGGAGGTGCACTGATTATGATTAACGGCAACTGGATCCCCCAGGTGAATAAATTCAGATACCTGGGTGCCACCATCACCGCCAACGGTGATCTCCGGACGGAGCTGCCCATCCGCATCGGGGCTGCCAGCGGGGCGTTCAACAACATGGATAGGCGACTGAATTCAGCGTCACAACAAAATGCCACCTGTTTAACGCATGTGTCATCCCGATCCTCCTGTACGGCTGTGAATCTTGGCATCTCTCACCAAGGCTCAGGAGCGCAAGATACTTAGTTCTGAAAACAGGTGTCTCAGGAGGATATTGGGAGTCAGGTGGTATGACCACATAACAAATGTCGCTGTACGCCGGCGCACCCAGCAGGGGTCTGTCTTTTCTGTAATTCGGGAGAGGCGATGGTCCTGGCTGGGACATTTTCTGAGAATGCCCGATGATAGTTGGCTGAGGAGAGCGCTGTTTTTCTATACATTGGGGTCCTGATGGCCTGGAAGACCCTCTCTCACGGTGTACCGTTCTTATGACAAGGAAGTCAGAGCGTTAGGAATGTCGTGGAGGGAGATTACCAACACCGCCCAAAACCGCTTTGAATGGAGAAGACTGGTGGCCTTCCTATGCTCCCTTGTGAAGCTTTAAAAGAAGGGTGAATTGAGATTGATTGATATTTGTAGAATATGCTCTGACATTGAACAACATGGGATACATAATCAAACCAAAAATCTTTTTGATAAAACTCAAGTCCTAGTTCGAAAATTTAAGTCTTAAACCATTAGAAGATCTGGACAAAATAACAGAAAGATGAAAAAACTACTGACCACCGGGAAGTCAGGAAACAGAAGTGAAAGTCTGCCATTTCAGCTCTAAAACAAGATAAATCTCCAGGGGGAGACAATATCACTGCCGAGCTGATAAAAGAAATGGACAAACGGAGTTTTGACCTCGTAACAATACTGACCTTAGTGCAATAAAATCTGTAAGACTTGCGAAGGGCCAGATGACTGGAGAAAATCAATATTTGTGCTAATCTACAAAATAGGTTTATCTAGAACCTTGACTCGATCCGCTTGTTCATATATATCCTGTCAGTCAGTTTACATTGACTTGTAAAGTACTGCATTGACTTGTAAAGTACTACAAAACTTGTAAAGGTGTCTGAATCTCTGATAACATTAACTTTTTAAGATATTCCACGGTAAAATATAAGAAAATAAATTACTTGGTCACTTAAACGATTTCTATGTTAAAACTTTTTTATACTACCTTAGATATTTTTAACCACAAATTTTATTTTTAACAACCAACAATTATTTCATAGTAAGGAACAGAAAATAACTTAATTCCACACTGTTTTAAGCAGGATTCACTACGTGTGACTGAAGTAATTACCCAACACTAAGTAAAATACACTAATTTGAGGCAAATATTTACATTTAAAAAAAAACTATAAAATTTGTCAAACAAAATCCGTGTGAGAAAAATGAAAGAAATGTAGTAGAAACTTTAATATTTTATTTCAACTGAGTCATTTAGAGTTCACCTTTAGAATGTAAAATTTTTGAAAACATTTTTTTGCATAAAACATTCGGTCCTCATATTTTTTATTTCATTTGGAAAAACCTAAACGATAGTTAATAACTTCTTTAAAGTCAGTGTGTTGGTCTAATGTTTAGTATTCATGCTAAGCGAGAGGGTTTCCAGGTTTGATTTCTGGCAGATTCAGTCTGAATGGAGTTTACTCTTAAACTAATATATTTGAATTTATGTTTTCCTATAACCTTTTAGCTACCTGGCATAAATTCATAAAGCACCAATTAAATGCAAAAACACTTCTATACATAAATGTCGTACAAAAAGGTGCAGGAGATTCAACTTAAAGATTATTTCTGAAGTTGAATCTCCTTATCATCGAAACTCGGTGTTTAATTTGTCAAGTCTGTGTTTTTGATGAAGTACAACAGCTTCCACACGATAAATCCACTCGCCAAGATGTTCCTTACGAGACAATCAACGTTGATCATGATAAATTGCCTATCATATAATTTAGCTTTAGTAATATAAGTTCATGATAAATAACTTATATTTGTGTTATTTTTTTTATAAATTCACTTAAATTATAATTAATATAAAATGTTACAATTCAGTATTTTATGATAAAAAAAATAAGTTTAATGATTTTTAAAACTTTGTGTCAAATCACTTTCTACTTTATGGTAAATTTCAAGCTTGTACCCTAAACATTTTTTAAATTTAATTATCACAATTCACACTTAATAAAACATATTTTGACTTACTCAAAGAAGAAATTACTAATTAACTATATAAAATATACATGTTTTTGTGTAACAATTGGAATTTCATTAAAAAAATAATGAAAAAATCTTCGATGCAAAATATCTGTCTGATGTTAATTCATGTAATGCAAGTATAAAAGAAAAAAAATAAAATTTTATTTACACGTATGCCTCTTAAGCCATTAACAATTCATGCCTCAAAGCGGAATACTTTTTTCACGTATGCCTCTTAAGCCATTAACAATTCATGCCATTTTTCACATATGCCTCTTAAACCATTAACAATTCATGCCATTTTTCACTTATGCCTCTTAAGCCATTAACAATTCATGCCATTTTTCCATTAACATTTCCTTAAACCATTAACAATTCATGCCATTTCCAATTCATGCCAATTTCCAATTCATGCCATTTCCATTTTTGAATTATATAATTCATGCCATTTTTCACGTATGCCTCTTAAGCCATTCATGCCATTTCTTTACAATTCATGCCATTTCCATTTCATGCCAATTTCCAATCCATGCCATTTCCATTTCCTTAAGCCATTAACAATTCATGCCATTTTTCCATTAACATTTCCTTAAGCCATTAACAATTCATGCTTCAAAACGGAATACTTTTTTCGCTATATACGGAGGTTTGACAGTCAAAATTTATTTACAAAGATTCCTTCGGCTTTTTATAAAATGTGCTTTCAGAACTTGAAAAAATTTCACAAAAACAGTATTAACGCGCAAACACATTTATTTACAATCCATCGCCAAAACCTTTCAATTTATATCGTAATGAAATGATTATTTATACCTAAATAAATACATACACACGCATCAATCTTCAAATAACTTGAAATTTTAAAAATATTAATTATAACAGGAAATCTCTTTTTCTTGTTTGTTATACATTATTTGCAATTGAAACGAGGTTTGATTATTTCAGTACAACAGAAAAAAAATATAACATTGAGGAATATAAAAAGGAGATTCAACACTATCCAACCTATTCACATAGTTCACTTGGGATATTTTATAAAATTTTATAATTACTTATTTTAATATAATATGATGTAGATATATTAAAAGGTTTGATTCTAACGAAACCTTTAAAGAAATTTTTGTTAAAAATTGAAAACATCAGTTGTCAAGTATTATTTTACATTACGTGATTTAAGAAGAAAAACATCGGAATAAAAAATGTTAGATCACACATTTATGACGATAATAAATTGGATGATTTTTTTTAAATATCCACATTCATTTGACCATGAGAGTACTCCCTTAGCATGAAAAACACACGTCACATGCTCGGTTAAATTCCATAGTAGAATCGAAAATAAATTTAAGGTGTTTGACCATTTACTTTCTATTGATTTTATTTTATTATCCATAAATAATTTGTTTCTCAAGTCTTAAAAAAATCATTCAGATAATAACAAAGAAATTGTATCTATCGAAAATAAATTGAATGTGAAATAAATAAAAATAAGAAATTGAATATAATCTTGTTTATAGAACAGATTTAATTTATATCAATTTTTTTTCTATTGCACATTAGCAAAATTTACTGAAATCGGACTATCAAAATATTTTAATGTCAATATCTTTTTCCTCCATCTGAACATTGGGTTCGACAATTCTAACGGTGACGTAAAAAATGTCTCAATTAGATTTCATAGTCAGACCTTCTAAAATGTTTTTTGCCGGTAGAAGGTTGTGAATACAGATTGTGTTGCGTGTAATAAAATATACCAAATAGAATACAAGCAAAACTAACAGAAAAAAAATTAATAATTCAATATTTTTTGTTCTAGGAAAAGATTTTGAGCTTTATGAGTATATATCTACAGTCAATCTCTTTCTATATCTAAATAAAATTAGCATTTTATAATAGTATTGTATGGAGATATTGAGAAATTGTTGAGAGTCAAGTGTGTAGATGTGAAACTAGTTTCCTTCAATGGGAAATACAGGGTCTTTCAAATTGAGCGGTTTTTTAAATTCTTGGATAGAACACAGATGGCGTCACGAACTTGCCTTGGTCTTGTGACATTTGAGAAGTGTAATGTATGACATTTATAAAAATGGAGTCGTATACAATACAACAACGCGTTCAAATTGTTGAATTATTTTATGTATTGTAATCTCCGGAAACGGTGACGTTAATTAGCCACCAAGATCGTGTGATCTGACACCGTTGGATTATTTTTTCTGGGGTTGCGTGAAAAGCCAGGTTTACAAGAATGATCCCCGATCAACTCCTGAGGCTGAAGGACAAAATTATTCACATTATTGGTGAGTTAGAACCGCAATTATGCCAAAATGTCATCGAAATTTTTAACAAAAGAGTGAACATCTGTGGAGCTGCAAGAGGTGGACATTTGGCGGATATTGTTTTTTGTGTTTAAATGTCATACATTATACTTCAATGACCAATAAAAAGTTTTTTGAAATAAAAGCAAATTGTGTGTTTTATTCAAGAATTAAACAAATTAGAATTTAAAAAACCGCTCAATTTGAAAGTCCCTATAGAATATTTGTAGTTGATTATTGGAAATTATGTTTGTATCAGTGGTTTAGTGTTCTCTAATATGTAAACTTGCAAGTTCTTGTGGACAATATCTGCGATATGAGACTGTGTGGATGATTCGTGCAGCTAAGCCGCCTGATCATCCTGATGGTCCCGCTGCAGCGAGCCACTAGGTGATCCCCCCTCATTGATTAGCCTCTGCCTCTCCCTGTACATGGACACGCGCACATTCTCCAGCTGATGGTAGCGGCACAACTTCAGCATAGCAAACACAGATAGACCTACCCATGTTGCAAATGCACCCCAAGCTCCAAACTGAAAAATTAATTTATTTTCTTTGTACATGCCAATACGATAAGGAAATTTTTATCAATAAACTTCTGTTTAATGTGCTCTACAATTGATTACATAATCAGCAAATGAGGTTAGTTTTAGTGCCCTATTCTCAAACAGGGATCACTAAAACATATACAGTCAACTCCGGTTATAGTGAACTCAATTTTAGTGACCCTTTGTCTAAAGTGAACCAAAATCTACTAGTTTTAGTTCACTACACCAGTGTTCCCCAACCGGTGGTCCGAGACTTTCCGCCGGGCCGCAAACAGTATGCCAAATTTCAAGTAATTCGCCATACAAAAATATTAAATATAGGATTTTCATCCATGTCCTCAATAAAATCTAAACAAAGGAATAGATGGGACGTGAATGCAGCACTTCATCTGTCAGAGATAGCACTGCAGCCAAGAATATCCAATATATTAGTAAAGATGCAACAGCAGGTTTCGCATTAGTTTGTTGCAAAAACCCCATTGTGTTTGTTAAATTTTAATTGTATCAGACAATGTTAGAATTAAAATTGTTTAACTGTTATATGTATATTTGTTAATTATAGTTACATATGTCCATCTGTCACAATATAAGATTAAAAAAATATTAAATAAAAAAACCATTTTTATTTCAGTATTAGTGGTCCGCGAATTTTTTTTCCTTTTTTTTACCGGTCCACAGGTCTAAAAAGGTTGGGGAACACTGCACTATACTATAACATAGGTTTTTACCATACACATTTGATTTATGGGGTTGGGACCGAAAATTTTGTTTCACTATAGCCGAAGGTTCACTATAACCGAAGTTGACTGTATATTCAAACCAGACAGTATTAAAATCTGCCAAGATGATGAGAACAAATCAATACTAACCTGTGCTGTTCCTAATTCAATGTAAAAGCCGGATGTATCGATATTATCGTGTTTATCTATGTCTTGTCCGGCGGCTATTTCACACCTAAAAATATAAAACTTTACTTGAAAAATCCGTTGTCATAAAATATTTTCTATTATTCTTTCTTCTTTTCTATTACATTACATTGTTTCGAAAATAATGACTGATTTTGGCCTTTAAAATCAAACATAAATTTAGAGTAAATAAACTGTATCAAAGTAAAAGTAATTTGATTCTAGGCATTTTTGGCAACACATTACAAACTTATTTATGCCTATAGAATAAAACTCAGACAGATAGAATTCAAGAATTCTTTAAAAGCATTTTCAGCTGCTTTTCTGGTATTGATTTTTTACTGCAGCAAATACTTATCGAGGTGATTGAAAAGGTGAAAATCGGTTGACGATAAATCAGGCGAGTAAAGCAGATGAGGTAATGTTTCGTAGCTCAACTTTTTATTGTGATCAATACGATTGAGAATGGATCATTATAATTATGCAACAGTAATAAAGAACACACTGTGTTATCATTAAATTCACGTGGAACCCACTAATCAAGCTTTTTCACTTTTCAAATTTGCTTGAAATGTATAGAAATTATACTAGTTGGGGAATACCGTCGTCCCTAAATATTGTCAACACGCACGGTCAACGACCGACGAACCAACCTTCGGACATGTACAAAGGTCGCATACCAGAACATCAATATTGTTTACACGCAAATAATATTTACGTTACATTTCACGGTGGAAAGAGAACGCATCGCGTTGTCTCACCGTTTCCGCCAATAAATATTCTACCCACTATATTGTTCGCAACGTCTGCAAACGCCTCTGCACGCGCAGGAGTGAGATAAAGTATATATTGCGGGCGCATTCACGCACATCTATAAATACCTACTTATCGACAAATAAAGATTATTATTCACTTGACCATTCATTGCTGTTTACTATTCCTGAATCGACGTATTTTATTTTAAATACAAAACAATCATAATCATCACGACGTATCAATAAAGCATTCCGCTAAACTAGCACTAATATTCAAATCTTGTGCCATTTCTCGTACCGTTTGTTGCGTGATTTCTGGTAAAGCTTTCAATTAGTCATTTTAAACGGTAGCAGGATGTTCTCGACTCTCTTCATCTTAAGACTTGTGTCTCCGTTCCTAAACTTTTCGAACCGACGCCGCACTGTTTGTTCAGAAGTGTTTCCTTCACCCCATGTTTGGTTAACATTGCGTGCTATTTGAGATGCATAATGTCCGAATTTCAATTCATGCAAAAAAAATCCACGTAATTGTTTTTTCAATCCCATTTCTTAAGAATTAAAGTTAATGTAAATGAAATGCCTGACTCAATACATAAATGTAGCAGATTCCTAATTGTCAAACAAATACAAATATTTCTTAATAAAGAATGTTCGAAATGATATAATATTAAAACCGGCCATTATTTTTGGAACAATCTAACATGTGAATAATTCTTTAACCCTTATCATGGCATTGTAACACAGGTGTTACACTAATTTAGGGAGTTTTTTTTTTAAATCCAGAAAGTAACGTAATTTCAAATATGGCAACATATTCAAATACTATACATGCTCTATTGTGTGCAGTGGTATCATCTGGTGATAAATATTGACAACGCTAAAGCCTTTCAAACGACATCGGGTCAACATGTCTGGACAGCGTGGGTGCGTTTTGAAAATTAGGGTAAATAATCTAAATATCTTATTTATCACTACATGTAGAGAAAATTTTATTCAAACCATTTTAGTTGTTAATAATTCAGCTATGTTGTTCATGTTTTAGATTATAGAATCATTTTATAACCCTTTTTGTGTTTTATAAAAATTAATATTTTGGCAATGTAACGAGGGTGTGACACAAAAAAAATTTAAGAAAAAGTTGTGATTTTTTTTTCTCAATTTTCCTTCATAACTTACCATATAACAAGGAATCACCAAAGAAAAACATAAATATTTGGATAAATTGAACTTTGCTAAGATAAGGGTTAAGTAACACATTTATGGCATCCCTATGTTCTAATGGAATATGTAGGGTGAAAATATGTATAAAACTTTGCAACAAACATTAGTTTGTTATAAAAATAAAAAATGAATGCAAACAAAACTAGGAATGGAACAGCCTAAGCCAGATATATCTGATGTTTTGGCATATAACATAAAAACCAATGAAATAAATGTCCATTTGACCACTTACGATGGGAATCTCTGTGTCATATCTTGGCACCAGGTCATGAACCCTAATGTAATCATTATGGCTGCGACCACTATAAATCCACACAAGAGAATAGAACTTAATACATCGATGAAGGCAGAAAGAAATGAGCTGTCAATATTTTTGTACACATACATGGATAATCTGAAAAAAAATAAAAAATATGTCAACAACAAATCACTTAACTCTTTGTAATACTCAAAACTATTGTAATTCCTAATTAAAATTCAATTCAAACAGCATGTGGTAGTTATAAATGACCTGTAAGCAAAATCAATAACTTCATGAGTCAAATGTCAAGTAAAACCATCTTTGAATTAATTTTATGTTTTAACCAAGTACCAAAATATTAATGTATATTTGTGAAATAATGGTAGAAAATGGAAACTGAACCAAATGAAATATGAATCTTACTTTTATCTAATGGAAGACAAATATATTTTTTAAACATAAATGCTGTTTATAAGCGCAATATTAATGATAATCCCAATATATTTGTTAAAAATGCATTATTTTAAAAGATAAATGCTGTTACTATGCACAATATTTGTTCTATGTACCGATATTTGTTCTATGTATGCGTTATTCCACTAAAAACAAATCTGAGTTCTTTACCTCTATAAAATAAGTCTTGGACAATTACGTAAGTCTGCTTGGTGAAGTTTGGTAATATTTTGTGGTATACGAGTATATACATAACATATATTGAACTTAAATATACATATAATTATTAAATAATTTTAAAACAATGACTGTAATTTATTATTACTACTGCTTTTTGTATCTTCATGTTAGTTTAAGATAAAGTTTTGTATTATTTGTCAATAATTTTAAGTACTTGCATAACCTGTCACATGTTCATTTGTATATAAAGACACTGTTGTGTCTTTGTTTGTGTTAATTAAATATATAAATATGCATGACAAATAAACATTTTTTTACAACACTACTATTTAAGGACAAAATATTGATAACATCCCGCGTGTCTTTCAAGGACTTTTAAAGACCTTTTTTGAACTGCTTTTTAATAGATTATTGTTTTTCTTTAAACTATATTTGTGATTTTTGAGGATTTGTGAAGATTGTACCTGTCTGATTTCATCTTTTATACTTTGTTTTCAATGATTTGTCTTTTGTGTTTGTATTTTTTGCGCAGTGCGGGCTGTGCCCCTGTGGACGGCCCCGTATTCTATTGGTAACATGTGATTTTGCACGATTTAATACCTGTTTCATTCGGATTGTTTTTGTTATAATTGTGAAAAAAATATTAATATTTCTTTTTATATATTCTGTCCTACTTAATGTGTTCAGCACTCACTACTGGCTCTTTTATATTTTATTATTTTTGTTATAAAGTACATTGTATCCTTTACTTATAAATAAATAATAATCCTTATTAATTTGTAAAATATGCATTATTTTTTAAGAGAAACATACATTTTTTAAAGAAAAATGGTGTATATAATTGCAATATTGATAATAATCCTTATTTACTGGTCAAAATATTGGGTGTACAAATAAGTCACCGCCGTTTGACAAAAGTTGGCGCCACCAGTAAGTTATGGTTAAAATTGTCAGATGTAAAATGTCATTATCGTAAGGTTGGACATCTGTCAACAACATGACCTTGAAATATTAGTGAATTTTTATCAGTATAACATATTTTTTTGTGTTCGAAAATGTCAAGTTTTGAGCCGAATAAGCGTCATTTGCGGGAACTTTTGATTTACTTCTTCAATTTGAAGAAATCTGCAGCTGAGGCGCATCGATTGCTTGTAGAAGCATATGGTGAGGCTGCCTTAAGTGAGAGAAGTTGTGAGTGGTTTCAAAAGTTTAAGAACGGTGAATTTGACATCGAAGACAAAGAACGTAGCGGAAGGCCGAAAGTGTACGAAGACGCGGAATTGGAAGTATTATTGGATCAAGATTCGTGCCAAACGCAAGAAGAACTTGCACTTACATTAGGAGTGACTCAACAAGCAATTTCACATGGGTTGAAATCATTGGGAATGATTCAAAAACAAAGAAATTGGGATTCATATGAACTGACACGGAGAAACTTTGAATGCCAATTTTCCACATGTGAAATGCTGCTTGCCAGGCATAAACGAAAGGGTTTTCTGCACCATATAGTCACTGGTGATGAAAAATGCATCCATTATGATAATCCAAAAAGGAAGAAATCATGGGGATCCCCTGGTCATGCTTCAACATCTACGGCTAAGCCAAATATTCATGGAAAAAAACTCTTGTTGTGTATTTGGTGGGATCAGCTTGGTGTCGTGTATTATGAGTTGCTCAAACCGAATGAAACCATTGCTGGGGCTGTCTACCGAACATAATTGATGAGATTGAGTCGAGCACTCGAGGAAAAGCGCGCCCACTACTACGCCAGACACGACAAAATTATTCTCCTGCATGATAATGCTAGTCCACATGTTGCGGGGCACCGGTCAAAACCTATTTGGAAACACTCAATTGAGAAGTTTTACCCCACCCGCTGTATTCACCAGACATTGCTCCTTCTGATTACCACTTGTTTTGATCGATGACGCATGGCCTGTCTGAGCAGCACTTCACATCATATGAAGATACCAAAAATTGAGTCGATTCGTGGATAGCCTCAAAAGATGATGATGATGACTGACGCGGTATTCGTATGCTGACAGAAAGATGGGGAAAAGTAGTGGCAAGCGATGGGTACTACTTCGAATAAAACATGAGGTTCCGTTCTTTCACAATAAATGCCCATTTTTTTATAAAAAACGGCGGAAACTTATTTGTACACCTAATACATTATTTTGGAAGACATATTTTTTTTAGCAAAATTGTTTTTTGTAAGCAGAATATTATTGATATTCCTTAATAATTTGTATTAAATGTATTCAATTGGAAGGCAAATATACTTTGTTTTTTAACAAATAAGTACAATATTGGTGATATCGTCATTAATTTATTAACCATTGATTGTTTTGGAAGACATACAGGATAACCTCATTTAATGTGATGTATAATTTTCTCACACTAATAGAAATCACGTAAGTCTAGTATAATAAACAATAGCATTAATTCTAATTAATCCTCCAAGATATAATTCGAAAAATATACACTACACGTAAGTTATATTAGAGGATAAAAATATCAAAGAATAAAAAACAATGTGTGATTTTTTTACTCAATGAATACATAATTAAATGATAAACTATTTTTTTCCAAAAATATTGAGGCAATGATGTTTGAATAGAGATTGATGTTTTCATTTCATTGTGTAATTTTCGATAACTGGCGATAGGCTTGTTCGAATTTCAATACAATATCATTTGCGTGCTCAATGTGATCGAATACTCACTCCAGTTCTTTTGCAGTTAACTTCTTAATCTTTCCCTTCCTGTACTAAAAAAATCCACACGTTCCGGTGCTGTGTATTTAATACACATCAATACACATGTAAAAATGAGCTATTCAAAACCGGAAAAATAAAAATATTCATAGCCAATCGCTTAAATTAATTAAATTTGAAGTCAAAAGTGATAATAATTGAAATTTAATTGCTGAAAACATGAAAAAAACATCGGCCGAAGTTCACAAAATGGACGAAGACACCACCTCAAATGGATGCACGAGAGCTACTGAAGCGAGCGAACTGAGATTCTATTTTTTGCGTTCCCATATACCGAAGTAGAGAGAGTGAGACATGAATAGCGTCGCTTCCTCACCCATAGCGTTTTTTTAGAATGAATATACCTACGTCACACACTGGCACACGTTTGATTATATTGGTGAATTTATTCCCAATTTTCAGAAAATATCTCTGATGTGGCCGATAAGTGCTGATTATTATTATTACTTTTTCATTCAATGCGTAAATGTATTACGGAGGAATACCTAAAATCTGAAGCCAGTATTTATTATATTTATAGAGATATTAAATTTTTTAGAAGCAATGTGTACTAGTTACACATCACAGGGAAGGAAGGGTTAATAATGTCTTCTTGTCCTTGCTCACACTCCTCATCCTTTACTTCATACCCATGCTGTTCTTCTAATTGAGGAGATCATTTTCGCTTAGCTCTTCTAAATGAGAGTCAAGCAAATTTCTCACAATATCAACATCGAATTAAATAAATCCAAGTTCTTTTCAAATTGTGCAAATTTCTTCGATGACGACATTATCTACCGACTCATTGAGGTCAGTAAAATCATTTGCGCAGTGAGGTAAAATTTTCTACCACACAGTTCACATATGACTGGTGGTGACTTTCCATGCTGAATGAATATTTTCTATTGCCTTTTTTATATCATATTTCTTCCAAAACTGGTATAGAAATTCAATTTTCTTCACTTGTTGATTGAATAACATGGCCAAAAGTTCTACGAAGATAATAAGTTTTGAAAGATACGACCCCTTGGTCTATAGGTTGAAATAGTGACATATTGGGGGCAGGAAAACGATGTCGAAATTTTCATTCAGTTCGGCAAGTAAAATGGGTTTAAAAGTCATGTTATTCTTCTTGCAGTAGTCAACAACTGATGGGCAAAACGAG
Organism: Odontocerum albicorne; assembly: GCA_949825065.1. Taxonomy (NCBI): domain Eukaryota; kingdom Metazoa; phylum Arthropoda; class Insecta; order Trichoptera; family Odontoceridae; genus Odontocerum; species Odontocerum albicorne. Next base: position 38,737,930 of record OX463855.1, read on the forward strand.
TTGAACCACTCCTCAAAAAGGGTTTTAGTCAACCACACTTTGTTTGTTGAGGAGAGGAGGGCAGACAATAACCGCATTAACTGACTCGTCAGCCATTTAAAGCGGGGAAATAGTATAATTTTGCTTAAGCGCATTAATTGATTTTCAGACAAATCGAATTTGCGTTAAAATCAGTTTTCCTGTATATGCTTTCTTTATTTAAACAAAACTGTTGTTTATAAGCACAATAATGATAATGATCCGAAATAAGTTTATCAAATATGCGTTAATTTGGAAGACAAATAAATATTCTATTTTTTAAAACAAAACTGCTGTTTAACGCGCAATATTTATGATAATCCTTATTTTATAAAAAAATTGTATTTTTAATATAGTTATAGTCTTGTCAATATTATTTATTGCCAAATGCAGTATTATTGTCTGCTGTTACTTTTTCTCCTCGGATATCAAGTAGATATTGTGTGCGAGTTATTAAACTTCAGTAAGCACATAATTATAGAATTAAAAAAAATATCTATATCAATACAACTATCTGTTCTAAATTATAAAATATTGTTTGTCATATGTATTTAGGTAATGTTGACAGGAGTTTCCAAGTTATACTCGTACCAAGACTGGCTTATCGCGCCCTGCAAATTTATCAGAGTTATCTCGGGACTGACAGTGAAAAGGTAAACAACATGAACATGACCAAGAGTCCACTAACCGGAGTTAAAATCAAATAAGAACATATTTATTTACCTGTATATCTGAACTGCAGACACAATAAATAGCATTAACCCAACAAAAATAGTATAGTTGCAGTATGCTTGAGATGCCCAATTCACATTAAATTGACCATCTTTCTCCTGCCACTCTCCGGTGGAAAACAGCAAACAGTGTCTCCTGATGAATAAACAGAATTCATTTTAAGATTAACTTCGCTGTTCAGTATTAAATTCAATTTAAAACGAACATAAAGAAAATATATACATATTATATATTATTAAAGTACGGTCTTTCAAATTGTATAGGGTCTTTCAAATTGAGCAAGTTTTTAATTAAAAAAAATTTAACTCTTGATTAAAACACACAATTTGCTTTGATTTCAAAAAACCTTTTATTGGTCATTGAAGTATAATGTATGCCATTTAAACACAATAAACAATATCTGCCAAATATCCACCTCTTGCAGCTCCACAGATGTCCACTCTTTTGTCAAAATTTTCGATGACATTTTGGCATAATTGCGGTTCTAACTCACCAATATCGCGAATAATTTCGTCCTTCAGCTCAAGAATTGATCGGGGGTCATTCTTATAGACCTGGATTTTCACGTAACCCCAGAGAAAATAGTCCAACAGTGTCAGATCACATGATCTTGGTGGCTAATTAACATCACCGTTTCCGGAGATTAAAATAGATACAATAATTCTCAATTTGAACGCGTTGTTATATTGTATACGACTCCATTTTTATAGATGCCATACATTACACTTCTTAAATGTCATAAGACCCAGGCAAGTTCGCGACGCCATCTGTATCCAAGAATTAAAAAAAAACGCTCAATTTGAAAGACCCTATATATGTGAAAATGTGCTTATATATAAGTATACATATTTGTATGAGTAAAAAAGTTATTTTTTTAGAGTGAAAACTCAAAAAAAAGCAGAGAACAAAAAAATTATACACATACGAAGTTTAATAAAAAAATAACAAGAATTATTGAATTTTACTGGCTGTTTGTTTTTGATTGAGCCCATCATTTTTCCTCACGTTGGCGTCACTGTCTGTGATGTACATTTCAATTTTCAGCTATATTTGATAGGCAATTGATGTTTGACAGGTAAGTATTTACACAATGCATTTTTAAAAAGACTGGACAATGAATTTGCATTAAAAATAAATCAAGTGCAGTGAAGTGGTGCAAATGTTGGAGAAGGCTTTTGGCGAGAATGCTATGTCAAAACCATGCGTTAATGAATGGTACAAACGTTTTCAAGAGAGCTGTGAAGACATTGAAGATGACAAGAGGGATGGACATCCTAACACATCAACCACTGATAAAAATGTGGAAAAAATTATGAATATTGTGCTTAGTAATCACCAAATAACTATGAGGGAGGCTGTTGAAGAAGTTGGTATCTCATGCGGTTCATGCTAGGCAATTTTTACTAACATTTTGGGCATGAAACGAGTCGCAGCCAAATTAGTTCGGAGAAATCATTGAATTTTCAACAAAAGCAGCATCGCAAAACTGAGCAAATGTTGGTTGAAGTTGTCCAACCCATCATAACAGGTGACGAAACATTGGTGTATGTATGGCTATGACATCGAAACAAAGACCCAATCGTCACAATGGAAAAAAGCATGCAAAGTTCGATCAAATGTCGAGGTTCTCTTTACTGTTTTTTTTTCTATTACAGTGGCAAAGTCCACTACGAATTCTTACTGCCAGGCCATACAGTCAATAAGGAGTATTATCTTGAGGTTTAACGATCCAAAGAAATTTTTAAGTTTAATTCTAAAGAAAATTATCAGAATTGTGGGCAAAAATGAAGATATATTGGGTGTACAAATAAGTCACCGCCGTTTGACAAAAGTTGGCGCCACCAGTAAGTTATGATTAAAATTGTCAGATGTAAAATGTCATTATCGTAAGGTTGGACATCTGTCAACAACATGACCTTGAAATATTAGTGAATTTTTATCAGTATAACATATTTTTTTGTGTTCGAAAATGTCAAGTTTTGAGCCGAATAAGCGTCATTTGCGGGAACTTTTGATTTACTTCTTCAATTTGAAGAAATCTGCAGCTGAGGCGCATCGATTGCTTGTAGAAGCATATGGTGAGGCTGCCTTAAGTGAGAGAAGTTGTCGTGAGTGGTTTCAAAAGTTTAAGAACGGTGAATTTGACATCGAAGACAAAGAACGTAGCGGAAGGCCGAAAGTGTACGAAGACGCGGAATTGGAAGTATTATTGGATCAAGATTCGTGCCAAACGCAAGAAGAACTTGCACTTACATTAGGAGTGACTCAACAAGCAATTTCACATGGGTTGAAATCATTGGGAATGATTCAAAAACAAAGAAATTGGGATTCATATGAACTGACACGGAGAAACTTTGAATGCCAATTTTCCACATGTGAAATGCTGCTTGCCAGGCATAAACGAAAGGGTTTTCTGCACCATATAGTCACTGGTGATGAAAAATGCATCCATTATGATAATCCAAAAAGGAAGAAATCATGGGGATCCCCTGGTCATGCTTCAACATCTACGGCTAAGCCAAATATTCATGGAAAAAAACTCTTGTTGTGTATTTGGTGGGATCAGCTTGGTGTCGTGTATTATGAGTTGCTCAAACCGAATGAAACCATTGCTGGGGCTGTCTACCGAACATAATTGATGAGATTGAGTCGAGCACTCGAGGAAAAGCGCGCCCACTACTACGCCAGACACGACAAAATTATTCTCCTGCATGATAATGCTAGTCCACATGTTGCGGCACCGGTCAAAACCTATTTGGAAACACTCAATTGAGAAGTTTTACCCCACCCGCTGTATTCACCAGACATTGCTCCTTCTGATTACCACTTGTTTTGATCGATGACGCATGGTCTGTCTGAGCAGCACTTCACATCATATGAAGATACCAAAAATTGAGTCGATTCGTGGATAGCCTCAAAAGATGATGATGATGACTGACGCGGTATTCGTATGCTGACAGAAAGATGGGGAAAAGTAGTGGCAAGTGATGGGTACTACTTCGAATAAAACATGAGGTTCCGTTCTTTCACAATAAATGCCCATTTTTTTATAAAAAACGGCGGAAACTTATTTGTACACCTAATACATCCTAGAAATATATGTAATATGAAATTGTATGTTTATAAAATGATGTTTAGCAAAAGGTATGAAAATGAATATAACAAAATCAAAGGTTATGGTTATAGAAAGAATTGTGTGATGTATGGGTTAACTCAGAGAAACTGGAGATTGATTAGTTCTATTATCTGGACAGTATGTTGACGTGTGATGGACGAGAGATGGAAAGGGTAGCGACAGGAAACAGGGTAAATGAGACACTTAATGTAGTATGCAACAATCGCACAACATCAACAGTTGCAAAAACGACAATACTTGTGTTTTGGTGACTATCTTGATGTATGGAAGTGAAACTTGGACTTGTTATCTAAGGAAGATTTGTGGAGTGTAAAGTAGAAAAAATAAACGGAATGAAGCATCAGAAATGAATGCATGGATAAAATGGATGTTTTATGTAAGATAAAGGATCTTTAAGATGGTTTGGACATGTGCAGAGAATGAATAACGAAAGAATGACTAAGCGATTATACAAGTCAGAAGCGCAAGGTGTGCGTGGAACACGTAGACCAGAAAAAATTTGGTGGATCAAATGGACCAGATTATGAAAGAAGGTAAAGTGAGAAGTATGAAAAATAGAAGATTGCGCATGACGAGATGTACGAATGTAGAGAAGGCAAAAGTTGTGTACTTCGATAGAAAAATTTAGACATCGGTTCTCTCTGCCTACCAGACACGGAACACGGCGTGATGATATATATGTATGTATGTTTATAAACGTTTATTTATATTTTAATAATTCAAACAAAACAATCAACTGTTATAATTTTTCTAGAACATAAAGCAGTTTTCTTTAATATTATAATAACTAAATCATTTGAATATTTTTAATACGTAAATCGAAATCTAAAAAAAAGTGTCGATCATTTTAATATTTATCCTAAAATGTATATTTTTACGTCTTCGAGACTAATATTCAAGAAACGGGTTCAAATTGTGATATTCCTAGAACTCCTTGTCAGCCATCAATTTTACATGAAGAAAAATAAGCAGATTATTTACCTGAATTCATCTTGATGTAAACTCATCGGGACTACAATACATAGAGATAAAATAAGTCCGATAACATAGCCAGCAATTTGGCTCAGCAATAACACATTTGTCAAAGCCATTTTAATTTTTGTGAAAACTCACAATAGCAATTGGAATATAAATATTACTTATTTGCGAAGTAATTATTTTGGATTAAATTTTTCAAAAATGAATAAGTTTTGACATTACGATATAAAACTGTCATCACATATAACTGGCTGTCATTTTCATGACCACGGACCACAAGAAATTAAGACCAGAGACCACAAACTACTCTTCAAAACCTAGACGATGTTTTTATTTAAGGTTTAATTTAATTATTCTAAACAATAACATTTTTTAAAAGTCGACACGAAGTTTTAAATATTGATGATTTTTTCTCATGTGTAAATATGCTAGAGTTTATCATTTTATAACTTTTTAAGCATTACTATACTAAAGTGGAGTTCAAAAAATCTTCTACAATAAAGAATAATCATTACTATTAACAAAAGCTGTTTCCATTGAAATTTCTTACAATTATTTGTGTACTTAGACACCATAATTTTTGATTTTAATATCATGAGGGTTACAAGAATATAAAATATATGTATAATCAAGTCGTGTCTATTTTTGGGGAAGGCAGAAAGAATAGATATCCTCATTTTCCTATATTCGCTCATAATGTTTTGCTTGATTCACATATATACATCTCAACATACATGCTCATCTGTTTCGCATACTTTCACCTCAGTTTCTCATACCTTCACCTCAGTTAAAATTTTGACATTTGTCTTCTTATCCTTCTTCAATCTACCTCTAACTTACTATCAATTTATTTCAGATATGTGAGATGGTCAAATACAAAACGGGTAAACAAAACAAAAAAAGTACACTATTGATAAAAATTATAGTTGTACTTTTCTTTAAAAAAACTTTTTAATTTAGATAATGAGTACCATAGTTTTGATTTTTTTTAGTTATTTTAGTTCTTTGAATCTAAAAGTGATAAGTGGATGTTAATTTTAAAATCTTTCGATTTTTACCATCAATTTAACATTAAGTTTAAAATTTTCCTCAGCACTAACTATTTTATTCATAATCAAAATAAATAAAATCTTCTTCGAGAAACTTTTTCATTTATAGATCGATTATTAAATTTTTGAAGCTTAATCAGTTGAAACTTTGAATTATGTAGAATTATCATTTTTTAGGGCTGGTTTTATAATATTGACTCATATAATTTCACGACGTCTTTAATATGGTGGCACAAATCAACCTAGTTTGGGTGGTTTGCATATTTAAAAAAAAAGGTAGAATCTTATTATTTTAAAATTGCATTTATTTTATGAGAAAATAAAATGTTTATGGATGTTTACCCGTCAAAACACTGTCAAATTCTGCGTTCTCTGTGTGTCGTATTATTAGTAGAGGTGCATTGTAGTTGGTTTTAAAATAGTCAACAAAATCAAAGTGATACTTTTAAGTGAACTCGGCGAGAAATATCTAGAAAGATAATCCCTACTGTAATATACTTTTTATCGATTTTCACAATTAGAACAAGAATAGTTTAGTGTTTAAAATGAATAAGACAAACGGTGTAAAGAGTGCTGGCAGGTCTATGCCATTAATAACTACTACCGGAGAGCTTGTCATTGAAGATGCGGGAGAAATTGTGATGGAAACCAGTGTTGAAGAAAATGAAAGTTGGTCTAATGTGGAAGAACAAAATGTTGAACCTACTAATGAAGCTAACATAAAAATCAGACAAGATCTTCACAGCGAACCAGTTGAATCCGACGAGGAGCAGATTGTAGATAATAACGTCTCCACGGAATTCGATATAGTCGATGAAGAGAATCCTGAAAATACAAATGAAAACTTGATCCAGGAAGAAGATCTGAATTTCTTCGAAGAATCTGATGAAGAGAGTGAAGACGAAGCTGGGCCAGCTGTAGAAGTGAAGGACTCCAATGTGTTAGTCAATTTGGCCGGACGAAAGATGAACGAGGAAGACATGAAATACGCCGCTGAAATGAAAGCAAAAATGAAAGAATTTTTTCAAAATTGTTCTCCAGATATTGCTTTTAGTTCATTGTTGCATTTATTTGTTCAAAAGATACCACAACCTAAGCCTATATATGTATTATCACACGACCAGCGCCCTAGAGACCCAGTTCCTTTGCACAAATATGCCATTTTGTGTTCGGTTAAAGATTGTGAAAACGCTTACTTTCGAGACGGAGGTGATTGGGAGTCCATCGAACAAAAAAAGAACTTTTTCGGCTTCCCTCCTAATCCTGACAAATGTAAAGAATGGATAGAAAGCTTAGGTAGAACAAAATACTTAAATAAGAACATTAATGAAATGCAAATGTACCGTGTCTGCGAGGATCACTTTAAACCTGAAGATTTCACCAATGAATACAGAGAAGAACTTTCTGAATCTGCTGTTCCTTCCCTGTTCTTGGGAGGCACTGACCTTAATATAGAATTTGATTAGTTTTTCTCCCTCCTAGACTGAACCAAATTGTTTATCTTATTTCTTAAATCATTTCAATTACAGTCAACTTTGGTTATAGTGAACTCGGTTTTATTGACCCTTTGGCTAAAGTGAACCAAAATCTACTATTGGGTGTACAAATAAGTCACCGCCGTTTGACAAAAGTTGGCGTCACTAGTAAGTTATGGTTAAAATTGTCAGATGTAAAATGTCATTATCGTAAGGTTGGACATCTGTCAACAACATGACCTTGAAATATTAGTGAATTTTTATCAGTATAACATATTTTTTTGAAAAAAAATATTAATATTTCTTTTTATATATTCTGTCCTACTTAATGTGTTCAGCACTCACTACTGGCTCTTTTATATTTTATTATTTTTGTTATAAAGTACATTGTATCCTTTACTTATAAATAAATAATAATCCTTATTAATTTGTAAAATATGCATTATTTTTTAAGAGAAACATACATTTTTTAAAGAAAAATGGTGTATATAATTGCAATATTGATAATAATCCTTATTTACTGGTCAAAATATTGGGTGTACAAATAAGTCACCGCCGTTTGACAAAAGTTGGCGCCACCAGTAAGTTATGGTTAAAATTGTCAGATGTAAAATGTCATTATCGTAAGGTTGGACATCTGTCAACAACATGACCTTGAAATATTAGTGAATTTTTATCAGTATAACATATTTTTTTGTGTTCGAAAATGTCAAGTTTTGAGCCGAATAAGCGTCATTTGCGGGAACTTTTGATTTACTTCTTCAATTTGAAGAAATCTGCAGCTGAGGCGCATCGATTGCTTGTAGAAGCATATGGTGAGGCTGCCTTAAGTGAGAGAAGTTGTCGTGAGTGGTTTCAAAAGTTTAAGAACGGTGAATTTGACATCGAAGACAAAGAACGTAGCGGAAGGCCGAAAGTGTACGAAGACGCAGAATTGGAAGTATTATTGGATCAAGATTCGTGCCAAACGCAAGAAGAACTTGCACTTACATTAGGAGTGACTCAACAAGCAATTTCACATGGGTTGAAATCATTGGGAATGATTCAAAAACAAAGAAATTGGGATTCATATGAACTGACACGGAGAAACTTTGAATGCCAATTTTCCACATGTGAAATGCTGCTTGCCAGGCATAAACGAAAGGGTTTTCTGCACCATATAGTCACTGGTGATGAAAAATGCATCCATTATGATAATCCAAAAAGGAAGAAATCATGGGGATCCCCTGGTCATGCTTCAACATCTACGGCTAAGCCAAATATTCATGGAAAAAAACTCTTGTTGTGTATTTGGTGGGATCAGCTTGGTGTCGTGTATTATGAGTTGCTCAAACCGAATGAAACCATTGCTGGGGCTGTCTACCGAACATAATTGATGAGATTGAGTCGAGCACTCGAGGAAAAGCGCGCCCACTACTACGCCAGACACGACAAAATTATTCTCCTGCATGATAATGCTAGTCCACAAGTTGCGGCACCGGTCAAAACCTATTTGGAAACACTCAATTGAGAAGTTTTACCCCACCCGCTGTATTCACCAGACATTGCTCCTTCTGATTACCACTTGTTTCGATCGATGACGCATGGCCTGTCTGAGCAGCACTTCACATCATATGAAGATACCAAAAATTGAGTCGATTCGTGGATAGCCTCAAAAGATGATGATGATGACTGACGCGGTATTCGTATGCTGACAGAAAGATGGGGAAAAGTAGTGGCAAGCGATGGGTACTACTTCGAATAAAACATGAGGTTCCGTTCTTTCACAATAAATGCCCATTTTTTTATAAAAAACGGCGGAAACTTATTTGTACACCTAATAGTTTTAGTTCACTATAACATAGGTTTTTACCATACACATTTGATTTATAGGGTTGGGGCAGAAAATTTTGGCTCACTATAGCCGAAGGTTCACTAAAACAGAGTTCACTATAACCGTAGTTGACTGTAGTTTGTTTATCAATAAATAAACATTTTGGATTTTAATTGTGCCAGCTCATATTTATATCGAATTCTGTGGAGTTTTGCTATCTGACAATTGACTGCATTCAATATTAACCCTTTTAATCCCAGCCTAGTTTGCATAAAAAGTGCGAAAAATTCCAAGCATTTTTTGGCAAAAAAACATTAGTTTATATTTTATTTTTTATCTCAGTTAATATTTAGTTTTAAAACCTAATTTTTTTGTGAAGACCTCCCTGTAGAGTGTAAAATAATAAGTAATGTTTATATTTCATAAAAAAAAATTTTTTTTTATTCAACATAAAAACTTTGATGCCGATGATCGGCCCCGTGGGATTTTTCGCATACACCAGTTGGGACTGATAATCAGCCCCGTGGGATTAAAAGAGTTAATTGTCAGTTCGCAAAACGTTAAGTCTCATATTATTCAACATAACCCACCCATAAATAGGTGTGAATGTGACTATAAATTGTGTGATTGAAATGTAAGAACAGTTTATAAAAAATAAATTGAAGATGTAGTTAAGAAATGATTGTATTATATATAGTAAGCGTAAAGTTTGGTTATGTAAATATTATATTAAATATTTTTTATCAACTACTCTCTTCATCATTTACCACAATTATTCCAAAATTTAAAACTATACTTGAGAAAATGTAGGATGGTCCCTGTGACATTTGAAGTGTCATGTCTCAAAGCGGTGGGGTAAAATCGTTTTTTTACAAATCGAATAGTTTTTTTATAAATCGAAAAATTGTTTTTCTCTAAACTGAAGTTTTAATTCCTAATTTTCATTATACTGACTTTCTAATGTATTGTATGATTTGTATCTATCTTTAAATAGGCCTAGATCCACTATGAATTATTACTAATTACGAACATTTAATTTTAGGTATAAAAAAATCGAAAATCCAATTATCGTATACCCCATCCCTAGCCAATGCAGACTAACGTTGTGACTTTTGACAAACGTTGCCAAATATTATTTGATTTTAACAAACTGCCACATTTTTGCTAATTTGTAACAAGATGTATTAATTTGTCATAATTGTTAGTTTTATGTAATGTATTTACCTAAATAACTTGTTATTTATTAGAATCGAGGCTTATATTAAAGTTGATAAAATAATTAAAATTACTGAACATCGTTACAAGGTTGTATTGGGGCAAATATGTGAACTGTCACAGGGACCATGCTACATTTTCTCAAGTATAGTAAGCGTAAAGTTTGAGTTATGTAAATATTGTATTAAATATTTTTTTTCAACTGCACTCTATCGTTTACCACAATTATTCCAAAATTTAAAACTAAAAAGTGATATTCCTACTTGACCGCAGTATTATCGTAAGACGTTTAAGATCTTCATTTGAGACGATCATGAACTGCCTGTAAATTATCTGATGCTGAATTATATTTCCTTACTGTATGTTTTTTTTACCATTGCAAAGTTCTCTCAACCGAGCTCTCAGTATGACCGCAGTCAAGGGGTATTCAGCCTAATTTTTTTTATACAATTACCTACAACGATCTGAAGTTCGCGCGAAGGTTAAAAAAAATTTTAAATCGAAAAACACATTTTACCCAAATAACATTATTGTCGATGGTATTTAAATAGTTCTGATTTGTAATAACAGTTACACATTATTTTGATTTTCTTAAATATTATATAATAACATTGTAATTTATTTTTATCAAACACTGTTTATTCCACTTTTTTGTGACGGTATAACCCTACCGGTTTCAAGGCTTTCACCTCATCTTCAGGGGAGCGCAAAGTCTTGTTTGCGCTCCCCTGAAGATGAGGTGAAAGCCTTGAAACCGGTAGGGTTATACCATCACAAAAAAGTGGAATAAACAGTGTTTGATAAAAATAAATTACAATGTCTTTAAACCTCCACAACGTTAATGCCTTAACTATAAGCAACATATTATATAATGAGGCGTGCGATGCTTTAATTCAATTATAAAATGACTTGATAGTGTTGAATAAACATACCAGTGAAGATTTATACTTTTGATATTCAGCTATCAATTGATATGCCGTATTGTTGTGTTTAATGCTGTCTTTTATTTGGGAAATTGATATAAAATGTGTTTAGAGAAGTAGTTAACCCTGTGAATATTTGTTGTAATATAATATAATATCGTGTTGTATATTATAGGGGATGCAGCAGTGTTTGTATGTATGAATGACTCATTAAATATGTATCTACGATGATCTCCATAACTTTGTGGTAAAATTCTTGACTTCCACCCGGTGGTTTCGGCTTTGATTCCCGATAGTACTTAAAAAAAATTATCCCAGTCCGATAAAAGAGTTCATCTGGTAACAATACTTGCAAGTGGCAGTATTGTCAATACTTACAATGAGGAACCGTGAATTCTGTGCCTACTCCAGAGGTTCTAAACCCAAAGACTCAATTGCTAGGGCCAAATACAATATTGTCTCAAGAATGTGTTCTTTAATATCTTCAAAACACATTCGGATATATTAAAGGGTACTTTATGAAAAAAAATGACAAGGCATTTTGTTTTGAGAATACATACGAGGGTTGCTACTTAAGTTTTGAGACAGACAAGTAAAAACAAATATTTATCATCGAAAATGGCTTTATTGCTTTTCAAAATACTCTCCATAAAGATCAATACACTTTTGCATGCGTTTAAACCAATTTTAAAATCATTTTTTCCACTCCGAATGAGGTAACTTCAACACATGCGTTTTGAACGCATCAACCGCTTCTTCAGGCATCAAAAAACGACCTCGCAATTAATTTTTGATGTTCGGGAAAAAAAAGAAGTATTGGGTGCCAAATCAGGGCTGTACGGTGGATGACCCATCAATTCGATGTTTTGGGTGCTCAAAAAGTCACTTAATTGAGCCGATGTGTAAGAGCTCGCATTGTCGTGGTGGAAAATGATCCATCTTTAGCGGTTGGTTTTCCTCATTTCTCCGAACACTTCTGGTAAAGAAATGGTGGTGTACCATTCAGAATTGACCGTACGACGTTCCACTAAAGGCACTGTTGCGACATAACCATTTATACCAAAGAAACAAGCCACCATTTGCTTCGAAGTGATTCGTGCGCCAACAACTTTTGTTGGATTTGGCTCGTCTTTAAAGACTCATACAGTCGACTGCTGTTTAGTTTCTGGCTCATATGTATAGATCCATGATTTGTCGCCTGTCACAATCTTATAGACGTCTTGAAGCACCGCGATCAAATTTTTTCAACATTTCTTTGGACACGAGCCTTTTTTTGAGCGATTGTCAAATTATGCGGTATCCAATGCGAACAAATCTTTTTGACGGCCAAATGTTCATGCAATATTGAATGTATGCGAGTGGAACTAATGCCCAAACATGCCTCAATCTTACGATAAGTCACATGACGATCTTGCAATATCAGTTCACGCACAGCATCGATGTTTTCTGGCACAACAACTGATTTTGGACGACCTTCACGAAATTCGTCCTGGAGCGAACTACGACCATGATTGAATTCGGAAAACCAGCGAAACAGTGGCCCGGGATGGTGCTTCATCGCCAAAAGTCGAGGCGAGTTGATCGGCACACTGTTGTTGAGTTAGTCCACGTCAAAAATCATGGAACGAAAATGTTCACGATTTAATTCCATTTTTGGCCGAGAGGAATTTTTCAAGTCATTGTAAACAACACAAATAGCACTCGTACGACAAAACTTTCTGAGCACATATACCATTAAAAACGTCAAACTTTACGATACTGATGTCAGATTTGACATATCTACACTGGTGTTGCCATATCTCAAAATTTAAGTAGCAACACTCGTACATGAATTTTACTCGTACAAGTACCATTTTATTATGTAACAATTTTATGACCGTTCAAATACTTTATATAAAATTCTCTGAAACCTTACATAGTAAGATTAATTATCTAGATATTTTGTATTCAACAGTCTTCAGGTTATTACAAAATTCTTGTCAATGTTCGACATAAACAGGCTATGGAGTGATACTGCACCAAACGAGAGCTGTTAATATTGGATCTTCAAAGGTCTCTATACCAGTTCAGTTTAGTTTGACTTGTCAAAATGACAATACGTTTCTATCTTACAAGCATTGTTGATTCTATCCAAACTGACAAATATTTTAGTTGAAGTTATGATATATTTTTTTAGAATCGGAAACAAGTAAAGTACGAGGCATATCCAGAAACTAAGTGTACTGAATTTTTGGCTCATTAGGTGTTGTTTCTAACTTGAACTGGTGGATCAGTATTTTTGTAAAATACATATATAAATTGTTATTTTCTTACTAAAAGAAAGGGCTCTATATAAATGGTCCTTTTATTGTTATTAGAATGAGTGAAATTAATGTATATGGACATTGATGTATGCAGTGTTATATGGTTGTGATTTGTTGGAAATGAAGATGATTTATGGAATATGATAAATAACTTAATTGAAAGTAATATTAAAAGAAGGGCAATGACAGGGAACGAGGTAAACGGAGCAGTTAATATAGTACATAACAACTTCACTTTATTGAATATGGCAAAAATTACAACACATAAGTAAAACTAATGCTATTGAGATACTAGCAATATTGAAAAATTGTCAAGTGTCAATGTATGAAAGCCGATGGGATGAAGACATAACAAATTAATGTAATTTCTTTGTAAAGAGGATGTTGTTATTAAGATGAAGAAAGTAGCGTTAAAATGGATTGAATATATGTAGAGTGACAATAGGATGATTTTAGTGAATATACAAATTAGGAGTACATGGTGTGCATGGAAGAAGTAGATGAAACATATTTGAAAGATAGTAAAGTGAGAAGCACGAATAATAGAAGATTGTGTATGGAGATACATGTATGAATGTGGAGAAAGCGAAGGTTGTGTGTTTGGATAGAAAAATACAGAATACCGTTTTATTTATTAATCCGCAAGGGATATGGTGTGATGATAAGTACACATATGTATTAAAATAATATTTTTGTGTTTTATTTCCAATACAATAATATTTGAGATTTTTAAGAAATCAAAGATTTTCGAATCCAACAACATGGACCTAAAGCTCCGCAAGCAATTGGTCAAAACATATGTGTGGAGTATTTTGATGTATGGTTGCGAGACATGGTGCATAGACGAAAGAGATCGAAAAAGATTGAAGGCCTTCGAGATGTGGACCTATAGATGAATCCTAAGGATTTCATGGAGAGACCATATTACAAATGACGAGGTTCTCAGCAGGATCGAAGAAACCAGGCATCTGTCAAACACCATATCGGAAAGGCGTGCAGAATGGATGGGTCATATGCTGCGACATGAGAATCTCCTGCACAATATACTGGAGGGAATGATTGAGGGATCGATTAGCAGATGGCGTCCTCGCCGAGAGTATCTGGAGCAAATATGTCACGATATGGACTGCACCTTATATACAGAGCTCAAGTGGATCGCTGAGGACTGAGCGGAGTGGAGGAGGAGATACAGAGCTTTGCTGCTAACCAATCCCCAGGATTGAAACTGAAGAAGAAGAATATTTGAGATGAACGCATATGCATAATACCAGTGCAAAAACTGTAAAACAAGAGGGTGGATGGTTACCTCGGAGGTTCTGGCGTGACTCTAATGAGCATACCTCCGATACAGTATAGTAAATAAAGGTTAAATGATTTAGTTCTATTGAAAGAATGACTTTACGAATATAATACAAATTTGTGCCATATTTGGTAGACTTAAAGTAAGGAAAGTAATATTGGGCTAGATTAATTTGATTGAATTTTAAAAGAGGGTGAATCAAAGATGAAATATGGCTAGAGGTAAAAAACATAGAGGAAAACAAAATTTATATTTGAATAGATGAGTTTTATGATTGATTTTTGCGACATACACGGCATGATGGTATTTGGTTGATATTAAAATACGATTATATGATGCTGTTTTCACATTATATTGCAATAATTTAATCTTAATGGGGATGCATAAAGATTCACTGTAGTATTAGAGTCTTTTGTAAATGGAGGAATGAAATATTGGTGAAAGCAATAAAATATGAGTAATTGATGAAATTATTTATAGTAAAATAAAACATTGGAGAACTACTAGTTCCTGTTTTCCAATAAGCAAGTTCACTTACGAGCGCAGGGTCATTGGATATCGGTGGAATCTATAGTATAGCTTTGCCCATTGGTGTGGCTGACAGGTAGGGCCTTGACCCCTGTGACATAGCTGATTGGAGGACTTTGAGCTGGAGCCAGTTCCATTAGTTGATGCAAACACGGTGATTTTCCAAACTAGGATGATGGACGCTCATATGTTGAGATTCATCAGTCTCAAATAAAAAACACCACTGGAAGTAGATTGTCAATACAGCGTATCTAGTCTACTCTTAGTTAAGTCGTATTATGAGAGTTGTATTAATTTATTTGCAATTTAATTGTAACATTTAGTTCAACCAAAAGATGTTACACCTTTATATGGAATGAAATGATTATTTAAATTCATGAAATGGAAAAGTTTTAATTTTAAAATAAATTTCAAATTTTCAAATCACGTTCTATAGCAAAATGTTGTGCCATAACTTTCCCCGAAAACTTTGCAGATTGTCAATTCTCTCTCTCTCTCTCTCCGTGGTTGCAGTCCTAAGACTGATTGCAGCAATTTCAACTCTTCTCCTCCATTCCCCCCTGTCTGAGAACCTCTTCATTTGTGATGCGGTCTCTCCAGGAAATTCCTAATAGTCAACTAAGAAGCGCTAAAAATTATTTGGTGACTTCACAAGTTATTGACCGGGTAGAATTACCTGTAAATGGAGTTCTTTGCCCGCTAGTTTCAGCCGCCCAGCCAACTTAACTGAAAAAAAATTAAGTACAGAGAGATTTTGTTTTTTAAATAAAACTGAAAATTTATTTTTGCCTACGAGAAAAATAGTGGCGGCGACATCGTAAGCCAACACAATAGTAACGTGTAAATGTAACTTTACAGATATGGTAATTTAAGATCTATGGTGCTAATATGTCATCGCATCACTTGACACTGGCGTATACTCCTTCATATATAGGAGTTTACGGCTATTATTCAAAGAGAGAGAGAATATGTCATCGGACAGATGTCAGAATTTTTATCTACGCATTAAATTTTGTCATATTGTCGGATGATGTGTAAGTTTGCTTTCTTTCGTTTCATAAATTTAAATTTTTACCATTAATACATCAAATCATCATTCGAGAATCCATCATTAAAGCATCACAATGAGTTACAATCCAAATATACAAAGCAGAAACGGTAACGTATTCATTTTCTATTTATACGTTTTCATATTCATCGTTAAGTTGTAATTGAAATGATTTAATGTGAAATGTTTTATTTGAATTGTCGCAGCCGGGATTGGGAGAAAAGTAAAAAGGGTAAGCGATGTGGCTGCTCTGGGAATGGTGCCGACTCCAGGAAACTTCCAACAGCCTTATGACCCCACGTTCGCTGGATCCATGAACCCAGCGGCTCCGAGCTTTAATGGTAACAGTTTTGATCAGCCTGCATCTTATGGATTTAATGTTCCACCACCAAATACCAACAATATAGGTTAGTATTGCTTGAAGAATCTGCTCCTTGTGACTTTGACATTTCGTGATTACACATTTCTATGTTTTCGTTATTTTTGACAGATACAACTTTGTGTTTTAAGTTTAATTGATGTAATATCAAAAATTACTAAATAATTTATACATTTATAAATCTGTATGGTGTGTAAACAGTTTTTTAAAATCTTATTTATATTAAAATACATGTTTTTTTCTTTGACTGAAATAATGTACAACTTTAAATTGGCAAATAGTCTGAAGGTTATGTTATTATAATAATTAATGTATACATTTTTATACTGTTTTATAGATTGTCTTTTAAATATTATTATACTATTAATAATTCCAAGGGTGATCTTTTTTCATTAAATGAAGAAATGCAAGTTATACTTGAGAAATTGTAGCATGGTCCCTGTGACAGTTCACAAATTTGCCCCAATACAACCTTGTAACGTCGTTCAGTAATTTTAATTATTTTATCAACTTTAATATAAGCCTCGAGTCTAATAAATAGCAAGTTATTTAGGTAAATACATTACATAAAACTAACAATAATGACAAATTAATACATCTTGTTACAAATTAGCAAAAATGTGGCAGTTTGTTAAAATCAAATAATATTTGGTGACATTTGTCAAAAGCCGCTACGTTAGTCTGCATTGGCTAGGGATGGGGTATACGATAATTGGATTTTCGATTTTTTTTATACCTAAAATTAAATGTTCATAATTAGTATTAATTCATAGTGGATCTTGGCCTATTTAAAGATAGATACAAATCATACAATACATTAGAAAGTCAGTATAATGAAAATTAGGAATTAAAACTTCAGTT
The DNA here is from genome assembly GCA_949825065.1 of Odontocerum albicorne. Classification (NCBI taxonomy): domain Eukaryota; kingdom Metazoa; phylum Arthropoda; class Insecta; order Trichoptera; family Odontoceridae; genus Odontocerum; species Odontocerum albicorne. The sequence goes on from OX463855.1 coordinate 38,755,688, forward strand.
TAGAGAAAAACAATTTTTCAATTTATAAAAAAAAACTATTCGATTTGTAAAACAAAAACGATTTTACCCCATCCCTTTGAGACATGACATTTCAAGTGTCACAGGAACCATCCTACATTTTCTCAAGTATAATAAGGATCACTACCATCCACAAAATGAGACGTGGAAATTAAAAAACATTTGTACAATATACAAACATACATACCATCACGCCATTTCTCTGTCGGGGTAGGCAGAGAGGACAGAGCACCAGACTTCTATTTCGACACATATCTTTAACCTCTTCTACATCCATACACCTTCTTATCCAACTTCTGCGATTTCTCTGACTTAATGGTTCCTTCTTTCAGAATATCATTCGCTTGATCTAACCATACTTTCCTTGGTCTTCCTCTCACATGCCTTCCACTCACATTTGCATAATATGGACACTATAAAATCTATCAATGAAAAAAAAATGTATGCAACTGATCGCAGGTTTGCAATAATTTATTTATTTACTCACAAAATAAATGGCACTTAAGTGTTTTTTAGATATCACAGTAACAATTATAAAATTCAAGATAGTACTAATTTCGTTTATTAACAGCTAAAACAATATTAGAAAAAAATACACACTTACGTATGTTTTACATAAGTCACTGGTTTGGATTGTCATAAACAATCCAAACCAGATGAAATGAAAAGGTCTGGGCTCATCTTGTATATTATCATACCCGATTAATCAAAGAGAATATATTAACATCTAAACAATATTATCAGATATGGCGGATTCCACCTCAAATCAGCATGGTAACACATAGTCAAATTAAAGCGACAACTATATGAAAGTAAACAATATCTTCAATTTTTGTGGAAGTCTCGCGCTTGTGAGGAGGACCAATGCCCTCATGTTAAGGTAATGAACCGGGACATATCCATGTGCTAACGTTACAGTTGAGAGTATACTGTAGACCAAGTGATATCCAATGCAAATTAATTTATGGTGAAATTGACTACAAACAAGACCTGAAGATGAAAACTGCAACGTTTTCGAAACTTCAGCATCATAAGCCAAACCACACGGTAAAACACTACAAGACTTTTTACAATTGGTTAAGAAACCTTCAACAGAACCTGTAAGGATTTTGCACAACCCATATTTAAAAAAATTGCTTTATGCATACTTTTTTTCTAGGGTTCCAAGCGTACCCACAACAGACAGAGGGATTTTCCCCCCCTCCACCCATGGTGTCCCAATTCCCCCAGGCAGCGCAGCTGGGCAGCATGCTGCAGCAACCCATGGTGCAGGACATGGCCATGCAGTACGGCCAACAGCTTGCCAGCCACGGCAAGGATGTGGTCAACAGGGAGTTGGAGAAATATGTCCCTGTGTCCAAACTTAAATATTACTTTGCCGTGGATACTAAATATGTATTGAACAAGCTATTTTTGATATTCTTCCCATTCACAAACAAGGTGATTTTCTTATGTATTTTCCTTTATTTATATAAATATTCTTACTTTCAACAGTCATTTCTAGCTTAACTTGTTCTCTGCCAACCACACAATAATGCTTAATGAGCTACAGTAACTTATTTAGGCTAATATTAGGTCCTTACATATGAAATTGGCGTTTTGTTTGGGAGGAACATAAAGTTGATTTTTTTTTAATATAATATATTTATTTAATCAAAGTATGTACCATTGCTATCTATGCACTTTTGCCATCTCATAGGTAGTTCATCGATCCCTTTACTAAAAAAACCATTCGGACGGGAATCAATAAAATCTTTGAAGTCGGTTTGGACTGCCCCATCGGAGTTGAATTTTTTCCCTTGCAAGAAGTTATCAGAATTTCGAAAAAAATAGTAATCTGTTGGGGCAAGGTCCGGAGAGTACGGTGGATGTCTTAGACATTCCAATTGAAGCTCTTCTAATTTGGTAGCCGTCTGTTGTGCAGTGTGTGGTCTAGCGTTATCATGAAGCAGCAGTGGCCTAGAGCGATTAACCAGCCTCGGTTGTTTAGCAGCTAGCTTTTCCATCATGGTTTGCAGTTGCTGACAATAGACATCTGCCGTAATCGTCTGGCCAGATTTAAGAAAGCTGTAGTGAACGACACCAGCACTAGTCCACCAAACGCTCACAAGTAACTTTTTTGTAGTCAATTTTCGCTTGGGGCATGGTTTGGCTGGTTCGGCAGGGTTCAGCCATTGCGATGAGCGCTTCCGATTATCATACAGGATCCACTTTTCATCACAGGTAATGATTCGATTCAAAATCCCTTCATTATTGTGCCGGTTGAGTAATGCAACGCAGCAGTCAACGCGCGTTTGTTGATTTGCTTCACTCAATTCGTGAGGTACCCACCTTTCAAGCTTTTTCACCTTCCCAATTTGCTTCAAGTGGATTAAAACAGTTTTATCACTAACACCGCAGCCTGCAGCTAACTCGGACGTGGTTTGCGATGGATCCGCTTCCACAATAGCCTTTGTAGGAATACCTACCTAAATAAATAAATAAATAAATAATTGTCAAAATGAATAAGTGAATTGTTAAACACAATTAAATTAAATTAATTATTGTCAGATAGTAAACATACAGGGGCAATGACCGATGAAGAATTCAATGATTGTCACACACTATGAACAACAACAATATTTACTATTTACAACGTCTGCGAATTGGCTAGCCATCTCCAAATATAAATAATTAACCTACCGCCAATTCATTCGCTAGAGCAAGGCAGATATGTATCGCGAATGTATTCACTCATTGGTATAAATTACTCGGACGCCGAGAAATAAACATATTATTATTGTCATTCATTCAACTGTCAAGACTTATTATTTATCACCCGCTGTCACTTTCGCTTTTTTATCCGCATTCCTGAGTCTATATTTATTTGAATACAAATCAAGATCATCACGACAAATAAACATAAGCAACCCGCTATACCTTCAATTCTTCATTATCAACTTTGGTCTCCGGCCGTCCACGGGGCTTCTTCTGCAGGTCGAAATTTCCAGAACGAAAACGTTGGAACCAAAAACGCACTGTGTTTTCTTTTGCGGCACCGTCGCCATACACATCATTAATCCTTCGAGCCGTTTCTGCAGCACTGGTGCCACGGTGGAACTCGTACTCGTAAATAATGCGAAATTTCAAGTTTTCCATTTTGTAAACTGAGTGACGCAAAGAAAAAAAACAATTGAGGAAAAAACAAATGAATTATAATTTTCGAAACACAAATACTTGAGTAAATAGCTGTATAAATTTTAATTTGGAATTCCTAACCAAAGAGAAGATATTTGAGATCAAAGTTGCCAGTACGGCAAAACGCCAATTTCATATGTAAGGACCTAATATTTCTCTGGTTACATTGGGACAAGTGGACGCATATAATCGCTACACGTGTACAATATATAAATGGGTCATTTAAGGTTTTTTATTTTTCTACAAGTAATACATACCATCACGCCATTTTCCTTTCGGGATAGGCAGATAGAACAAAGCTCCAGACCTTCCTATCTCAACATACATCATTAGCTTTTTCTACATCCATACACCTCTACAAATTCTATATATACAGGGTGTCCCATACCTCAACGTCAAGTCGGTATCAAGGAAGAGGCCAGCTTATGACGGTTCAGAATTTTAAAAAAATTTTGAAAAAGCCTTATACTTTTCGAGTTATAGGCATTTCTTCGAAAATTGTGAAAGTAGCTACCCTTTGCCATATGTTTATATGCTGTGAATACAAATTGCCATATTTTATGATTTTCATGGTTGTATCGCAATCCTAGATAACCCTGCTATTAGTCGGAGTCAGATATAAAACAAAAAAAAACCTGCACGTTCGAAAAAAAAATAGTTTTTGTCCGATCATAAAAATTAATATTTTGTATCAGCTAACTTTAACTCATCATACTGTAAAAATAATGTAATACGCTAACCTGGCAAGTTACATCAAAATATGGCCTGTTTAGTCAGAATTGCAAAATGCTACAATACATACCTAATACTCCTTTAAAAATAATTTTATATTAATATAGGAATTATATTAGTCCTTTAGTTCTTAAGTAATACATTTGTATATGGATAGCCTTTGGCAAATGTGTGTGTCATAGATTACTTTATCAAATAAAAAAGTTATATATGAGTAAAATATGCAATTGAATGCTGTAAAGTAGGTCATAACTGTTTTTGTATTTTCAATTGATGTTTTGTTAAGTGGAATATTACATGATGTAATCATATTCAATTTGATGCAAGACATTATTAATGTTAGCAAATCAATGTGTTTCAGGACTGGAGTATTAAATATGAACACAACAGTCCACTGCAGCCAAGACTCGAACCAAATGCTCCAGATCTTTACATTCCTACAATGGCCTATGTTACTTATGTGGTCTTAGCTGGATTTGTTTTAGGTTGGTATCTTTAAGTTGTTACAGGTAACATTGAAAATAATTTAATACGAAACTGTTGGACATAAAAAAATAACTGTTGGACATGAAAAGCCTAGTTTTATTAATGTATTTTAACAGGAAATGGATGGGAAAAAATCAGATATGAGAAAATCCATGATGTAACATGAAAAAATGGTTCTGAATAAAATAACCATCCATCAATATTAATAAAAAAATTACATACAGTAAAAGTCCAATAATTAGAACAAAGAAAAATTATAATTAAAAAAAAATTGCCATTTTCTTGTTCCCAAAATCGACTTCTGTTAATAAATTCTACTGATAATTTGAAAAACCACGTAATTCGTAATGTTTTTCGCTAAAAAGATATATGAATTCTAATCATTTGTAATTTTCCACGGATCCACTTAGTAATCGGTAAGAATGCTTGATGTATTATGCACCAGCGAGTGGTTCAATTTTCGAGCCTCCCTTATATTCAAAGATTCAACATCTCAAGATTTTTATCAGAAGTATGGGGAGGTCCACCGATAAAATATGGAAACTAAGTAAAAAGGATATACAGGTATCCCAAAAGACACCCTCCATTTTAAAAGAAAATAACTTTTTTATTTCTTAATAATTCACATTTATTCTTTTATAAACAGAAAACACACTTCTTGAAAATAAATTTTATTTTGTTTTGAAAATTACATCCTTTAAATAACTGTCATTTTGCTCTTTGCACTAACACGCTCTTTCTAAGGCGTGAGCCATCACCTGTCTTAATGTGTCTTGGCTTATTTCTTGAATTTCTTCATGGATTTTGGCCTTCAATTGCTGAATGGTTCGAGGATTGTTACGGTATACTCTATCTTTCAAATACCCCCATAGAAAGAAGTCTGGAGCAGTTAAGTCAGGTGAACGTGACGGCCACTTGATTTCAGAGTTTCGCGAAATTATCCTTCCTCCAAAAATTTGTCTTAAGAGTTCAATTATCGGGCGAGCTGTATGAGCAGTAGCACCATCTTGCTGCCACCATACCTCTGGTGTGTCCTCGACTGCAGGACACACGAAATTCTCTAGCATTTCTCGATATCTTTCAACATTGACCATTAGTGGGTTTCTGCCTCATCTTCAAATAAATAAGGTCCAAGAACTCTTTCCCATTTACACCACACCAAACCGTTACTTTTACGGGGTGCAGACTACGTTGGTGGACTATTGGATTTTCGGTCCTCCAAAATCGCATATTTTGTTTTTTAACAAATGCGTTTAGGTGGAAGTGGGCCTCGTCGCCCAAAATGGCAGTTATTAGGATGTAATTTTCAAAACTAAATAAAATTTATTACAAGAAGTGTGTTTTCTGTTTATAAAAGAATAAATGTGAATTATTAAGAAATAAAATAGTTATTTCCTTTAAAAATGTAGGAGTGACTTTTGGGACACCCTGTAATAGTAATATAATTTTAAAATATTTTGTGTAACCGTTATTTTTAACCTTTCTATAAATTACCAAATTTTCTCTCACAATATTTTGTGTAACTGTTATTTTTAACCTTTCTATAAATTACCAAATTTTCTCTCACAATATTTTGTGTAACTGTTATTTTTAACCTTTCTATAAATTACCAAATTTTCTCTCACAATATTTTGATTCCGAGATTTAATTCTGAGACTCAATTCTTGCACCTTACCATTGTATTATGGAACAGTCACTGCCCTCTTCCAGTCTTTCGGTGTGTAGTTAGATTCCCAACATTTGTTGAAAAATGAACATGTTTAACAATAAATTGATATTATATTTTTTTTGTTTTTAGGAATGCAACATCGATTTTCACCAGAGCAAATAGGAATTCAAGCATCAAGTGCTCTGGCGTACTCCATATTTGAAATGTTTCTCTACTTGGCAACACTTTATGTAACAAATATTCAAACTAATCTCAGCACATTAGATTTGCTAGCTTTCTCGGGATACAAATACACAATCATCATCGCAGCAATTGTCACAAGTTTAATATTTAAAACACTCGGCTATTACCTCTGTCTTCTTTATTGCAGTTTGACTCTGGCATTTTTTTTGGTAAGTTTATGTTAAAAATTATAACTACACATTATTGATATTCGTTAGAAATTAAATTTTCTGTGATTGAGATTTTTGTTATATTAGGTTATCCTGAGAGCAGTTTTATATTTCTCGGATAGATATCGTTAAGAGAAAACTTTCATTGCTAACTTTATTCCAAACATGCTAAATACCATATTATAAAAAAGTAATAGTTGAGCGCATTTTGAAGCCTTTGTTTATCCAAATTGTTTAACACGTTGTTCGCCGTGTCAGCCACCGGTGGCCGACACCGAGGTATTCCAATTGGGCCGTGTCGGCCACCGGTGGCTGACACTGCATACCTAACTTCAGAGTGTCATCCTGTCCGTCGGCTACGCGCTCTGTATTAAACTACTATTAAACTTGGCCGACACGGCCCTTCTCTATCTGACTACGATATGGCCTTAGGATATCTTCATGGTTCTAAATGATATACTCATGAATATGATAGGTTATATTAAATTAAAAACGTAAAAACATTTTTTGGACATTTTACGAAAATCCTATTGGCGATCAATGTGTTAAGCAATTTTTTTGGCATCATTTTGAAGATGGTATAAAATAAGTCCTTTTTTTCATGATTTTTTATTATACCACAATTAAAAATGGGATACAAAAAAAATAATTATATGTGCATTATATGACAATGATACCGTAAGTGATTGTGTGTGTCAAATGTCGTTTGAAAAATTCTATAATGTCGGTATGACACTCGAAAATGGTGTTCGCTCTCGAAGGCCATTACCACTGATGGCGACTTAATCAAGGCTTTGATCGAGAATAGTTAATCTACGTCTCGAGAGATTGCTGAGATACTGAAATAATGAAAACAGATTTACACAATTAAGTTACATTAAGATATAAAAAATTGTATTTTGTATTTATCTTTTTTTTAATATCTTACTTTACAATTTTCCTTAGAGTTATTATGAAAAAGTGCTTAATTCTATTTCTTTATTTATGAATATGATCTCATACACAGGTCAACCTTTATTTTTGGTAAGATTTTTTATTCAATTTTATGGATATTTTAGTTTTTTTATTTTCTTACAATATTCCGTCGATTTCGACCGTTTAAAAATACATATTAAAATTTTAGTACACATCATTCCAAAACACAAGATGTTGCAAAGTATAAAACATTAACATGATTTATACACAATCACAATCAAAAAAAGCATACCACCACATAGATAGGTACTCAGCAGGCCAAGGCCCAGGGCTGTATCTTATGCATGGAAGGATTCTCAAAAAATAGTATGCTCATTAAAAAATCCGTTTAGAAGAAACAGAATAAAAAAATCACTTGCACAATTCATCTACTCGATACATACAATTATAGAAAAGCACAATAATCCTCACAAGATGATTTTAAAATTCTAATCGAAAATCTAATATCGATAAATAGTTTGGAAAAAATTAAAGGACAAAACCCAGTATGTACATAATAAACAGTTATACAAATTAAAATAAAAAAATCCTGAAATATAGAAACCAAACAATGAAATAAAAAACAAATCCAACACCAATCTTCAATCATGTTCAAAACGTAATGAAAAAACAGAAACAATAAATTACATTTAAAATTCAATACCTGCATACATATAAAAATATATCATTGTATAATATTTCTTTTGGTAGTTGAAATTATTTTCTGCAGGGACCTATTACCACATATACACCTACTCTCGGACCATAAGACGCACCCCAATTTTAAGTAAATTTAAAAAAAAGTGAAAAGATTCATCTTTTGGTTGGAAAAATACAGTAAATAAAATCGAGTATCTCTCTCTACCTGCAAATATTTTTTCACCCCGCCTTATGTCATGTATGAATACTTGAGGTCAGCTTTTCTGGTTCTCATCGTTCGATCATGGGTTGTCAAGTTCTCCACATTTAGTTCCCTCGTGAGATAAGCTCTGATAACGAATAGACTTCTTACTAATGATATAAATAATTTTCTTCTTCTTATTTTAGGCCTGTTGACCTATTATGGCCCTGCATCATTGTTTCCCTCTTGTGACGTCGACTGCCATCTGTCTTTCCATCTTTTTTCGATGGTCGGAGGTCGTCCTGGAAGTCTGCTCGCTTGGGGGATACTGTCCCTGGCCATTCTTACGGCTCTTGGTTCCGCCATTCTGGATACATGTTCGTTCCAGAACCTTCTTCTCTGTCGTCCCCATCTGACAATATTTTCAACTTCGCACATCCTTCGGCTTTCTGTGTTTCGTACTCTATCACGAAGGTTTTTGCCAGCGATACTCCTGAGTACCTTCATTTTGCTGGTTCGAAGATTTTTGGTTCTGACAGTGTCGGCTCTGGACTCTATGCTGTATGTCATTATGGGGCGGACACAGGTCTTGTATATCCTCACCTTGCTTTGGATGTTCATATACTTGTTTTTCCAGATAGTGTTCTTTAGACATCCGGAAATCACAATCCGACAATCACAAAAGGCCACAGCTATTTCTGGATGTCTAAATAATTTTAGCATTATAAATTTTAGCATTATAAATTATAATATGTCTGATATTTTTCTAGCTGAGGACACTAAAAGTGCAAGTTTTAATCGAGCCTACATCACAAGGTTACCCTCAAGATGCCTACAGCCATTCTAGGCACAGTAGCGGCTCTAAACGAAGAGTTTACTTCCTATTGTTTGTTGCCGCATTGCAGCCCATACTCGCTTGGTGGCTCAGCTATCATCTTCTTCCTCTGAATATTCTTGCACCAGATGTAAATTTATAATAGCAGTGGTATAGAGTGAAGATTCTTAACTGTCTCTCGAGGTTTTGTATATTGTATTTGATCAATTACAGCTTAGGACAAGCATTTAATAATAATACACTTAACTGGAAATTAAATTTAAGGTGATATTTCCTTTTTAAAAAAAAAAAAAACAAAATGTTTTCCATTTTTTAAATGGCTATGTTGGCCATGTACTTGAAGTTACCTGTTCAACTTTAATTGTTCAGAAGTTATTCTTATTTGCATCTAAATATAACCATAAAACATTTCTAACAGATTTTTTGTAATACATTAATTTATTTAAATCATCGTCAAATATGTTATAAATCTTATTTAGATTAAAAAAAAATTACCATATTTGTATATTTTATCCTATTATTTGAGATTCGATAGCCCTTTATTTATATTTAAAAAGAAATATCTTTTGTAAAAGGTAATTATTACAATATTCTGATTTCGTTTCAGATTATATTATAACATTTTTATAAAAAACATAATTGACATTTCAAATTCTATTTTGATTTCAGTATAATACTTTTTTGTGATGTGAAGACAAGACGTCTTTTTATCAGCTCATTTATTTTACTACAAAAATTGTTAAAAGCAACGACAAGTCATCAACTTACAAAAAAAAATAAACAGTGCACAAAAAATTGTGAATTTATAAAAATCATTAGGAATGAATTCTGGTTTAGAGAACTAACATTTAAAGTCTGTTAATTACTGGTAAAAGTAGAACTTGGGATATGACTTCAAAGTTGTATTAAATAAAGTTTTTTGTTACGAAATTTGCTCTTTATTATAGTTCGTAAATTCTAGGATGAGTCCTGTGACAGCTCACAAATTTGCCCCAATGTAATGTATTTACCTAAATAACTTGCTTTTTATTAGAATTGAGGCTTATATTCAAATTGATAAAATAATTAAAATTACTGAACATAGTTACAAGGTTGTATTGGGGCCAATTTGTGAGCTGTCACAGGACTTATCCTAGAATTTCCGAACTATAGTAGTATTAAAAGTGACCATGTTAAAAAAAAGTGCTCACTTTTGAAAGCTATTATAATAGTTCATATATTGCATTTTGGCTTTTGAATCAATTGGAAGATTCGCTAACTCCCCCTCTAATAAATGTAAGGATATAAGAAAGATAGCAAGTTTCTTCTTATCTCACTGAGTTTGAATGGGGTTAAAGATGTTTAAATTTGATAATAGCTTTTAAACCAAATTGAACTTGGTTGAAATCTTCAGCATAAATTATATGAAGTGATTTTTTGTCACAAAAGTAGTGATTCATGGTCTAACAACATATTTTGTATATAAATAGTTACCAAAATTCGAGTCTTGTTTCCCTTGAAACATGTTATAGCTAAAGGAGTCAGAAAATAATTTAAATAAAAAAATAATGTTTTTATTAACCAAACGGTTGTTTGTGGAATTAAAAAAAAAACATTAATAAGCTCATTTTAAACTAGTCTAGCATATATAAAAATGCGTGTTTAAATTTAATATTCGAGTTGACCTGAGGCCCGATTCTCACTCTTATAAGAGATCTTAACTTGCTACTTGAAAGATTATTTTTGAAAATTATTTTCTTTTGATTTGCTTCCAAATTTCAAAATGTCTCGAGGGGTAAAACAATAATGCTTTTGAGGAGAAATGACATTTAATAGCCCAGCATCTCAAGTGCAGGCCATGTAAATCTGTACTAAAGAGATCCGTCCTATGGTGTGGATACAATTTGGCACCGGTTAGCTCTTGCTCCTTCAAATATCAGTTTACACCCATTCTAAGAGAGAAAAAATAAAAATTTGGCCTGAGTTATTTTTGAATTGCTTGAACTGCTTTTATTAATTTGGCTGTTACAATTTTGCCTTTTTTTAAACCAAATTTCATTTCAGAGACCATGATATAAACTGTTATCAGTCTTCACTCTAAAAATATTGTAATTACAGTTATTAGTTTGATGAAAATATATTTACCCTCATTGAATGACTTAATAGAGTAAATTATGTCTCATTTTTGCTGTTATTTTCTTATTACCGTTATGTACGAGGCGTGTCCAGAAGGTAAGTGTACTGAGGCTCTCACGACCGGATAGATTTTATTTTCGACATGTTGGCTACACTTCCGTGTAGCCTGACCCTTCCCCTCCGTAACGAGACCGGTTCGAGGTCAGTACGTTGAGAAGTGTCGACGCGACAACACGTTTCGTGAAAAATGTCAAACCAATCTCCCGCCAAGTGCGAAATTTTGTAAAAAGGCAAGAGTTTTTGAGGCGCTGCAAACTCCATGGAGATGAATTTCTCCGCTCCATCGTTACTGGAGATGAAACTTGGGTTGCACACTACACACCTGAAACCAAAAGCCAGTCTCAACAGTGGCGTCACACCTCTTCACCCTCCGCCAAAAAGTTCAAAACCACAATTTCAGCCAAGAAAATCATGGCATCCGTGTTTTGGGACTGTCAAGGCATAATTTTAATTGAATATATGCCTCAAGGGGAGACCATCAACTCTGCAAGATACTGTGAGACCCTTAAAAAAATTGCGGAGGGCGATTCAGAACAAGAGGAGAGGCATACTGACAAACAAAAATCTGCCTGCTGCACGACAATGCAAGACCACACACGGCCAACGCCACGAAGGAACTGCTCGCCTCGTTTAAATGGGATGTCCTGAACCATCCCGCGCATTCCCCTGACCTAGCTACTTCAGATTACTATCTCTTTACCTCCCTGAAGCTGCACATGGGTGGAAAAAGGTTTTCAATCGACGAGGAGGTAAAGGAGGAGGTGGAGAAGTGGACGGAGGGGTTGGCGGGAAACTACTTCGAGGAAGGCATCAAAAAGTTGATACCCCGCTTCACCACCTGCATTGAGAGGAATGGCGACTATGTCGAAAAATAGCTTACATATGTACTACGGTAACCACGTAATTTTTTTGTTTAAATAAAAAAAATTGTAACCTACAAAAATTCAGTACACTTACTTTGTGGATATGCCTCGTACATGATTAAAAAAATGGTGTTAATTAATGAGTTGAGTTTTAAAAACAATGTCCCTTCAATGCTATCTCAAAACTTATAAAACATTTTTTAATTTGACGATTTTCACAATGACAATATGTCATTATTTGAAAAACAGGAATATTAAACTTTTTGTAAATACATGTCAAGTTCCACTCTTGAAATTGTAGAAAAATACATTAAAAATCAATTTTTTTTCTGTTGAAATTTTAGAAACTAACTTGTAAATATTAATTAATATATACACACATTTGTTTACTTTCATGCTTTATTATGTTATGTTTGAAAAAATAAAACGAATTTAAATACTTGACTTCAAATATACTTTGAATTTTCATAAAATAAAGCCTGCAAACAGCCAAGACCCATTCTGAATTGTAGAGTTGATATTGATGATGAAAGCTGTTTTTTCAATGTTTCAAATTAAATCATACGAACGTAATGAGAGCGAGGAAACCTTCCGATAAAGTAGTACCAATTGTAGCAGGAAGAATTTATAAGTGATGATTATTAATTTTAATATTTTTCATTTTATTTATTTAATTGTTTGTGCTGTTGGAAATTGAAACGATGATGCCTTTTAAAAATAACTGTCTTAGAATATTGTGTGCAGACACTCACTTTGTGATATTCTGTTTTTTATCTTCATGAACTCGATGTATTGGTCATAGGACCCTTATCTTTGATTTATAAAAATCTTTGTTGAGCACTTTGTATCTAATATTATTTACCCTTTTTTGGAAGTATTAATATAGAATTACAATTGTTGTATATATTACAGTACAGAATGGTCAATGAATGTAAACTGTATATATATACTACTGAACGTAAATTTTCACTAAAGTAACCAGTGAACTTGATGTATGCTACAGTATTATCTGTTCACATTCGATAGTGACTTCTACTGCTCGTCATTAGTGAACATTCTCGAATATGATCTTCCATGTGCAGCTGTGGTTTGTATATTCAGGCTTTTTGCATTCAGGTTATGTTTTTAAATTCACTGTACACACAATTTAAAGTACTCTGTGTTTTAATCATTTGTGCTATTCATGTTCATAAATATTTCGAAAGACTACCCTGATGGTTTGTTTGAAACAACCAATAAATATAAACATTAATTAAAAGGTTTTACTATCATTTTATTTTCTCCGACCTCAGTAAAGGTTAACAAACACGAGAGAGGATATACAATCACAAGTGAATATGAATTTATTATTTTCAAATGAACGATTTCTTTCACATTTACTTATTACTTTAGTGAAGATGTACATTCTCTAGAAATAGTTGACGTTAACTGTGCGCTTTCACTGTACATATATTGAAATAAAGATAAGATACTGTGGGTATTCAACTTATTTAAAAATGTTTGTAAGGATTTTCTTATTCAAAATTTTAAATATAATTATCCTACAAGTATGTGAGGTTTTTAAATGTAACTAATACATTTTTTAAGTAAAATTTATTTTGCTTATTTTTTTTAGGTTTGCAATATGGCTTCAGAGTGCAATTTTTATCTGAATAAATTTTTTTGACCCTTTAAAATTACTTTATTTTACACAAATGAGCGGTTTTTTATATTTACTTAAACAACAGTGTGATTTTGAGTTTCAAAAGTTTTTAGTTAAGTTGAATGGAATACAGCATTTAGTAAATGCTTTTTTTTTAGAGAGGGGTATTATTTTACAACTGTTATGATCTTTACTTGTTAGTAAAATTACTTTTCTGAGTTAACAACAAATGATAAAATGTCAAGTAACAAATTAGTATCTTGTCCCATGTCTTTTCCACGTGAGATTCTAATATTTCAGTGTTCATAAATAATTGTGTATATCAGTATGCAAACTTTATAACATTCATCATTTGATTAAAAATCTTCAAACATTATTCATTGCAACTACAGAATAAAATGTTGAAACTACAGAATATAATTTTATTCATAAACATTTTTTTCAATATATTTCAAATCAAAATATTTTTTGACTAGTTCTTTAGCAGGCTAAAAGGCATGTATGTAAATTTTTAGCAAATTTTCTGTCTGATGTGGATTTATGAGTGAAGTTATTGGAAACAATTATGTGATTATATAGTATATATGTTTTGAGGCTTTCCCGATTATTTGTGTCATCAGTTGGATAAGGTTTGAAGTGTTTTACCGCATGGTTTGGCTTACGATGTCCTTTTCCAACTGATAATTACGTGATTGTAAGCCAAGTGTCATAGTAACATGATGTAATTAATATATTTTACTTTTTTAATAAAATCTTTAAGCTTCTATATTTTTTTAGTTAATAACCTTTAAACCGTTTTGGAGATCTCGAATATTTGTCGAAGTATTTATATCAGTATGTAATTAATATATTGCATCTTTGATCTATCTGGATCAAGTTACGGACGATAATGCAAAAGTATTTATTGAAAAATGCATGTAAATTACAACATATGTTAATGGACTTGGGTTACACACAAAGCTTTCTGACAGGGAATTATATTATTGCCCTTAGTAAAAAAGCAGTAATAGCATATATCAAAATGTAAAAAAAAAAAAAAAAATTAACTGCATTAATCTATTAGCTAATACATAAATTTAATACTAGGTTAGTCAAAAAGTTTTGAAAGCGACGTCTATGGAGCAGTAGAAAACCAAAATTTCTACGCCATTTTAATATTTCATCTTTTATAAGAACGTACTCAAAATTTCATTTCGATCTGTCAATTCATTCTTTGTTTACAAGCCATTTGAAGTTGACGTGTCAGTGTATTTTTTATCAATGGAAAAATCCGAATATCGTGCAGTGATTAAATTCTTTGTTTCGGAAGGTTTATCGGCTACTGAAATCCATGCAAAGATGGTGAAAGTATTAAAGGAGTCTTCTCCTTCATTTCCAACCGTTCACCGATGGGTTTTGGAGTTGAAGCGTGGCCGTACAAGCGTTGAAGACGATCCACGCTCAGGACGTCCGAAAAGTGCATCAACACCAGAAATCATAGCGAAAATACAGGATATGGTTTTGGAAGATCATCGATCGACTGTGGATGTGATAGCTGACACCATAGGCATCTCACATGGAACAACATGGCATATTTTGGCTGAAGTTTTGGGTTTCAAAAAACTGTGTGCACAATGGGTGCCGCATTTGCTAACAATGCAACAAAAACACGTTCGAATGCGACTTTCTGAGCAACATTTGGAGCAATTTCGAAAGGATAAAAAGGATTTTCTGCGTCGATTCATCACTATGGATGAGACTCGGGTCTTCCACCATGATCCTGAATCAAAACAAGAGGCTAAGGAGTGGTGTGAACCAGGCACTTTGGCTCCGAAGCGAGTTCGTGTCCAGAAATCGGCCAAGAAGGTGTTAGCGTCAGTTTTTTGGGATGCAAAAGGAATTTTATTGATAGATTATCTCCAAACTGGTAAGACAATCAACTCTGATTATTATTGTGACCTTTTGGACCAGTTGGATGAAAAAATTTGTGAAAAAAGACCCGATTTGCAGAAGAAAAAAATCATTTTTCATCAAGACAATGCACCTGCTCACACAGCTCAAAAAACCATTGCGAAAATCAGTGAATTGGGGTACGAATTGTTCCAGCATCCACCCTATTTGCCAGATTTAGCTCCCTCTGACTTCTGGCTGTTCTCACACCTTAAAAAATTCCTTCGTGGAAAGCATTTTTCATCAAACGAAGAGGTTATAGCCGTCGTAGAGGAGTATTTTGCAGGCCTTCCAGAAAGTCACTTCCGTGATGGGACAACAAAGTTGGAAGATCGTTGGACCAAGTGTATTGATCTTATGGGAGACTATACTGAGCAATAAAAGTGATTTCCCCCCAAAAAAAATGTATTTTCATTTCCGCTTTCAAAACTTTTTGACTAACCTAGTATATATTGGTCAAACATGTTGAATTATAGTGTGAATTAACTGTTTTATAGCCTAAAATAATGATAGAGATTCGAAAATGAAATTTGAATCTTCTTTTGATTTTATTATAGTAATGCTTTTTCCTTGATGGGCTAACATTATTGTTTTGGTAAAGCATCTTCATTCAGAGCAATCTGGAAGTGTGCTTTAAATTTTTTATGACAGAACCCTTAACCGAATAAATACGTTGCTATTAGCAACCCAGATGGGCCCCAGTGTTACACCTTTATACTTGTTCATGTTAGGTTTAATTTTTTATCTATATTCAGAAATCCATTTTTTTTCAAAAAAAATGTCAAGATAGTCTGTTTGACAGAACGTGTATGGCGAAACTCGAAAAACTGTTTGAGATAAGGCATTAAAAAAAATATACACATACTATATGATATAAATCGTGATGCTTTATTATTAAGTTGTCCAGTCGCCTCCACTAGTAATAATTGCCCGGCATCTCCGAGGCATACTTTCTACTAATTTTATAGCATAATCTATGGGCAAAGACTTCCATATAAGTCGAATCTGTCAAAATAACTGCTTGACGTTCCAGATTTTTTTCCCTCGGAGCTTGAACTTCATGAGTGCCCAAACCTTTTCTATGGGATTTGCATCTAGTGACTGTGACGGCCAATCCATTACGTCAACGTCATTTTCTTGATTCCACGCATTACAAAGACAATTCCGATGTTTTGAGTCTCTGTCCTCTTGCAGTAGCCAATTTTAATTATTTCTTATAAACCACCTTTGGGCAGATGGTAATAAAGCCCTCTGATATATTTTAACCATATTGGGAGCGTTCAATTTATTTGTGGAGATGTGCAAAGTGCCAAGTCCCCGCTTTGATAAACAGCCCCAGACGTGAACTTTTACTGGGTGTTTAACAGTCCGCTGGATGAGTCTATTGGTGCGGGTACACCAAGTATGATTAATGGAGGAACGTGCCCAAAAAGAAGCTTCGTCTGAAAAAATTACGCTGTCCCAATCGTGGTCCAATTTTTCTTTCGCCCAAGTGATTCTTATGTCGACTTGTTTTTCGGACAGTAGTGGTTTCTTCACCATGTTTCAAAATTTCACTCAATGAGCTAGTAAACGTCTTCTTATAGTGTCACATGACACAATTAGACCCTTTTCACGCAAAACTGCCTGTCCGCTATGCAATGATAGACGAGGATTCTTCTCAAACACCCGTAAAATCACTCTGTCCTTTTTTTGTCATTTTCTGTGCAGTGCCACGATCTGGTAGGTCATCGACGTTTTTTACATCATAATAGCGTTTCACCCACTTACAAATTTCTTCGACTTTCTCATGTATTTAGCAGTGGCTCCGTACGACATTTTTGGTCCTTTCGGATGTGTACACAGAAACACGGCTTCGTAACGTGATACGTACACGGCACTCTTGGTGAAATATGTTCTTGTGTAACTAAGGTCGAACGATAACTGAGTTTTTCTATACAAAGCATCTTGGAGGAAGGGTCCTGCTGCCTGCTCGCATTTGAATCTACCCTCTTAACGGTTTCTAGGAAAAAATGTAGCCGTACACGCTCTTGTCAAACAGACTATAAATACAAGATCAAATCATTATTTATAGACAAAAACTTTTGTGTCATTAATTGCGGCAAGATTTTCAAGTCATTAATTGCGGCACGCTATTAGTCGCCATTTTAGGTAAACAAAGATAAAATATTACTCACCTTTCACCCGACACTGTTGGCTGAAGGACCACTGTTTCGCAATTATTTTTATTGTAACATTTTTTATATATCGATTGTTCCTAACTTAACTTAAATTGAATTTCACATTTCAACATCACAATCTCCTAACCTATTCACTTGAGTATTGATATTTGTATTACAAAAATTTAAAGTATGCTTAGCGATATTTAAAAACAATCCCTAACCATTACTTTCCTAAATACCCTACTACTGAGGAATGTGTCAGTGGTCCAATGCACACCAATAGTAAGGTAATGATTTCTCATCATCAATATGCACAACAAAAAAATGTACATTTCATAAATCAAAATGTTAGTAAGCTATGGATTATGAGAATCAATTCTTTTGAAGTTTTATTATTATTATTCACCCTTCTTTTAAAGCTCCACAAGGGTGCATAAGGAGGCCAGCAGTCTTCTCCATTCAGAGCGGTTTTGGGCGGTGTTAATAATCTCCCTCCACGACATTCCTAACGCTCTGACTTCCTTGTCATAGGAACGGTACACCGTGAGAGAGGGTCTTCCAGGCTGTCGGGACCCCAATGGACAAAAAAATAGCTGTCTCCTCGGCCAACTATCATCGGGCATTCTCAGAATGCGCCGGCGTACAGTGACATTTGTTTTGTGGTCATACCACCTGATTCCCAATATCCTCCTGAGACACCTGTTTTCAGAACTAAGTATCTTGCCCTCCTGAGCCTTAGTGAGATGCCAAGATTCACAGCTATACAGGAGGATCGGAATGATTGGTGTTGTCTTGGCCTTTTTTGATCCACATGATTTAAGGATGTCAGGAGATCAACCTGATGATCCCGAGGGCCTGATGGCCCGTTTGGTAACGGACCCCCTCTTTTGAAGTAACCGCCTTATAATCTTATTAATTTCTTCAACTATTGTCTTCATTACCAATGTATTTAAAAAAATATTCAATTTCTTCTGTAGGAGTAGAAGATTGATTCTTCCCCAATGTGAAATATTCAAATTCATGTACAACTGGGACAAAAGGCCCAGATCACTACAAACCCAAATAATCTGAAATTTCAGTCTGAATTTCTTCTTTCTAAATGTTTCATGGTCCAGTAGTATATCCAGGTCCAATATTTAGACAACTGCTGTTTTCAATATTGTTTGTGTCTGTCCCGCCATAAATATCATAATTCACTTTAATATGTGAATGTAATAATGAAGATTTCGCAGATTTCATCTTCAATAAAACTATTTATGATTATGTACTAAAATATTAAGTTAACTAATCACAGACAAAAAGATCTTGTCAATAAAATCGGTTCACATTAAAAAATAGAGGTTAAAAAAAATTAAGGAAGAATTTCAAGACAGCACAGCAGTTATTAAAAATAAATCGATTATTAATTTGAATGATGCAATAATAATTTGATTTAGATGTATAGATCCTCACAGCCCAGCATAAATCCTCGCACGGATACAGCTTAGGATGTACGAGAGATTTGCATGCAGGATTCAATTCTTTTTAATTAATTCCATTATTTAGTGCATCTTACTATGGAAAATATTTATATAAACCTTTAGAAAAGGTAGTTATTTTTTAAAATTAACTAAAAAGAGCACATGTGAAGATGGGATTTGCATCTATATCAAGACATTAGAATCTACATATTTATGGAGAACGCATTGAATTAGTTAATGAGATCATTCCATTTGGTGAGTGCTTGTCCACGTGACATGGCACCCTCAATTGCACTTGTCACTAGCAACTTCCAGACTGTTTCCAAAGAGTAGCTTAAATAACACTATAAAGTTAAGTTCCATATTAAGAACAACTCGGAGAGTAAGCAACCCATTCTATCCCCAGTGTATGTTTGAATGAATGAAAGCGAGCCCTTCCAGTGGGAGACCTAATTTTATCCTCACCAAACAGCTTTTTCCCTTTGTAATGACCCCATCCAGTGACAACCACCTAAAATGAAAAGGATTTGAAAAATGCCCATGATAAAGTCAACCCTCCTACTGAGAGGCACACAGTCACTTCCATCTTTGGTGTTTAGAGTTAGTATCGCCATAAGTATCCTAGTACAATTATCAAGACAGTTATAGTAAAATTACCACTGTTAAAGTTATAGTAAAATTACCACTGTGAAAAATTGTTAAAAGTGGTACATTATAATTTGTGTATAAGGATGGGAAGTCTAATTTTACCACTGTAAACAAAATACAGAATCACCCTGAAACAATATTGATCTTACAACCATACATTGTTAGTAAATATATGTTATCTACATCAAAAATAATAATAATGCATTTTGATTCTAAAATGCACTTTTTTCCCAAATAGATGTCTAAATACGGGGTGCATCTTAAAATGTACGTGTCTTACAACTGCAGTTATTTTTAGAAATTTTCCCACGCTTTGCACACAGTATTGAGAACCCCTGCCTCCAACCATTGATTTTTGTTACCAATATTGCGCTCTCCAATTTCAAGTGGTGTGACTGATTTAATGTGCTTTAAAAATGTGAAACGACCAAAAACGTGGTTGTAATTTTTATAGTGGCATGACCAGCCAGTTGACATTACAGTTAACAAACTATTTTAGGATTATTTGAGAAAGGAATATCAATCCTAGCTGTTGATTGACACCCTTTTGTAAAAATTAAGAAAACGCCAACATCAAGATTGTCAGAATGGATATCAACAGCTTGGAAACTAATCCCAGAAAGAATAATGCAGCATCACCTACACTTTGGATTTATAATGGAGTAGTGAAGATAACGACGGCTCAGAATATTGATTCCACAGATTCTGATAATAATTCCACAGGAAGCAATGAATAACATACCTACTGATAAATAATATTTTTAGTAAATTGAATTCTATTATAATAAAAACATTTATTTGTTAGATGTATTTTAGTGTTTTATTTTATTTATTTCTCTTCTTCTAAATAAAGCTTTTTTTCTTTTGGTGGCACTGAAATAAAGATGCATCTTTTAATCGATGGTGTCTTATAATCGAAGAAATATGATAATTAGTTACACATTTTTTATGTTTAGTTTTCCTCTTTCTTTCAAAACATGGATGTTGTCTTTGATCTGGAAATGAGAAATTCCTTTACATACCAATACACCATACCTCATTTCACACATCTTCATTTATAGTATATAGACTGGTGTGTTAAAGATCTCCAAAGGTCATTAGGTGGTATAAAACAATCTTATGGGAACGTATAATATATGGACTGATGTATGCTAATGATATGGTAGTATTAGCGGAGAATGGGAATATATAATATATGGACTGATGTATGATAATGATATAGTAGTATTAGCGGAGAATGAAAGTTGTTTAGATTGTATGATAAGTAAGTTTTATAAGAAATGTAAAGAAAAATAACTAAGAATGAATATTGCAAAATTCAGTAATGGTTATTGAAAGGTATACAGGGAAAATTATAAATAATCAAAAAAATATTCAGGTGAACAATGAAAGATTAGAATGACTTGAATAGTTCTGCTTTTTGGGAAATGTGTTGTTAGATGAAGGAAAGGTGGAAGGAGTTATTGAATTGTGTATTGCCATTGGAAACAAAGTCACTAAAAGACGTCAAGATCTGTCAAAATGATTGTTCACAATGGCATGTTAGTACCAACATTGTAGTTTAGAAGTGTAACGAGGATGTGGAAAATAAGTGAAGTAAATGGAGAAGAATATGTAGTGTGTCCATGTATGACAGTAAAAAATGGAATGACTAAGGATGAATGTGAGCTGTAGAACAATTTGTTAAATAGGGGGGAAAAAGTGTTGATGTGGTTTGAACATGTTGAACAAATAGGTAACGAAAGACAGACAACAAATATACAATACAAAAATAAATGCGAGTTGTTGTAGAGGAAGATTGACAAAAGTATGGTTGGACCAAGTGAATAAATTTTTGAAAGATAAAACTTAAGAAGTTAGAGAATCGGAAGTTGTATTAGAAGATATATGTATGTGGACGAGGTGAAGGAAGTATATCGTGATAGGAAGGTTTGGCCCTATGTTTTCTCTGCCTACCTCATCAGAGAAGTTGCATGATAGTATACTCGTATATGTATTATATATTATTATGTGTTTATCAAATTATTTATCATCCATTATTATTTTTCTTGTCCTTAACAAACCATTCGTCAGTAAAATTTACGGGTTAAGATTACGTGGATGCGCTTTGTAGTTACCAATTATATTACGAAATTCTAACCTCTAAATAATATATATATAAAAAAAATACTCGTAATTTAACCCGTTTTCCGTAAATCGGGCAAATATTGAAATAATATTCCGTAATACCCGGCCACTTTCATCTCAGTCAACCAGTAAGTACGAGTATGGATGACACACTGACCTATTTTTCTAATACGATCATAAACATGCCAAACTGGGTGGATTCCTTTTAGAATAAATTCAAAATCATACGTTCATTCCACTCATGACAATATTTCTCACACCTAATTATTTTATTCCTCCAATATATATTTTAGCCGTTAACCTAGTTATATCCCTAACGATATGAATTATGAAATAGAACAATGAAAATAGGATATGAACGTGAAAAGCGGTGGAAAACAGCCGGAGCTGAAACGGAAGGGAGCAAATAGATCGTTGCATTTACGAACATGCGCAATTTCGTTGTATGGCTATGTTCATGTTGCTTCGTTTTTACAACCAGATTTTGTACCCTGATCCAACATGGCGGCTGACTCAGGAATGGATACGTGCCCTAGTCCAGAAATCGCCGATTCCCGAAAGCGTCCCTTGGATGGAGACACAGAAAATGGGGATATTAAACGGTCACACTTCAGTCCAGGTATTTATATAAATAAGTCATTCAAAAAGTTTAATAAAACGCGTTGTTTCGCGGTTACAAAATTCGCCTTTGATGTCATTACGTCTTCGACCACCAAGAGATTTGACCGTGCATATTTTGAAATTTCTATGTTTCGTTGTGTTTTCAAATAATAAAAGAAAGTCGGCGATAAATATTTGAGCTTAAATTTTAACAATAATTTGAAAATCATTTTTATACTGAAAAAATCTTATCTTTCTTACTCGTTCAGCACTAAATTGCAAATTTCTGTTTACAAATTTCCATACGTCACTACTCCCAGCTGGTGACGAATACATTTCGAATGAAGTCTTTCGTACGCTGGCAGATTTCTTCGATTAAAAGTGATTTTCTTTTAAATTGCACAGTTTTACAATATCAACATTACTATATATGCAATTAATACATTTATTTTGGCGCTAAACAAAAGATATCCGGATAATTTCTACGTTATTGCGTCAAATTTTACGTTAATGCTGATCGTTTTCGTGTGTGTTTTAGTATCCTATTGATTATTCAAAAAACATTTTTAAATCTTTAGTCTATTTTGACTTTTCTCGAGTTGTGTGCTTCGTTTGATAAAGGAAACATTGAATCGCAACAGTGACATAAAATAATACTCTTTTAAAAGTGATAAGTTTTTTTATGAGTGGTTAAAGGATTAATATCCTCAAATGTTAAATAACAGAGGTGATTATTTTGTGGTGGATGACTTGGTGACAGCTTTGCCGGTGGGAAATGGATATGGGAATAACAATTCATCACATTTCGGTGAGTTGTCAAGCGGCTCCGAGCAAATATTACACTTTACTTATAATATCGTAATAATTTGTCGGGCGGCCTTCACACCACTGGATGGATTGGATATGTACAATACTTCTGTGCTTCGGCGGGACAAGTTTATTCAATTTCATTGCAACATTTGTATAAACTTGTCGAATCTCACCTTCAATCTCAATTATTTCATTTTATTATTCTCATTATTTTAAATGTGAATACGTAAACCTTGAATGTGATAAAACACGCACATAAACTGATTAAATCGTGATTAAAAATGATCAGCTGTTTTCAATTTTTAATCATTGGAATTTTACTTATATTGATTTTTTTATTCTTTTTGTCGATAAATAAACATATGTATCGACTCTATTTTTACAAATTTTTCTTTTGAATATTTATTTCGATTTTTCAACTTGTACCGTTTTGCTTCCTCTGTACAATAAATGGAAGTTATCGTGTAAAAATATAATAAAAGTTTTATTTTATTTTTATTTCTTCGATCTTTTATCGCATAAACGGCTTTTTATGGATATATAATTTATGTACAAAAATATCATTTTTGAAAAAATCTTGTATTTTTCTTATTTTATCGTCATAATCAAGTTTAATATTGATGTTAATGTGAATCAATGTATCAGCTATGGTTATTTTTTAATTTGAAACTGTTTTGTTCGGAAAATATACCCGTAACCAGTTAAATCGCAAGAATCAATCCATTTCATCTCTAGTTCCACCGTTCACTTTCTTCAAATATCAAGGGTTGCGTTTACCTAGGAAAAATTTAATACGAATCCCACACGTTGCAGTTATATTATTTGACAGGTGATTAATAAAAATGTAAGAAGAAAAATTGTACGAATATATCTAAGACATCGGTACATATTACGTGTCAAGTTTAGCATTGCACAGCTGTTCCTCTTGCCGCAGCCCAGCTGATTGGATTCTTATTAGATTCTTGGCGGCGTATCTTTTAAAACGTTCCTATCTCATGCGTTGTTAATTTATGGTTTATTTTGAAAGTCTATTACTAAAGTATTTCGACATTTAAACCCAAATATTTTGATCAACATATGGAACAACTAGGAGGGGCAACATTGAAAAGTCGGACATGTTCCGATTTAAAGCGTCGTAATATAACTGGGAGAGTTAAAACTATAATATTTTGCTGAGTTGGTATCCGAGTGATGTACTATTGTTAAAATGCTCATAAGATCATACCCCAAGCTTAGCATATCGCTATTTTAACATTTTGACACCAAATCATGCCATATATCAATACCGAACTTGAATATTTGATCACATTTCCATTTTTGGTTTTAAATATAGGCCCAAGTTTTCAGGAACTTATAAAACCCATATCTCGATAAATGTTTAATATGAATGCAATAAATACATTTTATGTTTCATACCAATTATTCTACTGTATTACACTTTCGTTGTATACATTACAAACTGGCGGGCTTATTGTCACTTGGCAATCTCTCAACCAATCAGAAATATGTTAGAGGCAGATAATAAAAACCAAACGCGAACTTATTTAAAAAAAACGGTTACCAAATGGAATCGAACCCGTAATCGCCAGGCTGGAAGACAGGCGACTAAACCAACTAGACCACGGAGTGTATCATATATATTTAACGAATACACGTTGCATAATTTTAATTCAATATATTATATTGCTACATAGTATGTCTTGATAAAGGCGATAACTCAAGTTGTGTGTTTGATTAAAAACTAAAGTAAAACTGTTATTTTCCATAGGAGGAAGTTATCCTCGTATTTATATTAAAAAAATGAAATAATTCTTTGTCTTTAAATTTAAAAAATGTATTTTTTTTTCAATAATATTTATGGGTTCGATTCCCTTGAATAATGTTTATTTGTTGAATACCCGAAGCGGCCTTGAGGTGAGAGAACTCACTAAACGCTTGTTATATTTTTAGTAGACGTATTTTTGTGGCAGATATTTTTGAAATAGAAAACGTGGTTTAATAATACCAATATATGTTTCTCAACTGAACTAAACCAACCATTATGGTTTTCGTATTTTTTCAAACTCTTAACCTATATTTTTTTATTAACAGCTTTGATGGATTTTTTAAAATTTTCCATATTATACGAATTTTTCCTGTTACATATTGTGGATCTGATCAATATTTTTTTATAAGGAAGAGAATATCAGGAAGATTATTTTCGCACTGCTAAGGCGGTGCCGATTATATTATATAATATATCCACTGTACTCGTATCACTTCTCCAACGAATCGAAGGAGGAAGGCACCTGCTCAGGATCTTGTCCGAAAGGCGTGCAAGATGGATCGGTCATATAATACGACAAGAGGGCCTTTTGCATGCCATAATGGAGGGTATGACCGAGGGGACAAACTCTAGGGGACGCCCACGCCGAGAGTACCTGGAGGACCTGTTGGTGGACGTGCGCTGCTCAACATATACAGATTTAAAAAGAGCCGCACAGGACAGGGAGGAATGGAGGAGAAGAGTTGAAATTGCTGCAAACCAGTCTTAGGACTGCAACCACAGAGAGAGAGACTCGTATCACTCAACTTGTCCAATACCTCGAAACCCTCTCGCTGAATGTTTAGCCATCACATTGTTTTTGCAAGTTGGCACAAGGAATCTAGGATGATTTTTTGCACGGTTGTAATTATCGGGAACATAAAAACTTAGTGCCTCGAATATTGTGGGACAGTTGAAATTACATAGCGGTACTTTTTTTACTTGTTTCGAGGCTTCTATAATTGCATTTCGTCAAATTTCACATGCACTCGAATATCAATGATAAATTTATATTCATCATCTATCGATCCTTATTATAGTACTTAGAGTCGTGACCTATGGGATGCTGGTGGTACTGGTTGCGAAGACACGTCTCCACTCATCTCGGTCACTTGCCGTTTTTATGCGAGTGTTCAGGCTCCCCTCAGTCAATTCCTTCACCTTTATCACTCACCTCTATCTTGCTGGCTCTCTGCATTTGCCTCTTCTTATTGGCACACTTTATATAACCATGCATATCTCCAAGTTATTGACTCACGTCTGGAGATTTACCTGGAAAAACCGCAGAATGCACTGGAAACATATATAAGTCAATTGTATCGTCACATATATTTCCTGGAGTATGGAGACGTTTGTTCTTTTGGGGGGCCGAGGGATTCTCAGCATCCCCATGGAATCGATTCTTACAGATTCTCGGACTTTTATTCTTTGGTTTGGTACGATTGGAAATACCCCGATATCTACATTTTTTACTTATTGGGTCATGCCATTTTTAGCAATCTGCATTCGTCTCATTATTTCCTTCTAACAACCGCCCTCTGCACAAATCGAGCATCCAAGGTATATAAAATATATGTTACAAATTTATAATATTAATGTTAAACTTGATTTTTCCAAATGTTCTCAACACCGTTTCGCAATTCGTAACGATAATTTCTCATTAATTAGGCCGAGGGGAGTGGAGAGGTGCCGATTATGACTTATCGCAATATATAATACAATAATATTAATATAGGAACTCAAACTTCTCTACAAACAACAATAATTATTGCTGAACACGTAAAATAGGCCCCTCGCTCTGAACACGCTGATATGTTGAGGAAAACTTATGGCACACGAACATTTCTCGATAAATTTGATTGTGAAATGAAGTTTGGACGAGAAACAATTTCGTTATAATCCGACATTTTGTATTTTAATACTATCAATTTGTATGAATTATCTTAGAATATCTTTTATGTTGTTTAATATTTTCAATACCTCTAGTTTATTAATTCATGGAAACCTCGTTTTATCAATTACACTAAAATTAATTACACATTTAACATTGATTAGAAGTTATCATAGGTATACCATATATAACTATTTATTTATTTGACACTTTTATTGCAAATAAAATCTGGCGGGCTTATTGCCAGGCGGCAATCTCTTCCAACCAACCAGACAAAAGTAAATGAAGCAAATTACGTGGTCGCATAAATCATTCAAATGACTATCCATCCCCACGAAATCCATAAACTTATACGTGAGCACATGACATGCCCACGAACCCCACAAAGGCGGACAGTCACCCGAACATTCTTTTTCATAAAAAATGAGATATCATCAATCAAAGGAAAGGAACGGATGGTGGAGAGGAAAGGAAAAGAAAAATCAGGAATGAAACACGTTATTTTACTGACTAAAAATTAAGAGGTTTTTCAGTCGCTTCTTAAAGCATGCCAAGGACGGAGCGAGTCTTATTGTATATTGGTTTGTAACTGATTCCAGAGTCTCACTGCATGGACAGTAAAGGACGACGTAAAGAAAGAAGAGCGGTGAATTTGAAAGGCCAATAAACAATCTCTGTTTGAGCGTAGCGCTAATCCATGATTCGAAACTATATTATTTGAATTATAATATTTATTCAAATTATTTTGTTTTACTGTTTCTTTATTTATTTTCTGAAAACAGTAATAAATGAGTGGTATATTAGTTACTTTTTAGACTGGTAACTAATGTCTAAGGTTTTCTTTCTCAACGCTCCTACAGTGTAGCATAATAAACGGTGAAAACTTTTTTATACTTTTGGTTAAATGCATTAATTGGCACTTATATCACATTTATTTTTACTTATTGTAACTCACTTTATATTTTAACACTGATGTACTCGTATTTCCACAAGAACAAGGAAAATAAATGAATATAAATAAAATTAATTTAAAATGTTATTTAATACATTTTGTTACATGTCGTTTTTGTAACTTCATTTAGTTTTTTTTTCTTAATTTGGATATAAAATACTAGTTAGCAATTTTTTTGGATCACTGGATAATTTCGTTCATCAAGATTTTATTTGTTTTGTTTCCTGTATACACGTTATAACTGTCTAAGATGATTTCGGGCAACTCTGTTTAAAGAAAGACACGGTTATGTTTCTTCGTGTAGACATTAATAGAAATATTGTATTGCAATTCTCATCAAAGAATGTCTCGTTTTTTTTATTATAATTTAATTTTTCATCAAAGGTACGATTTCTTTACAAATTTATAAAAAAAAAATAGTTCGTGCTTCATTTACAAAATTATATTTAAATGAAAAAATAACCAAATAAAAAGACACAACAGAACATTTAAAAAATACAGAGTGAGTGCACGAGTCGAAATATATGTACAGTTGATCACACGATACTGGGATGTCCTAAGTCAGCTGCCCGCACCTCACCGTATCAACTTGACAAATACGGAAAGAATAGTGCAGTGCAAATTCAATGCCTCATCAACTCTGCAATCAGCCTATTTTTATAGCTCGACAGACTGGAAAAATATCGGCTATCTCAGCAATTTGATTTCCCAAAAGACGGTACTTTATTTACAAAAAAATCTATTCAAATGGTATTATATATCCCGTTACCATACCATCCCTTTCCTGTCTTCCGCTAATAAAGATTCCATCGGTCCACTAATGGTGTCAGTCTAATATTCCAACTGTCGTCTTGCCTTTCCTCTGCACTCCTGGTGGCCGTAACCGGTTTCCCAAGGCAGCCCGGTTCTCCGCAGCGTTTTGATCAATAACACACGTACTCGTAACATATCTGTCCACTGTGCACAGTGCCGTGGCTCCTCACTGCTCACTGCCAGTCCTCGTAGTATTCTAATATGGGCCACTAGATCTGCAATCCGAGGTGCCGTCAGGCTATGCTGCCATCGGATTTGCATTTTTTCCTCGTTTTATTGTTACATAATTGGTTTTAGGTGCTGCATTTAAATGTGATATTCGCTATTTTTATTTTTATATATTCTTGTACAGGAAACCGATAAGTTGAATATAATCATTTTACGTAGATACATCATACAGTTACACCGTCTCCATTTCAGTGGTAGGCAGAAAAGAGAGAGCTCCAGACTTGCATATCGCGACACACATCTTTAGCCTCTTCTTCACCCATACAACTTCTATTATTTATCTGATTTTCTGTTTCTTTCTTTCAAAATATACACTTGTTCGAACCATACTTTCCATGGTTTTCCTCTACCACACCTTCCATTTACATTTGTACTGTATATTTGTTTTGTTTTTATTTCTTCATACATTCGTTTCACGTGCAAAAACCATCTCGGAGTGCTCTCTTCTCCATCTTGCTCAACCTTAAGTTTACACTCATCCCTTACAACTTCATTGCGTATTCTGTTATACATTGTCATCCTACGTATTCTAAGTGCACGCATTTCTAAAACATTTATTCGGGTCTTTTCATTCTTGTTCCACGTCCACGTTTCAGTCCCATCCATCAGAGTTGGCACTAAAATACGAGTATGGACTATTATCTTGACAGACTGATATTTCGCTCGCAATTAATCAAATTATTCATTTAATTTTTATATTATAATACAAGTCAGTACTTGGTATGCGCAACAATACATTCAAGACAATAAAAATAATTATAAACAAATAGTTTCATATCCACAGCACCGTTTAATATGTGAATTCATTGAAATAAAAAGTGATACTTTGTGGTTCTTTAATCGTCGTAAAAAATAATGACAGAAAACCATCGGATCAACTCGTATCAACGTCAAATGCAGCTATACGAGTAAAGAATTTAATGCTCTTGATATGAAAGCTCACTTCATTGGTTATTTTTATGGTTTCATTAATTCAAGTCGGTCGATAGGAATATATTGTTATTAGGGAGTTTAAACTCGTTAGTTATTACAATGCGCGATTAAGTATAGAAATAAATAAGTCTTTTAAGTGTACTCACATTTTTTTAAAGCTTAAAAGTATAATTAAAGTATAAATAAATAATAAATAAATATAGGTTTATTGACAGCAACATAGTATGTACAAAATATATTTAAATAACAATTCTAAAACACATAAATTGCAGAGAATACATTAAATACAGAAGCTATCAAAAGGTCTGGGCTCATCTAATAGCATCCCCTCGGCCAAGATACACCCCACCAATATAGGGCTAACCCAGCCACGGGGATAACAGATGTTTTTCAGCTCACACCCTTGAACACGTAGAACAAGAATATAAAAAAAAAAACACAGAAAATAAATGGATGACAAAAAAAATACATTCAAGAGAGAAGACATTAAGAGGTCCGGGCTCATCCCACAAAATTCCCCCGGCCGAGATACACCCCACCAATGTAGGGCGAGCCCGAGCGCAAGGGCATCGTATTACACTTCCATAGTATGAATTGACCATATTACATACTACCATAACATAACATATAATTTGTACAGTAAAATAGTCATAATATGGATACAGTATATTAAATCTAAAAAGAGCCGAATATAATAAAGGCGGATGTGTTGAGCAAGGTGAAAAAGAACACTGAGATGGTTTGAGCACGTAAAACGAATGAATGAAGAAATACTAGCAAAACAAATATACAGTGCAAATATGAGTAGAAGGCGTGGTCGAGGAAAACCAAAGAAAGTGATATTTTGAAAGAATGAAATGTAAAAAGTTAGAGAAGTCGTAGGAACTGTATGAGAAGGTGTATAGATGTAGAAGAGGCGAAATATGTGTGTGTGTGTTGCGATAGGAAAGTCTGACCCTCTCTCATTTTTGCCTACCTCGATAGGGAGAAGGCCTGATGGTATGTATGTATGTAGTATGTTTTTTTTATTTATTAAAGTTACGACTCCGTGGCCTGGTGGTAAGACACTTGTCTGCCGATCCGGAGGTTGCGGGTTCGATCCACGCTGGAAGCCAGATTTTTTTAAATATGATTCCAGTCTGGTTAACACTTAGGGCTTATAAAAAAATATATTTCTGGTTGGTTGGAAGAGATTGCCACGTGGCAATAAACTCGCCAGGTTAAAATAAACAAAATAAAAATTATCTATAATGTATACATTTGCTAAAGGCTATGCCTATATACAAATTAATAATTTTCGAACTATAAACTATTCTTCCAAAATAAAACTTATTCATATTTAAAAAAATTCAGTAGATTTTATATAATTATCTTAGTGATAAGTGAACACTGCATAAATGGATTTTGTCGCAGTATAATTGTTAATACGTAATTGTCCGGCGCTCTTTAAATTCAACTCACAGCTCGCGCTCTTGTGCGTGTACTATACGAGTATGCACGAGTATAGTATGTATATTGGAATGTGTCCTCTCTCGCCCATGGTTTGTTTTGATGATGAACATAAATATACTCGTACCCGTCAGTTTAGCCGCTTCTGTGTGGATATGGTTCCGCGGATTCAATTGACATAGGTCAGTTATGTTAGTGCGGGGAGTTAGTTCCTAATCAATTCCAAGAAGCGTTTCATAATTAAATCAATTAATTACTTAATAAATAAATGTATACGTAAAACATATCACATTCCACTGATCGGTCAACTAGATTCGAATGACCGATATACATAATAATATGTCATATCATTTATATTCTTGAAAACTTTTAATCTCTTTGCTTAAAAAAATGTAGGTTATTATTTTGAGATTTGGTACCATCTGCGGATGCAATAAATACATATAAGGATTTTATTTGGAAATTGTACGTAATTTTAGCATCAGATTTAGCAGCAATTACTCTTGTATTATTAGCTATTTAACACTAAAACTAATACACTCTTATTATACAGTGTAGTACTTTATTATATTATATTATAATTGCGATTTACTTAGCTTAGTTGTAGCATTCTTGATTTCCTGTCGGGAATTTCGGGTTCGAATCCCGATAGCAATAAAAAGGGTGCCAGTCTGTTGAAAGAGTTCATCTGATAACAATATATAGTACGCACATGCTGACTCCTCTATGGCTCCGAATGCTGGACGATGTATAACTCTTACTCTAGGCAACTAGAAACTGCTGAAATGCGCATGCTAAAATAGATGGTCAGCTGGTGTGTCCCTAAGAGACAAAATAAAAAGCTCACGCATTCGTATAAGCCTAGGTGTTACAGACATCAACAGCAAGATGGAGGAGAGGCGATTGAGATGGTATGGGCACGTTGGACGCAGAGCACCCGATCACATTGTGAACCAAGCAATCTCCATGGATCTTCCTCGAATAACAACCAGAGGAAGACCAAAGAATTCGTGGGTGGTGCAAAAAGATAACCTGGTGCAGAGGCACGGCCTGGTGGACGTAGTCCGGAACAGAAAAGCATACAACCTGAGGACGAGGAGAGCTGACCCCAACAGTCTTCGCAGACAGTGAGTTGGGATGGAGCCAGGGAGAAGAAGAAGCTGAGCGTTAGTTTTGCCAACACGTTCAATGACGAACCGTGAGTTCCGTGCCTAATCCAGATATTCTAATCCCGAAAGCTCGCTTGCTAGAGCCGAAGACAACATTGTATCCCGGCCACGCTCTTCAATATATCCAAAACACTTATTCGGATATATTGAAAGGTGCCGTACGAAAAACAATTTAACATTCAATTTATATACGATTTTTACAATTGTTAAAAAAATAGGCACATTTTTTACTTCTACCAAAATTTATACCTCAAATTTGAATAAAATATATCAATAATTGTTTTATTGATTTCTGTCATATTACCTATATATAATACCCGGCGGTAAGTAATACACATCGGGCTTAAGAAAGAGACTGTAGCTTTGTACAGCGTCGTCTCTGTCGCACGATGAGCTAACAGTCCATGCGACAGAGACGACGCTCTACAAAGCGACAGTCTCTTTCTTAAGCCCGATATGTATTACTTACCGCCGGGTACTATATAT
Source organism: Odontocerum albicorne (assembly GCA_949825065.1). Lineage (NCBI taxonomy): Eukaryota > Metazoa > Arthropoda > Insecta > Trichoptera > Odontoceridae > Odontocerum > Odontocerum albicorne. The sequence goes on from OX463855.1 coordinate 38,788,933, forward strand.
ACTCTATTTCGCCCGTTCAGCATTATACACTACATCATGTCCACAAAACTCACAAAGAGCTATAATTCTATCTATCGTTCAAGATTCAAAAGTTCATACAATGCTTGAAATTTTGAGTTACATACTGACGTATTTAATTAAAAAAAATCCTTAAGCTAGATTGACATAGTGTAGCATAAAAATCCCAAACTGGCAACATTAATCTATTTGATTTAGTTAATGTTTTTTTTTCATGAAAATCGGTTTAAAATTCTAGTAATTTATAAAGCGCTACTTCGTAACACCGGAGCGCTCCAATAATGTGTTAGGCAGGTATGATATTAAGCGTCATGAAATCAATACAAGTGAAACCGAAAAATAGGTAAGTACTAAATGACAAAAGATCATCTTCAAATAGTAAAAAACTCCAAACAAAATAAAAAAGACACCGTTGGGAATTAAACACGGGAAACCTGAGTGCTAAGCGAGCATGCTAAAAACTGGGCCGCAGTATACGTAATTTATTTACTCTTACGAGGAATACGTATTTGCATACAATTCTAACCGCATATTTGTGTTGGTAAAAACATTTAAAAATCCTTGGTAACGTTGTATTAAAACGATTAAAAAATAACATTAACATTAATACGATAGTTAGTGTAGAGATTTAACCGGTTTTGCAGATGTAAATCGACTCTCAAGGCTGTACACCTCTCCGCGCTGCGCACTACATCTGTCCTCAGTCCTTCTCTATCGCATGTTCCCGCACTCGACACGAGGATGTCTTCAATCTTCGATACTAAATTGCTTCAAGAAGATACAATGCCTGAATTCAGAAAGTGCTTACAGTGATTTGTTTTCAGCATTAGTTATTTTATCTTTTCGGATTTTCTTCTCTCGTGGCTGAGTGTACAGACTGCTGACACGCCACACCCTGATTAATAGCTAAGTAGATCTCTCCTAATCTCTTAGAGACCAGAAAAGTTATTATCTATTTTATGATACATGATAGTCATACATAAGAGTATGATATATGTTGTTTATAGTTAAGGCATGAACGTTCTGGAGGTTTAAAGACATTGTAATTTATTTTTATCAAACACTGTTTATTCCACTTTTTGTGAAATAAACAGTGTTTGATAAAAATAAATTACAAAGAGTATAATATATTATGGCAGTCATAAATATTGTCATATTAGCCCGCTTCTAAAAAGTCTACACTGGCTCAAGTGTCGCAAACAAATTGATTTCAAGCGTTGCCTTTTTATTAAAATCCCTTAGTGGGACGTCTCCATTGTATCTTTCGAATCTGTGTCTGAGGGGTGTTCCTTCAGAGATGAGTAGAACTTTAAGGTCGATTTCATCTTATAAATTTTTTGTTTCAAATCGATCCAATAGGGTGGGGTGTTCTGATAGAACTTTTGCCGTTGCTGATCCTGTGGCGTGGAATGGTCTACATCTTAGTGTTAGAAATCTAGATGACCTATGCAACTTGAAGAAAAACTTGAAGACAACCCTTTTTGGGAGGTCTTATCAAAATTTATGATGCTGTATGAACATTATTACACTACACCTAAAGCCGAATGTGTTACTATCGCATACTGGAAAATCTACAAAGGTTTCTTTGTGCTTAATCTTCTGTTGGGAAGTTTTCTTATCGAATATGGAATATATACAGATGCGGGGAAGTACCTAATCAAATGACCGCAACCACTACATTCCTATCCTTACCATCAACGTATATATTTATCTTTACTTTATAATATTTTTTTATATCTGTCAATAATAATGGGTTCGAGTCTCGAGCTAGAGCGCTCTTAACGAAAGTTCGTTCTCTAAACGGTCGGGTATTAAACATATCATTTTTCCTTTTACTAGGTTAGTCAAAAAGTTTTGAAAGCGGAAATGAAAATACATTTTTTTTGGGGGGAAATCACTTTTATTGCTCAGTATAGTCTCCCATAAGATCAATACACTTGGTCCAACGATCTTCCAACTTTGTTGTACCATCACGGAAGTGACTTTCTGAAAGGCCTTCAAAATACTCCTCTACGACGGCTATAACCTCTTCGTTTGATGAAAAATGCTTTCCAAGAAGGAATTTTTTGAGGTGTGAGAACAGCCAGAAGTCAGAGGGAGCTAAATCTGGCGAATAGGGTGGATGCTGCAACAATTCGTACCCCAATTCACTGATTTTCGCGGTGGTTTTATGAGCTGTGTGAGCAGGTGCATTGTCTTGATGAAAAATGATTTTTTTCTTCTGCAAACCGGGTCTTTTTTCACAAATTTTTTCATCCAACTGGTCCAAAAGGTCACAATAATAATCAGAGTTGATTGTCTTACCAGTTTGGAGATAATCTATCAATAAAATTCCTTTTGCATCCAAAAAACTGACGCTTACACCTTATTGGCCGATTTCTGGACACGAACTCGCTTCGGAGCCAAAGTGCCTGGTTCACACCACTCCTTAGCCTCTTGTTTTGATTCAGGATCATGGTGGTAGACCCAAGTCTCATCCATAGTGATGAATCGACGCAGAAAATTCTTTTTATCCTTTCGCTCATATCATTGCTCCAAATGTTGCTCAGAAAGTCGCATTCGAACGTGTTTTTGTTGCATTGTTAGCAAATGCGGCACCCATTGTGCACACAGTTTTTCGAAACCCAAAACTTCAGCCAAAATATGCCATGTTGTTCCATGTGAGATGCCTATGGTGTCAGCTATCACATCCACAGTCGATCGATGATCTTCCAAAACCATATCCTGTATTTTCGCTATGATTTCTGGTGTTGATGCACTTTTTGGACGTCCTGAGCGCGGATCGTCTTCAACGCTTGTACGGCCACGCTTTAACTCCAAAACCCATCGGTGAACGGCTGGAAATGAAGGAGAAGACTCCTTTAATACTTTCACCATCTTTGCATGGATCTCAGTAGCCGATAAACCTTCCAAAACAAAGAATTTAATCACTGCACGATATTCGGATTTTTCCATTGTTAAAAAATACACTGACACGTCAACTTCAAATGGCTTGTAAACAAAGAATGAATTGACAGATTGAAATGAAATTTTGAGTACGTTCTTATGAAAGATGAAATATTAAAATGGCGTAGAAATTTTGGTTTTTCTACTGCTCCATAGATGTCGCTTTCAAAATTTTTTGACTAACCTATTATTATTATTAATACCGAAAAAACTAGGGACCATATAAAGATCAAAAATATTTTATAATTTCTTTGAAGAAGATTTTTCTTAAATAATGGACGTTACTTTCACATTGATGATTATTCATTAAAGGGTAACGCTATTTGTATATTTTGTTTATTTGTTTGTTGAAATGCAATATTTACCATATTGACGGGCATAACTAACAACATAAATTCCACTTGTAACAGTGAAGAAATTTAAGTGGATTTCCTAACAGCAAAACGTCAGATAACGAGTTAGGTTGGTTAAGAGTGCAAATCTTGCAAATTCTAATTCAAAGTGAATTGAATTATGTTTTAAAATTTCGAAGGCAAAATTAAAATTGCTTTATTTAGTTTTATCAGTGAATTGATTAATATTATTTATCTGGTATAGACCTACAATATTTAAA